>KK499765.1:2409009-2966501 GCA_000688715.1 Glossina pallidipes | reverse complement strand
TGTTTTCTTTTTTTTTTATAGGTTGTTTTTTCGTCTTTTTTTTTTTTTTTTTTTTTTTTTTTTTTTTTTGGTACTTTTATGTGTATTGCTCTGCGCCGAGGCTGTCAACAAAGATATTTCCGTATTTGTTTTTGTTTTCAATTTAGTTTTCAACATAAAACACGTTAGCACATTTTTACATTGTTTTCTTTTTTTTCGTCGTTTCTTTCTTCTTCTTCTTCTTCTACTTCTTTATCTCTATAGTTACAGTTCATGAAGGAATAGTTTCCTCTTCTGCGCATACATCGCAGATCTTAGGAGATTTCACAAATGGAAACTTACCTGATTGCCAGAACGTAATGTTTGCATGTTTATTACCTTCTCAGGACGATGACGAAATTTGAGAAAAGCGTGGCATACGGGAGGCGTAGGGCCGATTGTTAAGAACAAGTCATTTGTAAGTCACCCATTTTTCGCCAGTCCTATGAGAGTTACACGGTTAGGTTATGTTGGACTTATTTGTTCTGCTTGCAAAAATAAACGAAAATGAACATTTTCTCAAAATATGGGCAAATATGAAGGCAGCAGCAATAGCAACAGCAACTTTCAACGCCAACTTCTTCTTTTTTCTTTTTTCCTTGTTAAGTATATGAATATTCTTTTTTTGTTTCTTTTCCCGGCTTTTTAACGAAATTGGCTGATAACAACCATTTCCCTTTTGTTTTTGTATAGTTGTGTAGGCTCACAATCGTTGTTTGATATGCATTTGTTAACGTGCCGAAAATCCCTTAAGTGCATCTAACCAATGACTACCACAACAGCAACAGCAACAAGAAAAAGCAACCATCGTCATCTTCATTGTTCTCGTTTAGACAAACTATGAAAATTGTATTTAGTTTTGTTTCCTTTCGAGAATGTTTTACCTAAAGCTTACCTTTTTTCCTGTTTACCGTTTCGCTTCAATGGCTACATGATATGCTGTGCGGAAATAAACATAAAAGTAAAGACGTCGAAAAATGAAAGCCAAAACCAAATGAAAGAAATAAAAGATAAAAAGGAAATTTTGTGATTTGGAAAATTAAATTTTTCTTCTCTTTATTTTCAGTTTTTTTTTGTTTTTCGAAACTGGCTGGCGCATTATTTTAGTAAATTAAATTTTATCAAAATTCTCTTTACCCGAAAGTTGTTTTAGTTTTTCAAATATTTTATTTTATTTTTAATATCATGTTATCCTCTTTCGCGAAAGAGAAATGATGAACGTCTTTCAGTTTATGCGTATCAACGAAATTTCATTGCAAATGCTTTAAATGTTTTACATAGCGCTTCATCCATTTACTTTAACGATTGTCCATTATGCAGAGTTCATGTGGTTAATTCATATCGTTAATGCTAGACAAGGGGATTGCTGATCTCCTGAGCACTTCTTGAGCCTCTTTTATCCGGTTATATCTTTCTTATCAGCAAAATAATTATTTTCGGCAAAGTGAAATCGGGAACTACAAATTAAAAAACGTTGGCTAGTTAAGTAAGTAGTGTCAACTTTAATTGCCCCGCTTAATGACGTAGGTGTTGAACCCTTATTGAATACTAAATTTGATGTACTTAGTTTGGCCAATTTGCGGCGGTTACGAATATCATACTGGCTTAATTTTAGATCTAAAACCGCCTAAAAATTATGTTTGTAACCATGTACCCTAATCGAGGCATCCAATGATAAGTTGTCTTGACACAAAAATAACGTGCAAGATTTAAAAGCTTTGCCTGTCTTATCTTGAAGCGAAACGCACTGGCAATGACTGCCCGCAAATAAATTAGACATCGTAGGTATTGGTGAACAGTTCGATCAACAAAAATTTGTCGAGTGGTATAAGCCCACGAAGCGAATTGCGCTCAGAATGTCCTGACAAGATATTTTACATTAAACTTAAACTTGTTAGAGCCGGGTTTCCTAACTGGAAGGAGAGAAAAAATTGCTGACGTTCATCTCTCCCACGAATTGTTTGTATGCATGCCTTTTTAAGAGCTCTTTAAATTACTTCTTCAGAAATTCGAGTTCTTTTAAAACGGTAAACATCGATGGAGACAGGCTCATATTCTCTTTCGGGGAAAAAAGGGGAAATGGAGGAGGCCTGCAGATAAAAGACGTATATATCCAGTAACGTAATGAGTTTTCGTCGTTTCTGTCCATCACGTGACGATTAAAAGTGATTTGTCGATGGTGTAGTAAGGGCTGTCTCTCACGACTGGATAATATTCAAGATGATGACCAAAAGTGATTTGCTGATGATGAAATGATGATTATCTCTCGATTGGATGATGTACAAGTTATAATAATTAGTACAGTACCGTCCATTGTGGAGCTTAGTCGAGAAGATTGATATCAAGCTATGGCTGTACAGGAATTGTTGATTTGTGGAGTTTGAATTGTTTATTGTTGACAACGACTGATTTTGAGTGTTATTTAATGTTTTTCACGTGTATGCGCACTTATGTTGTATGTATGTACACGCTAAAATATATATATACATATGTACATGTAAATATTTCAACTTTATAAAATAACTATTATTTATCCTTGTTTTAGTATGGAGAATGTCGTAAGTTGATAATTATATCACAAATAAAACCTGAAAAAATTTGTATTAAAAGAAGAAAAATAATAGTAATATCGCTCAAAAGTAACGGACTTTTATTTAAAAATGTGGCTGTTTAATATGCAATTCCCTCGGTCCTGTTTGCTGCGTTGCAACATTTCACGTGGGCTTCCCATTTTTCCCCGTTTTTTTTTTTTTGATATTTGCATTGTGCACTATGGACATCTGTTTTTTTATTGTTGGCATCCAGACCTTATTGACCGGATTCTCAACACTCAAATCGCGTTGAATGCCGTCCTTACTTTCATTTTCAACTTCTGCTTTAAATTCCTTTTAGTGCTAGAGAAAATGTTCTCTCCGCCATGTTGTCATTACTTCACGCGTGCCTCGCCTCTGTCGTAAAGCAAAAGGAACCATCTTTTCTTTCACTGTGTTCTGAATATATTATTGTCAACTTAAGCAATAAATGCAAATGCAAAAAGCGAAAAATGCAAAAAGAGATTTTCAATTTTGCTACATTTTGTTAGCATCCCGAAGTTTCGTAAGTACATATATGTCTGTTCTCGTCTTTCAGTTAATATACACGGCAATAACTAAAAGAAACGCGATACCTTCATTGCATTGGTATCAAGAATTCTGCTTCTTGGCGGTTTAAAATAGTTGTCTCTCCACGAGTTAGAAAAACACCAATTTAAGGTTTTCAAGAAACCAAGTAAAAACCAAGTGCCAAGTAAAATCGATCGATCGCTAATTATGCTGCTATGAGGACGAGCTGCTCGTAGGAAAGTTCGAATCTTTGCTAGCGACCTGATTACCGCCAACGAGATAAGGAGTAAGTGACGTCGGCGTTAGTTCATAATCAGCTTTACAATTGGCGCCAATCTGTATCCGGAATAGTATGTCCCCATGTCCATTATTTCTGCCAAATATCTCAAGTGGGCGGCATATTGTCGCAAGATTAGGGGACGGCATTATGCAAGGATCTACTTAACAATGAAATTATTATGATTTCAATTTTTGAAATATATAGCATTTGAATAATTTTTAGAAATTTCCTTAAATTTCTAATTTTTGAAAATATTGAATTCGCTTATTTCATCGTTCTCCGGTGTGGTATGATGAATTCCTTCGGTTGGCTTAACAATCTTCCCACAACATCGTTTTACACTTTAATACCGACCATCATTAACTGCACAGGATTGGTTCACTCACTATGTTGTGTGTAAGTGCATTCGTCTGTAAGGGTGCGATCGTCTATTTAAAGACCTACGTATGCACATATGCCACTTGTAAGTTTTCCTCTTATGTTGTCATATTTTAATTAGTACACAATTTTGTTGAGAATAATGCTTGCATAATGAACTTAATAACCACCGTCTCCACCATTTCCAGCACTATCGTTACGGCGCACTTGAGCACACCTGCCCATATACAATCACATTACATCAAATCTATACGCATTTGAATAACATCACAGCATCAACATAAATGAAGAGCCTGCACGCGCACCATTACCTTACATTTACCGCAATCTAATCTCTCAACTGAACCGCAACACTTATTCTCATTTAAAGGTTCGTGTATGCAATTGTGTTCCGCCAACGTGTGTCTATGCATGCCTGGACTGGGATGTCTTTTATAGTTACATGTTAATATGGCAGAAAGCCTTCGGGCTAGAAAACATTGTTATAAGTGAGTAAGTTGCCCTTACGTTGAAGTGGGCGAAATTACGTTGAATCGTTATTGTGTGGTTTCCTACATCGATTACCGTATGATGTGGTTGTCCGCCATTTTTATGGAATGTTTTTGAACGCATTTAAGTATTGGTATGAAATTTCATTTTGAAAGCCTTTTCGTTATAATTTTTACAATTATAGGGGTCCTTTTTTTTGCTATTCATACAAATGCATACTAGGTATGGTATTCAGGGATTAAGTTTTCTTGTTCAGCCATCAGTTGTTATGTTCATATTGCCAATGATCCGATAATTAGTGCAGTTAGCAGCGCATTTAGCGTTAGCCTCTGTACCTCTACAAAGGTTATTTTATCAGAGAAAATAGCTCCATATTTCCTATACGTATTAATATTGCCTAAAATATTTAAAATTATTCGCTTGCGGATCTGGCGAGTGAGTTAATTTTCACGCAGTACATTCTCCTCAATTGTTAAAGAAATTTTGATGATAAGTGCGACCATGAAAATTTTTTCGATTAACTCCGCACCTGAACATTCTTCTTTGGTGATTTTTAGTAATTTTTATTTGAAGCTCATTGAAGGAGACATATTAGTTTGTGTCCGTTCATGTAAACTTAAAATTTTTCATCAATTTTTTGCAGTTATCGTGCTGCTCCCTGAAACACTCGATATAAACGGAGGGAAAATCTGGGATTGAGTTGGCAAGGATATCGACTAACAACTCAATGGTCACGTGTTCAAATCTTAAGTGCAGTAGAGATTTCGATATAGGCGAGCATGTGAGCTAAATCATTTTGCAGCCTTTAAATCCATACTTTGTAAACTTAACTACTTATCTACTTATCAATAAATAAATAAATGCTATCGACATCAAATGCAATCACCTTGAAGACAAGAGCATAAGGTGATACTCTCTCGAAAGCCTTACAGATATCTAGCCTCACTTCGATTAGGTTACCAGTGGATCCAATTTTGCGTGGACCATTGAGTTTTAGATATTTCGTTCAACCATAGTTATGGCTATAGCGGAACAGTTGCGGTTGGCCGAAAACCTGCAGCATTGGTAGGGTTATCCATTTCGGAAACTGGTTGGACACTGGAAATTTTCTGAAACGAGGGGAACATGCCTGCACTTGCTGAAGAAGTCGTAGAATATCTTGAGTGTATCAGCACCCAACTTTAGAGCTTTGCGAGTACTAAGATTGGCAAGGACGTTTCTAACATCGTCCTCGTTACAGAGAATATAGTATGTAGCCAACGTGTTGCTCATTCAAGCGGTGACAGTGGCTGATTGCTATGTGGTAAGTAGGAGTTTGAAGCAAACATTTCAGCCAACGCTTTAGCTATGTAGACCGAGTTAGATATGGTTTTTGTTTTCAACCACAATCGATGCGGATGTTTTTAGTTCTTTCCACGAATGACCAAAAGCTTTTCGCCTTTCGGTGCGGCGAGAACAGTCGCACGTAGGCAGTGCCCGTGCAGAGCTTTTTAGGGGCGGAGGACCTGTTTCCCTTCTTTCTGATGTCGTCACAACCGGCCCTAAAGCAGTTGTGCCACTCGCGGGCTACGCTACGATTTAAACATTCCATGAGAATTTTGCCAAGTTATCTCATGAATCAATTAGGCCCATTTTCAACTTAAGCAATCATTTATTAGTGCCGTCACCAGAAACTGCTATTTCGAAGAAGTCTGTAAATCGATGACCTCGAGTGTTAAGGTATTTAAGAGTCTAAACTAATGCAAAGACATCCATTCGACCGCGTCTTTTTCTTGTTGTGAATAACACTCCAACACTCTAAGTAGTTTTACCAAACACAAAGTTTAAAGTTTTGCGAATGCAATGCTTACGAAAATACAGTAAAATTTGCTTTTATAAAAATGAGCCGATCTTGGAATTTCTCAATATTCTTTAAGCATAAAGATATAAGCGGCCTCATCAAAAACTTGGTAGGAATTATAAGTTTTCCATAGCTTCTCCTCACGGTCTTCTTCCTTAAGAGGAGGGCACTTTGTCAATATTAATGGGAAAAAGGCAACATCGTTAACCACAACGAAACCATCGCAAGGCTTAGAGTAAACAATAGAAAACTAAGCATACACTTCACTTACAAATTTAAGCAAAAGTTAAGGACATATATGTCAATACCACGTGTATAGCGCAGCGTTATAAAATTTGAAAGTCCAGCCGTTTCTTAGTTTCAATGGCTACACTGAAAGTTCGAGCTTATGTATATTTATGCCAACTAGTGATGAAAAAAATAAGTTTACAGGAGATTTTTGTGACGCTCATATGAATTGCGTAGAAAAACTATCGTTATATAACGTGCACAGCTATACAGGGGTGTCATGGGATATCAAAAGATTAAGCTCAACATTATTGCCTACTGCGACTTTTATTCTTTTATTTTCTCTTTTAAATTTTACAGGTTTTACTGTTAACGTCGTTTCGCAGAATAATAACCGCATCAGCTTTTTTGCAGATGATTTATTGTCGAAACATAAAGAAAAGAAACGCACGCACAGCAGGTAAGAAATCGATGTATGAGTCGGTCAGACGTACGTTATATGAAAAGGAATCTGTGAGAGACCAGGCGAAAGAAAGAGGCACAGGAACGGGAGAGAAGAAAAGATTTTAATTTATCAATAAAATTACTGTCAGAAAAATATAAAGCAGCGGGGTTACAAATATAAATAATGTTTATTTTTTTTGTCCTCATTTAAATTTGTAGTATTGTTCAGACTTTTTTTTTTTTAAGAAAAATCGCTTTAACTAAGAATTATCGCCGTCTTGAATAAAAAAAAAGGAAAAAAATATTAAAACAACATTTTCATAGCAATTACGTTGTCTTCTTGACGGCAACGGAGTAATTTAAGTGGGAAAATTCGAAATGAATGGTAATTAAATTTTCAATGAATTTTTAGTGTTTGTTTGCTTGTGTTAGATATGAAAATTTTACACTTGAGTTCAAATCAAGTGAAGTGAAGAAGATTTCCTCTTTCAAGTGAAAATTTACTTATCATTATCATTTAAATGGCCTTTAGTGGTGCTTTTGTGAGTCTTACGGTGTGTTTGCGTGGGGCACTGTGCAACAGAATGATTGCTATTTTAATGAATTCCAAATTAATTCTTTACGTAATGAGTACGAACCATATATTTACAAAAGGAAATGCTAATTAAGCAGATAAAACCAAAAGCAAAAGGACCAAAGTCGGAGCTCGTTTGGTCCTTTGGTCTGGTATTAGGTCCTAAAGGCTAAAATTTATAGAATGTATTTCTAATTAGTTTAAGTATAGAGTAAATACCTTTCAATACGGTCATGACAATTGTAGAACAGACGTGGGTGGAGAAACAACCGATATGACTTACGAAGTCGGTTTAGCGGTGTCCACTGTCTTCTCCATTTGGTCGTCGTCAAGAGCAGAGGCATGCGCGCATTGATATCGATGAGATATAAAACAGACAGAAAACAGTTTATAAAAGTAAGACTGAGTAGTGGAAATTTAAAAACCCTTTGAATCCAATTGTAGGTTGCAATTAACAATAGTCCGGATAAAGGGATAAAGAAGCTAAGTGAATTAAGTATTTTCTTTGATGTCGTTAGATTAAAGACAATTCGGTTGGATGAATAAGGAAGTTTAACTCGCTTGGGTCAAATGTTACAGCAGAATAGGTTGAATAGTCAATTGGAACAAGTAAGTGTCGCAGCCCATAGGACATTTGGATAAGGACACATTACACAAGAAGTTGTGTGATGCAAGAAAAATAATAACGAGCTCTCTACAGCCGGTGGGGATACCCTATTCGTAAGTGATAGAACAAACAAGATTTCAAACAGAGAGCTGTAGCTCGTAAGCTTTTAGATAAGAATAGTCTTCTGAAATAAGTCAAGTTGTCTTTATAAAAATTTTCCTTCTCACTGTTTTAATATATGCCGCTGAGTGTCAAACTTAACCAACAGAATTCAATTAAAAGTTAAATTTTCAGAGAAAAAACACTAAATGATTAGATGAACGGTTATGGAACATAACACATTTCTGATAACTCAAATACTAACAATAGCCTGCTTTATAAACTCAATATACGCGAAATTGAGCAAATAATGCCAATTCCTGTAGACAAAGGAAGAAGAATGTGAATGGATGGATGGCGTATATTACGCCGCAAAACGTTTAGAAGACAATGCTGCTAAGAGTATTTTATTGCGATTTTGTGCCGAAACTCGGATACCTACTATTTTAAGCAAATATAGAATAATCTATTAACAAAGTTTCTTTTTATGTTGCCAGGAACTTCTGAAGCAATTTTCCAGCTTCCGTCTGGAAGGTGGGAACGGCCCATTGTGGGAGTTTCGTGGAGGCGGTAGTTGTGAACTTGCTTGCACGGTGTAGAATTGCATTGCAACCGAGTGCCAGAGTCGTAGCAAGGCAGATGCTTTGTGGAAGGGGGGAGGGAAGACGTTCATATTCGTGTTTCCATCTGGCACATGACGACTAATCATGTTCGGGACGTCCGTGTGCCATTAGGTGCCTTTGAGTTACGACTTGACGTTAGAACGTTAGACGTACAACACCAAGAGACAAACACCTGTTGTAGGTGTCAAGCTACGAAAATCGTAGCTTGCTTTTCGGCCTGCTTCGGGTGTGTTTATTGTAGGCGATTTTTAGGTACTACGAATGTGGTATGACTATATTTGTAGACTCATTATTTGTTAGTGAATATGACAAAAGCCATATTAAAGAAATAACAAGACTCGTGCCTTTTAATTGGAAACCCACCAAAAGAACAAGACATGTTTGGGAGAAAATTTGCATCATTACAAAAGTTCATATAGACTTATAGAAGAAATAATAAAGAAAATGGGTATAGACAACGGCCATATAAAGCGGAAAGCGATGATACAAGGAAGAAGGGGGGAGCAATCTAAAGACGGCAGCCAAATTTACCGCACAACTAAATTTAAATGTTAGTTAACAAATAGCTAAACGAGATAACCACAAAGTTCGAAAACATATAAGAAGAGAAGAGCAGCATGTATGAATGGATGTGCTTTTGTGCGTGTTTTCCTTTTTGTCTAACACATCTCGTTATTGTACTTACACAACGAGGACTTTATGAGGATTTGAGAAAAATTACATAAAAGTATACAAACAATTTAGCACTGATTTTCAGTCGTTGTTGAATTAACCGGAAAGTAATTTTTTTTCAGTCGTTTCTAGTTTTGCCTCTGGCTGCCTTTTGGGTTGCTATTGCAAGAGACCACATAAACAGATAGTGGCCAACTGGGAAACGTGAACACGTCGTGTTATTTGTAACTAAGAAATGCAGGAAATAAGCTTGCATGCATGTTTTGTATTTCATTTCTCTCGTGCAAGTTTGCTAATGAGGTAAGAAAAGACAAACGGAAAGATAACCAAAAGGGAAAAAGAAAAGACAATGGAAGTGAAGAGAGGAGAAAAAAAGAGAGGACAAGACAATAGATGAGGAGAGAAGGGAAAAGAGGAAAAGACCTGACAGGACAGAACAAGTCTAGAGAAAAGAAGAGAGGAGAAGTCAAGAAAACTAAAGAGAAGAGATAAATGGTGAGCGAAGACAACGGAAGAAAAATAAGGGGGATAGAAAGAAGGCAAGACGAGCCAAGAGAAGCGTAGAAATATAGAGAAATGAGGAGAAGTGAAAGTTAGTGAGGCAGACAAAGGAAAGATAAAAAAATTTGAGAGGAGAAAAGACAAGTTAAGAAAAAACTGAAGCGGAGAAGCCAAAAGAGAAGAAATGAAGTGGAAGATGTTGCGGGAAGACAGCGTAAGGAAAAAAATGGGCGCATTATAAGAGAAGACCATGAAGAACAGATCATCAAAAGTTTTTGCTTCTTCGCCTTTTTTAAGAGAAAAACGAAATGCAAAAGAAAACCAAAGAATGCAAAACAAAATAACGTAAGATAGATAACGAGGGCGGATAACAAAGCGAAACGGAACGAAACAGATATAGCATTGGGCTTAGCTCATTTAATTTATTACCATTGCTCGAGAAAACCTTTATGTCTGATTTACTCAAACAATATCGATCTATCTCTGGCCGTCACAAGCCTTGTGATAACATTAGTACTTTCTCAAAGAAATTGTGAAAGTATTTTACCACTACATAGATGAAAATCAAATAAACTCAATTCCATGTGTATATATATGAGATAAACTTGTTAGTAGTATTTCAAAAGTACTTGCTAAAGGCAATAGGACAAATGTATATTTAGTCAAAGTATTCATGAATTAATGAAACAGAGCCAAGAGCAGAGGCAAGTTAAGGCTTAGTTGGTTAAACGTGTGACGAAGAAGAAGGAAAAGAATGCAATAGAAGCTTAAGTGTTCCGTGAAATGAGTCGAAAATTGACATTCGATTTGCAGCACTATTGCACAATGTTCTGATTGCATTGCAGACGAAATGCGAGCAAAGGCAAAACATGTGTTAAGAACATTAAAATAAATCCTGATGCCAAATGCAGCTCTATACCATAGCCTAACCAAAAAGTATCCCGCATTGATATTTTGGGTGGAACTTGGGTGAAATTTTATGACAAACGCAGCAGAGCCATTGCATGTAGCGGCACAGAATAACTCGAACCCGTTTTTTTTCCATTTTTTAATTTTTCGGTTTTATATTTCAAAGCAATCACAGAAATTCTGTGGAGAAAATTCATTCATTTTCATTTACTTTAGTGCTTTTTATCTATAAAAATTTTTATGTTACTATTTGCTTCGAATACGCTTATACATTTACGTATATACAGTCACACACACATGCATGCATTTGTTTCATATCCATTTCGATTTTGGCGGAGCTTGTTCTTAAATAGTTATGTACGTTTATATGCGTGCAACTATATACCCGCGCTCTATATTAATGGCGGAAGTTGCCATTTGCCGGCATTGCTTACAAATATTATTTTATAAAAAAAGCTGGAACGGCCCGAGCCGAGTCGTAGTAAAACACAACTGCACAAAGGCAATATCAGGCTTTTGTGCAATTTATATAACGCCGGAAGTTAAATGTCATGAAAAAATTAAATTGTTCAATTGCATAAAGAATGGCAAGGCAAGCGGTTTTCGTTAGCGGCGGGTGGGAAATATATTTTCTTTTGCATTCTTTAAAGAGAGAAAAATGTCGCCACTTCGAACACATTCTCCCAAATTGCATCATATATTATGGTATTTCGTGCTTTATCATAACAATGTTCAGAATAATAAGATATGCTTTATTTACGTCATTTTCAGAAAAATGGTCTTTGTTCATTGATTTAAAGGTCGCATGCAATATCCAGTTATTCGTCGTTTCGTGTCAATTGCGGTGCAGTAACATGAGGCGACCTTTGTC
The DNA here is from genome assembly GCA_000688715.1 of Glossina pallidipes. Taxonomy (NCBI): domain Eukaryota; kingdom Metazoa; phylum Arthropoda; class Insecta; order Diptera; family Glossinidae; genus Glossina; species Glossina pallidipes. Next base: position 2,954,867 of record KK499765.1, on the reverse strand, counting down.
GTAACGACAACAGGTGAGTAAAGATAAAAAAATGAGACAAATTTAACCTAAAGGTAAAGTTGAAATATTTCTTCATATATTAACATCACATATAAGTATAATGTATAAGTCTGGGTAATAAATTCAGGCAATTAAATGCTTAGATTATTTTTATTTTGTTTTAATTGCACCAACCACTGAAGAGATATATCCTGTATATGCAACGGGGTGATGGTTACAAAAGGTTGGCCGCAGTTTGGACGATGTTTGTCGGATCGGTATGTGTTATGAGGATTAATCTCCGAGTATGGCGAATTGACAGTCCCCGCTCTCAGCTATTTGGTCTCCCGCTTTAACTACTAACTTTCTCAAGCATAAGGGAGGAAAAGTAGATTCAGATACATTTCAAGTAAGAATGTATAACATAGATGTCTCTTCTTTAGATATATATAAAGCAAATGCAGTAATGAATGTATATTAACATATGTGATCGGTGAAACAATGTGACGTATTCCCCGAAAGAATGTAGTAATAAATAAAAAATTAATATAAAAACAAAATTACTTTTACGAGAGAGTAAACATTTCAAAAGTCTTGAATGTTTTGATATATAAACCCATTTGGTTTGGATTGGATTAGTTTAAGTTCACAGATCGCAATCGTTGGGAGTGCTAACTAAGAAGCACACTTAGTCGTACGCATCAGCTCTCACAATCTATGACTTTGTGTATAAATGCAAAAGTGCTTTTAAATATTGAGGATTATTGAAATCACAGCGCCAAGCCTACCCGGTAATATTGAATGAAACAATATTCCAATAAAAAATAAATTCATGATGTTCACTACATTTTGTAAGTGCCGTCTTAGGGAAAATCTACGTTAGCACAAGTTTAAAAAATTGAGTAGTGAGTCGCTTTAATAGGAGGGTTCGAGAGCATCGCTTAAAGATTATTGCTCGATCCACTTTCGCCTGCGTAGCCGAGTAGATAAGAACCGCGACTACTAAGTCAATCTTCGCTGATTCAAATCTCAAGTGCGATAGAGTTTTCTTCGGTCGTAGCTATAATGGAGAAATGGGGTAAGAGCTAGGAGGAGCAAGGAGTAGAGTGCCCAACCCGAAAGTGTTATGCCTTAATCGACTTAGCGTTTGCTATAGTTACGATAAATTGTGGTCGAACCGCTCTGAGACTTGTGCACGCGCACACCGACCAGGCGGTTGCGATTCTTATGTACTTGGGTATGTAGAAAAACACGAAAGATTTTTAGCAAAAGAAAAATTTATGTTCATTGCAGAGCAAGGGTTTTTAGGCAAAAGCTGAAGCAATGACTAGTATCGCGTTCGCCTGATAGGTTTCTCTATTTTTTTTCTTTAGTTGCCCAAGCTCAAGTTATCGCGTACTGTAAGCGATGCGCTATTTCCGGCTTATCTGCAAAAAGTAAATATTGATGAATAAATTATTATTATAAAAAATTTCAACGTTAGTATTAACATTAAAAATGCTCAGCTTGTAACACTTACAAATATAAATATTTGGAATATAAATCTACGTAACACCACCAAATGAAAAGGCTTTCTCTCGAAAATAGACCTATGAATACTCTTTTAGACGAATAAATAAGTCATCATCACGGATCGTCTTTTTTTTACATAGTGATTATTATTTGAAACGCATATCACACCCGCGATTAGTGCTAAAATTTTCAGTCAGACAGTCACTTTATTCACATCTACTGGCTGCCTGCTTACCCTGCTTACAGATAGAAGGAAAGTCAATTTCGTAGTGTGAAAGTGTGCACACTGGCCGACAAACGGTCTATATAAAAACTGAAAGCACTTCTAGAAAAGGAGAAAAATTTAATATATTCAACAATCACTGACGCTACTGAATTTAATACTAATACTTTGATATCCCCACAAGTGATTTTTTATATACGCGAATATTTTTGTTACAATGAGAGAGTGCCAAAATTAGGCGAGCTTGCGAATGTAAAATCTCGTCGACAATTATTGGCATTAAAAACTGAAAGCGACGGTAGTAATTTTACCACAGAAATGTAAGTAAGTGCGTGAGCGTATCGTGGAGTAGCGGGAAATTCTGTCATGATTTAATCTTATATCTTCAATTGTCGGTCCATCGATCTGTTGCGTGTTGTTGAAACATTCCCCGGAGTGAATTTTTTTTATTGATGGCAAAAGATTAGATTTTTTAGAGAGTGAGAGAGCTTGACCTATTCCCAGCATAGCCTAGTATAGAAAAAAACTGTTGCTTAAAATTTATAGCAGCATAAATGTGTCTGAAGCGTAATACAAACCTTCAAGAAAAACATGTAAAATGGTAGCAAAAAATGACAGTGATTGGAAAAGGAACATGTCTATTTGCAGTCCCTAATACATATCGAACTAACATCTTCTACAACTTTTTCTTTAGCCAACATGTGAGAGATAGTACGCTCACCTTCGGCGATATGCTTTGTTATTTGTGCCTATTGGTTTGGAGTGATGGGTAGCGAGCCTATAAGTTTCCTAATTATTTTCACGTAAATGTTTCTTATTTTTAACATTTGCTTGTTTATGGAGTAACGACCTGTTCTTAATGTTCCTCTTATATGCTTTGTTCGCTTTGTTAAATAAGACCTTTTTTCTCTTTATTATTATTATTATTATTTTTTATGCCATTTTTCCTTAAGTATCTAGTAAACGTCCAACACACAACTTTAAGACATCCTTCTCTCGAATCTTATATACACTAAGTCTTTGTCATGACAATAAATGTAACATAAAACTTGAGTTACATATACGCAAATCCTTATCAGATTGCACACAAAAGCAAAGTAAGAATGAAAGATTAGTATACATAAGAACATAAAATTTGAACACGTACATTCGTACATAAATAGATGAATATGTGAATCGGTTACTTAACCAGTTGCAAGTTTGTCTTTTGCCAACCACAAGCCATTGTTAAGCGTCTACCAAAGTAACCGACAATGAAACAATAGGTTTATCGTGGTGTAAGTAAAGGAACGAAGAAGACCATATCGAAAGAGGGATATACAGTGAGCGATGATAGAGGAATAGTGAAAAAGTAGATTTGTGTGGTCAATATGGATACAAATGCATGTAGCTTATCAGTAAGGAAAGAAAAAAGAAATTTTTTTATATATTTTCTCTGCTTTTTTTTTTATAAAACAATGGGGAAGCAAACCGGAGTTGTTTTGGGAGATACTTAAGCAAGTAACATGGTGCTGTTATGAGAAAGTTTTTTAGGTTAATTGCTTACGTTTCAATAGAGCTTAACATACGTGTAATGTACACATGTACGTTGCAAAATTTTATGCAGAGTATACAGATTTTTACAGTTTTGTTTTTTCGTTTTTTTTTTCAAATGTTTTGAAAGCCTAAAAATACGTCCGGCTGATAATAGGAAAGTGTTAACTGAAAGGAGAATATGAAAACAGACGCATATGTGCCAAGGAAAGCACGTATGCACACACGCCTAAGCAGAAATAATAGTTTTTTTTGTATAAGTCCTTCTTTTTTTTCTTAGGAAATTCTTCCTATAGAACGTTTCGTTTTCGCATTTTTTTTTCGTATATATAACACAAGAGCTTTTTAAGAGTTTCTTAAGTTTTCACAACTTTAGAATTTAAATTCAAAGTTTTGTCTTAAGCATCAGTGGAAAGAGAATTGAGAAATTGGGCGTCAGCCCAATGCTTGGATAGTTATCACTCCAAATACTTAAACATATTTTACGAATAATGGCTGAGTTTAATGATTTTGTTTAACCCTGGTCGTCATAGGCTTTTCGAAGATTCCCAGAGGTCTGATATCACTTTGGATTGAAACTTCATTTCGCTAGTACTTTGTAAACTAGGAAACATTTTCCTTTGTTTCAATTTTTTACATAATGTTTACATGCTTCCAGTTACAATAAGTGTGCTTTCGCTCGGATAACATTTGTAAAACAATCTGTAGCCATCAGTTAAGAACATAATATAACTAAACTGATTAGAGCTCTCTCAGTTCAAGAGTACATGCAATTTCTTATGTCTGAAGCGCACTCAGTTTTACGTATTATCACCTGCTCAGAGAAAAAAACTACTATACACTGCTTTCCGGTGAAAGAAAACATAAAATTCGTTTTAAAGTTTCTTTTCGTTTTCTTTTTTTCATACACTTTTTACTCTGCTCATTTATCAATTGTTTGTGATTAGATTAACCCGTTATTTCATTTCAGAATAAAAGCTTTATTATTTTTAATCTCTTTTAAGCTTCTTAGGTGTACAGTGTGTGTTAAATTAATTAAATCAGACATCTGTCCGTTATTCTTTGTCTATCCTTGCTTTTTAAATCTTTGTTGTTTATGTCTTCAAAGTTCATATTAGAAAGTTCTACAGTTTGCAAAAGCTGCAGCCTGCATCAGTTGGGTGTAAAGCGTAGCGTACATCAGACATATCCGTGCTAATGGCATGACGTATTATATTAAACAAATAAGTGCAATATGTAAGTAAAAGATGAAACAAAGTATGTACTTTCGTTGACTGCAAATATCAGAAGATAATCAAGTTGATTGGAGTGCCAGTTAAAATTAAAAAAAAATCTAGTTATTTCACTAACGTCTGTTGAAAATGGCAGTTGATTACTTTAGTAACAGATTTAATTTAGTAAAAAATGGAAGTAAGAAAACGAATTTTCGCTTAAGCTGAGATAAATTTAAGGAAGACAATTTTTCCCCTTATGGGGAGGAAAATCTCCTAAGTTGGTGCCTGCACTCAATGTTCCGGTAGAGAAATAATTTGCTACAAAATCAGCGTACGATTCATTTGATCGCGAATTGTCCATCGATTTTCTCCACCCATCAATTACTAGGCTCGATAAACGAGAGCTCGCATTACCTTTTGTGAAAAATGGTTCAGATTCGCTCGTTACGTTTTATTATTTTTTTGAAAATTTGGTACCTTTGTCCCTTTGTCCCTTATGACCGTTGCTCTTGTACTTTAAAACCGTAATGCTCAAGATAGAGTACAGTCAACGCAAAGAAAAACTTATCGTGAGGTGTAATTGAAGAGTACCACACGTAGCCTAGTGAAGTCCATGAATGAGAATACGTAGGTCCCATGATAGGATCTCGCAGCGGTTTATGGTGGCAAAACAAACGACTTTGGGCGAACTGCTCAACACTCATCCATGAATTAAGCTTAAATTTATGAAAGGAAATATTTACAATTTGTTAGTTCTTTGTACTTTTTGGTATTGAAGGAAATATCAGGAAATATCTTGTGTTCCACATTGTAAAACGACTTGTGCTTACATCGTCAAACAATTTGATAAATTAAATTCCATATCCATGATGATGAACGGAGTAATTAAATGGAAGTTGCCTGTAGGTCTCAAAAAACTTTCAAAATTATTTTGATTTATAAAGTGTAGCAAAACGCCTACGAGAATGGTAACATAACAATAACCATAATAATAAGATTATAATAATAGACAACAATGAACTTCATTTTTGGATTTCCAAAATGACGTTGTGTGTTTTTTTATATTTCTTGGAAAAGCTGCCGAAAAAATCAGCTGCCCTCACTCCATATTATAGAGCTTGCAAATTTAGTTTTTTTTACCTTTTTTATCTTTTTTTAGGATAACGATGATGGGTATAAGGATTCGGTCGCGAATGAATACAAATTTCTTACTTGTTCTTATTATGCTTCAACAGCATTTTTACCCTTTCAATAGTAAAAAAGTAAAAGTGCGGAAAAGGTTGCTTTCGACTTTTCATATCTGCTTGCATATAAAACAAAAAACGCAGAACCAAGCAAACTTTTTGACCACCAATGTTTACTATATTAGCTATGAAAATAGCTGGCTGTGAAAAATACAATTCAACCCTCTGTTGAGGAAAGACGGAATGACTTTCCAAACAATCTAATATAAGGTATGTCAAAGTAACATAGCATGAGCCGCTATTGAATTAATCTACGTTTTAACAGCGATGCGGGCTACAGGCGTGGACTAACTTAATGTCAATAAGTTTCTCTATTATCTTAACATCACACGAAATTTATTCGAAAAAATTTTTTATTTAATATATCATTTTTAATAGTTGTCTTCATTGGGCCAAAAGATAGTGCACTAAATCTTATAAATATATCTTCAAAATTTCGGCCAATAGGTTGGGCACAAGACTATAAGACGGACAGCCGGACAGACGGGCTGACAAGCTTAGGTAAATTCGAAATCATTTTCTGTGTAATAAAAGGTGGATCTATCCCAAGTCGTTCTGGGTGTAATACACTTTTGTATCCCACGTGGAGTAGCGCATAAAAAGATTATTACTTAAAAAATTTAATTCTTAAATTGTCGTTGAAATATTATTCCCTCAATGCTTTAGAAATAAATTCCGTGAATTCATTCGTATAATATTAACGAAATCATTTCTTGTTGAACTTTGGAAGTTTTTGCTGTTTGTGTTATTATTATTATTATTTTTACAATTGCCTCATGGAAAACAATGACATTTCTATACTGTTATCACATGATTGAAACAAACAAAACACACATGCATATAAATATACAAATGCTGTAAGCAATAATTCGCATATGTATATACACAATTTTTTCCTTCTCCATGGAGTAAGGAATGATAAAAGTTAAGGAACTTAACGAATCGTGGATACCTCTTTAATGGCTACAAATTTGTTCTCGCAACTTTAGTGGGTTGAACGCAAGGTTATTTTTTTTATTTTTCTTGTTAACATTAATCCCTCTGCCACATAGAAGGGTTTTACGAAATAAAATATCGTAATCAGTCTTTTATATACAGAGAAACAGCTGACTGAGTCATGTAAATCTAAGACGTTGTGATTGCACGTATCAATAAAATTATATATTCAAGTTTCCGAAACGTACAAGCTTGAGTGTATAAATGGAATGATGAATTCAGTATATTTTCGGGCGGAGGTGGCGGTAGTGGTTATAAAAACTATCTTAATATTTGCATATATTTCATAGTTTTTATTGTTGTGATTGTTTTGTGGCATGTGAAATGCCATGACACAGATATCATTCATGTGCACGTTCCTAAAAAATATATATAAATAACAATATTTCTCTTCACATTTTTTTAAGACCTAAACATTGTTGAATATCAAGTCAAGTGATTTTATATGGATGCCTTTTTTTATTTTTATTTTTATTTTTATTTTCATTTTTTATTTTTTTTTGCTATTGCTACTGTTTTGAAATCATCACAGGCTACCGTTCAGGCTGTTCTTCTTTTTTTTTTATTTTTGCTGCCAGTTTTCATAAAACCTTTTGTTATTGATGCATTTGAATGGTAAAAAGATTCAAAGTAGTGGTGGCGGTGGGTAAGGTTTTGGTTTCCGAGTGCGTTACAAGTATTATATGCCTTTTTACAGACGGATATTGTGCACTTTTCTGCTCAATCGACGTTTCTCAAGTGGTCTATAGAAAATTCAATGAACTTGCCTCGGTTAGAGTGATTTAGAATGTTTTTATGCAAAATTGTATCACTTCATTGAAAAAATTGTTTTGAATATTTCTTTACATTCTATTCAACTTTAAATGAGCTAAAAACGTTTCACAAATTATATTTCACATTACCTTAGCATTTATCGTTAACAAAATTCGTTTTTTTATATTCATCATAGGAAGAGACGCATGTATTTCTTAAATAACTTGAATGGGATATGTGTGTTTGTTTGGCTTTATGTTGAAGTTACGGTTACGATTTCGAAACTTAGTCTCGAAGGGCAAGGTAGGCTCCTAGCACTCAGTCTTTTCTTGGCAACAGCGTTGGAATAATTCAATTCTTGGCCGTCACTTATACTCCTTACCTCCGCAAATGTGTATAAAACCTTTGCGTACCTATTGCAGTCTCAGACGAGGCATTGTGTGGCTTATTAACAGACCGATCATCTACAAAATTAACATACTGGGAAGCTCCTCATGAACATGTGGGGCTTTGTAATCGTTTCTTCCGTTGGTGTGTCTGAATATCTCTCGCCGTTCCACGCTTTACAAACTGTCTATTTATCGCCTTCATGATCGCTTGGTATGTTACACCGTAAGCTTTTGTTTTTTTAAGCTTTTCATCTGGGCATGTAAATGTCCACAGCCAAGCTATGAATCTACTCCTTGACATACTCTGCTACTTTCGCAACATTTCAGCTCCTTCACAAGGGAACTGACTCAAGCACACATGTACTCCATGACATCTCACGCTAACAAATTTTAAAAAATAATTGAATCTTAGGAAAGATCACTTCTCGTGAAATGATTATAGGAATGCGGCGGACCTGTTAACACGCAAATGTATATTATATGTATATATATATATATATATATATATAAATGTACATATATATACATTTGCATCTATATGTTAGCTTGATTGTAGATACACAACTTTGTTGAGGTTCAAACAAACACCTTTGTGTTCACATTGAACGTTGTTTTACTCAACTCAGTAAATCGTCTATTATTGATTTATTGATGCGCTTAAGAAGAAGAAGAAAACGTATATTACACTGCAGAATTCTTGTCTCTCGATGGGCACAAATCAAGTACCAGACAAAAATTATTGGTCATATAACCTATAAAACTACGTACAAATATTCACCACTGGTACCTCAAATTTCGCTGCAAAATTGTTATCGATAAACCGACCAGCACGCACATCTACAATGAAAGAACTTTACATTCTCTTTACTCACTGAAGAATTGACTTTGCTCCGCGCTTTCATACCACTTGATAATCAGAGACCCTTCGATTTATTCTATTGCAGCTCTCAAAGGTTTTGCCCGTCAGTTGGCTTCACGGCTACTTTGAATGGTACGTCAATGAAATGCAATACTCCGATGTGTATATATATGTATATATGACAATTACACACACGCCAGGTTAATTATAATTTCATGTAATCAAACCTGGTGGAAGTAACTCGTTTAAAATGCTAAGGAAACCTTAATAATTCAGATTCTGCGTTACTATTATGGCAAGCCTCTAGTTAGTCACTTTACGGAATTATAGCCATTTACCTAAGTAAAAGAAGAAAATTAAAAAAAAAAATAAGGCTACAAATATTAAGAAACGTTAACGTTAACGAAAGGTGGTTGTAAGAGAACGAACCATTTAATGATTTTAATGAGTACGAGGCTGATTGTGTTCACTTTGTGTAGGTGTAAATTTGTGCAGAGATGCGGCTTATGTCACAACTAACGCTGAAGACACTATTGACGGTGCGCTAAGAGACCTTTTTTGTTGTACGTACATACGTACTATTGCGAATATATGCAGTACATTAACAGCAATGCACACATTTGCACAGCCATACTCATGCCACATTTACCAGTAGTCAGTTGGTGGTGTAGCGGTGCAGTACGTATGTATATATACATATACTCTTCCTCACAGTTATTATTATGCACAAGAACGCCGGCATCAGTTTCGTTGGTACTCTTACTTAGCTTGATGCGTACCAGTGAGTATCTATGTTCATAAACACAATCTATATACATTATATATACATATATATTACATATATATATATTTATATATAGGTATATATATATGTGTAAACATATTTAAATCAGGAAATGTTAATTGCAGTCAAGCATTTATCTTAATTAAGCATTTCCTTTGCCAAAAATACCAGCATGCAGCATATTCACATGCACAACCTCGAAATGATGGGGTTACTATCCCATCATCGTTACGTGTCTTCGTCTCCCTGTGCAAACAAATTACGCAAAATAAAAACGGAACAAAGAAAAAAAGGGTTATATTCAAACGTGTGGCTTTGTGACTTTGGTTTGAATATTATGCATAGATTTGCACATTTATTTCGTGTCATTTTCAAGACCTCATTGTACGGTTTCGCTCAATTTTGCCATTGGTGTTGTTCTACTTTTTCCTGTTGCCAAAAATTTTTACCAAAGTCACATAAACCAAACGTTATTTTTTGCTGTTTTATTATTCTGTTTATTTATTTATTTTTTCGCTTTCCTGGTAAAAGAGGGCAAATGTGTATAGGTGCGTCAATGTGAATTAGCGTGCATTTGACTATATCTACTTACAATTATATATTTTTAACTCTATATTACATATTGGCAAACAGAGCACATCGTATAGAGTACTCTACTGGGATCATTTTCAACAAGAAGTACGTGTACGCCACTCATGCTCGAATATATTTCAAATTTTTCTTTTGGCTTCCTTTTTTTTCTCAAACTTAATTTCATGCTCGTAACTTTTGATTGAAGCCTAGTTCTGATAAGATATATGAAAATAGTATAAAAATACTATTTGAAAATATTTTATGATCACTAAACCTAAACCTTCCTTAAGAGGCTAAAAAAGGGATTTGCTCATTGGTTTCGTACAAGTGTAAAGATTGGAAAATGCAGTTTTCTTCTTTTTCTTATAAGTAATAACTGAGGCAGTTACATTTTACCGGTAAAACTGCAATCGTAATGTATAGTTAAAGCATATGGAGGCTTACGTTGTTGTGATGAGGAACGGCGGATTTTCTGTTTTCCTGTTTTGGCATCTTTTGAAAACTATACAAGCAGAGGCTGCACTTTCTTCTTTAAAAAGGAAACTTCTATTATTTCGAGAGCAGATAGCGGCAATGGAATGAGTGTCTGAAATAACTTACTTATTAAACATTTTTTTAAGAAACTATTTCCTTTCATCTTCATTTTTAGCATAGTGCGCTATTTTGCAGAGCCTCTATAATTCTTACACTGAGATCTCAGAAGGAAAGTGGAGAAGAGCTCAGAGTCTGTTGAATGTACTCCTATATTACATGTTATAAAGCAAGGTTTAAAACCTTGCTAGTAAAATGTTCGCGAGATCAGAGCCCCTTTGGGGTCGAAAACATTTGAAAATGCTTCGAAGTTTTTGAGGAGACTTTCTCGGGTTGCTTTTCACGCAATTGTATTATCTTATTTTTACTATTAACTCAAAAGCTTAGACCATATCTACGTGCACCGTCGCGTTGACACTTTATTCTCTTCTTAAATAACTTATTAACAAGACGCCGGTTGACTTTATTTGTTTATAAATTCATTTATGCATGAAATTCAGCTGCATAAAAATAGCTATTGTTATAACTAATAACAGTATCTTAAAAGTAAATTTTATGTCAATAGAATTAGAATTTAACTTACGATGTGTAAAAAATAAAACAAAACAAAATCCATGTATAAGCAAAGAAGGGAAACAAAGCATTTACACATCTAGTACAGAGGCACATTCGTAGCCGGTGATGGTTTCGAGGAAGGCGTGAGCCATTAAACTGATGCAAACATGCAAGAGTTTGCCAACCGATAAATTAAATTGAAGTAACTAATCATACGATATGTTAAGTTTAAAGTCAATTTAGCTACGGTATAAGCAAGACTCGCCTATTAAGAAGAGTTGATTTGACAGTAAACACAGTAACGAGTTTTTAAACTTAAGTTAAATTATTGATATCGTTTAGAATTCTGTGAAAGGATCCTAAACGGATTGAAAGTCTATAAAGTTGTTTAGAAAGTCATTTCGCTTAATCACTACACATTATATTGTGAGAGCTGATGAAGCACAACTTGCTTTTGAAAAAGTTCGATTGATTGTACCAACTTGGTTTTGATTGGAGCCCTTTCAAATGTGGAAAATGAAAAACAGTATTTTTTGTTTGTTTTATTTCTTTAGTATCAAAACGTTGTTCAAGCAAGAAAAAAATTTTCCGATGTATATGAAGAAGATGTATTGACAGAACGATAGTGTCAAGGGTGGTTTGGAAATTCCGATCCGACAACTTGGAAGTTGAAGATGCATCACGTTCCTGAAGGTCAGTTGAAGCTGATGATATAGTAACGACATTGATCGATGCAAACCGATACATAATAACACGTTAGATCGTTGAGGAACTAAATTTATCGAAATCGATGGTTCTTCGTCCTCTTGTAAAAAAATCTTTCCCCATTTTTATAAAAAAAGGCTTACTATCTGAACAACTAATACATTGGATGAGTTTTATGAACGTAACAGTCTTTAGAAGAACTGCTAGAAATATTGAATATTTTTTACCTGATAGAGTGGGAGGATCTATTATACTAATACTATTTATTAATGTAGCTACGAAGCAAATTCCATAGCTCCGTTTATGAAAAGCTTTATACGCGGATTGAATCGTAGTCTTTCATCGTACAAAAAAATGACATCATTAAGCAAAGCAACAAATTTTCCAATTGATGTGAATCAATATAAAATTGTTAGTAGTATTCCTCCACCCTATAATCAAATTATCTAAATCAGATTAAAAGAAATCGGAGTACGATCAGAGGTTAAACGGAGGGAACGGTTTAACATAACTAGTGTAGATCAGAGAAAGGGTCGATGTGCTGGTCAAGCAGCAGCGGTTGCACTGACATAGAGTTGAAGGCTGCAGACTTTGCTCTTAAACCTGTATTTTCAGTCTTGATACAGTAAAAGCCAGAATACGAAGTGACAACAGCATTAATAGTCTCCCCTCTTATCTACTAAGAAAATTAAAAAATAAAATAAGCGATTTAACTTACCTTCTTAAGGAATTTTACCAATAGAAAAATTAAGTTAATATATTTTACTAGTGCTAGATTCAAAAACTAGATTAGTTCAAATTTTTCTGTGGTCAAGTGTAATGAAAGTTAGATTGTATTTAGTTTTATATTTTTACAATCCAAGTTTTGCAATCCACATAAAATACTTTAACATTTGAGAAAAATGTAAATTGTTCTTTTTTCGATAGCTCGTCCGATATTGCTTAACTTTTTATTAGACAGGAATAAAACAATTGAACATCAAATGCGGTAGGGTTTACTTACGCCGTAGCTGTAATGAGTGGTCAAATTACATCGATGTTGAACGTCTGTATCTGGCGTGAAGTCTTAATCAGATGAGTTCCCCAGAACCATTAGCAATTAATTAATGTAGTTTAATTGGGCACTCCTCGGCCTTGCAAGACAATCCTGCAGGAGAGTGGGCCTATTCCGAACACTGGGTACCAGAATGAATGTTTAGGTATGATCCACACCTTCCCCTCTGAACAGTGTGAGGCCTATGGAGCACCTCTAATTATATAATGTCCCCGAATTTGGGGATACTCCCCGAAGGTCCGCACTCAAGGGGTTAATCTTCACACATTGGTTAACCTGCTGCTTTCAAAATCTGAGCGAACATATCAGCTTCCACCGAAGTTTTCGCATGATATATCAATATGCGAACTTCTCCCCGAAGGATGTTGACAAGCAGCAATCTGCAATTTAAGTAATGTTGTCACCTCTACCTGCGGTCCCCGTGGATTCCATAGTTCATAACATGCTTTAGAATCATCGGCGAGCACTTACTAGGAGAAGTAATCAACCCAGCAACGTCAGGCACCCATCACACTAAACTATTGTCAGCCTTTCTACAGCCTACTGGTCCTCCTGAGTAGCTGACTACATTGATGAGGAAGTCTGTACGCAGACGATCTCGATAGCCTCGAAGACTCTCCAAGGAAATAAACCCTGAGTCGGCAAAGGCTTAACATTTACCGGTTGTGCATATACGCGCTAGGCGGCGGCTACCACCTCCTTATTACTTTCTTTTTCTGACCGCAAATGCGTTACACGAATAAGGGATATCCCCTGAGTGATTGGGAAAAGAGTGAGTGATTGAAAAAAGAGAAAAGGTCACGTTTATTATTTTAAATGAAATTTTAAGGTGGTTGTGGTCATTTCAACAACTAGATAGTGGACAGACATTGCTCAAGCGATTCCATTATTGGCGTTGGTGCATATGTTTATGTTACACAAGAATTCAAAACTAATATGTCCTTTTTGATAGATTTAGGGAAGAAACTACCTAGTAGCTGCATATGTAGCCTTAAATCTGCGATTTTTGTCATATTTTCTACTTTTCTTTAGTTTTACTTACTTGAGGACGTTGCTTACATTCCCTCAGGGCATTGCTTTCGTACATATTCAAATTACAATGCATATGTATATATACATATATATAAAATTATACATACTGACGTTTTCACTCATGTATACATGTAAATATTGATTACATTTACTTCTTCAGGTAAATGTGCATAAATTTTGTACATATTGTGATGGCATCGTTCGCATGGTTGATTTTTTTCTCACTCTTTCAAAAGCTTAAAACAAAATCCCCCGCTACTCACACATATTCATTGTATAATTTTAATTATCGATGTGAATTTAAATTATTAATTTTATGTAAATATATTAAAACACATGTACGTAAAGCATGTATATACATGGCCATGCGTAGTATGCTTTTAATGTTACGATAGGCTGCTGCACGAACACGTGCAAAAGCAAAGTAGATTCCTTTATGTCTTCTGTTGTCTGTAAATAGTATATGGACACATTTGTGTAAACTTTTCTTTATAGTACTTCAAGTCACTTTTAGGTATTTTAAAATTTAAGACAAAATGAATATTTATAGAGATATAAAAAATTAAATACGTTTTTAAGTCAACTTAAAAAAAACATTTTGATCATTTATTTTTATTTTATTTAATTGTGGTTTTTTATCGTCATTAGGAAGGGTTTTAGTTTGGTATTCTCGGGAAATCTATACCGTGGCCTTTTTTCGTTATCTTAATAATAACTTATAAAAGTCTATTCATTCGTCTCGGTGGTTACCTTTTTGAAGCGGATATTATCAGCATCGAACAAGAGACAGTTAAAGTTGAGCATCTATGCCTTCACTTGCATCTCTGCGAAGAAGCTGAAAGCGAGTACATTTATGAAATTGCCTGTGGCGAATCGCAATATTGTCTAGATCGAATAGGAACCCCGTTGTATTAATAACGCATATCTAACGCGTATCTAACTCTTCAATTGAACGTTTGTCTATTGGTCGTTTGGCTCTGGACCGCCCTGCCTTTGCCTTTGAGACTCCTTAAATACTTTTAAGACAAAAGTGGCTTCCTTCTTGCACACCTTTATAAAAATAGCTAGGTTAACTGACTAGTCCGACTTTTTAAATAATAGAGCCAATTATCACAGTGGCTTGTGGTCATTCTTCTTCAGTTTTAGATCTTATTTCTTTGGTCTGAATACGTTGTAACAATTATCAAGTTTGTTTCTTCTCTAGAGGTTATCTTGCCGTTAATAGAATATGAAAATAAATAAAAATATATGCAAATCGGGACGTTTGAACTCACTAAGAATATGGACGGTGTCCGCTTTGTGAAAACAACGCCAATCCATCTATTGTCAAATAAGGTATGCATGCAACAAGAACGAATGAAGTCTCGCTACGTCGTATTCGAACGCCCGAAAATATTGATAAGAAATTTATGTATTTTCACTTAAACAAATATATATTATATCTCGTTATTCCCTTGATTTCACGTGATGTGGTTAAATCTTTTGTTTTTCTTTTTTTTTGCGGAAGAGAAATGATAATTTCGCGTTTCATTTTTAAAACGTCTTAGAAATACTTGAGTTTAATGAACCCTTCCATCTCCACTGCCCTCGGAGCGACGTCAGCCATCTCTTTGAAGCACCTGAATCCACAGATAATGTTATAAGAATATTTCCTTGTATATTAAATATGCGTTTGCTTTATTGCTGCAAATGCATAGTGTAGTGGCACTACAGTCTTCCCTTCTTACGTATACATAAAAAACTTTTACAGTTGCAAATGTTTCATCATTATTGTTAAAGAATTTTTTTTCGAACTTTTTAATGTTGCCAATTTTAATTATTGCAATTTTATTCATTCGGAAAATTAAAATCATCTACAACAATATCTACGTGTGTGTATGTATGAATATGATGTAAAAAATGTACATTACATCACTTGTGTTATAAAGTATTACGTTTGCCTCGATGTATGGGAAAAGTTCAAAATGACTGCAGGTTGGTCAAGCTTTTCTTATCCCGACCGATATTTTTAAGTTCAGCCTACACGTCATCGTTTTCGAGACATTTTGATGGATTGGACCGAGCCACTTCTCATATATGGATTTGATTTGAACAAAAATTTCATCTTCTACATTTCTAGGCGAAAACCAGTGTTTTGCCTCACCTTTTTTTTAGCATGGCCAATCAGTCAGGGAATGGTCTGATCTTTTAACACGGCGCCTATACGGCAGCCTACTATACTCAGACTATGGCTGCGACTAAAGTAAAACCCTATGGCGCTTGGGAGTAACACGGCGACGGTCAGAACGAAATAAGAAAAAAGAAAGAGTCTGTGAGGGGATGGTGGTGATGGCGTCAGCACCCTACAATACTGAGACTATAGCTGGCACTAAAGTAAAACTCTATGCCACTGGAGATTTTAACCCACAAACACTGACTGGGTAGTCGCGGTTCCTACCTACTCGGCTACCCGTGCTAATACTACTCCTACTATATGAATACACTCGGTTTCAAGGCTCTGGCGTGTGACTACTAGCCTTGCGAAAAATGATGATATGACATAGTTTTATTGGTACTCTATAATGAAATATAAAACAGTGATTTGGAGTTGCGATAAGTTCTGATTACGTTAGTCTATTTTTCGGATTTTTCCCTATATAAGAGATCTTATGAGATGGGAACGTCGATATTGGAAAAAATCATAAAGTTTTACAATTTATGACGAAAAAAGAACCAGTTGCAGTGGGCGGGCCGGTTTAGGGTATTCACGAGTCAAGTATAGTTTTTTGGCTTTTTTCAATACAAAAATTATTTTCTACTAGAATTGCAATGAGAATGCAAAAACGAAGCTATGTAGCTTTGACAGCCCGCCACCCGCCGGCTTGCCCGTACTATTCTTGAGGAACTATTTTTAAAACATAGAAATATTGTCATAAAACGCCTGACGAGGCAACTGGCGTGTATCAAAAAAAAGCTGCGTAAGCGTTATTTAGTTTTTCTTTTTGCTATATTTCTTGCCTTTAAGACACGATTAAGTGCCATCGTGTATGGAAATTTTTAATGCGTGGATTCCATTATCTCTATTTCATTTATAAGATTCGGTTTATTCTCTTTGTAGTTGGCCTCTTCTAAGAACTTGTGTGTGGCAATAACTATGTAAAAACTAACTATTTTTATTTGCGGAGCTAGGATAAAACAAATAAGAGAAGTGTGGACTTGAGATGAACCGTCTCTAATTTTATACAGGTGATGGAGGAAATAAATCATTTTCCTTCAGAGATATTATTATAATAATAATAAGCAAGAAAGAACAATTAAAGCAGGATGCTTAGCCGACTTTTGTATGCTTCTGTATTCTATTATCTATGACTATCGTTTGTAGGTTTAGGAAAGTACAAGAGTTCCGAGTATCAATTGTCCTAAAACTGTGAACAATTCTAGCCTCAGTTCTACACACAATTTTTGATTGCCAAGTTATTCATGTCCATTGCAATCTCAATGCGTATAAACATCGCAGAAGAACACTTTGTTCAATACAAAATGTTCATTAAAGTTAAATAGAAATTTCATAGATTATCGCCTAGTAAGGCGAGGGTATATGAGAAAAACAATTCTCCAGCTTTTCATATAAGTAGTAAGCGCACGGAATTTCATCCATATATGTTCCTTGAAAAAACACGCGAAGTGTGAGTAAGTGGTTTGAAGCTTAGAAATGAAGACAAACGCTACGCCACTGTCGTCGTATTTCGAAAGCTGCGTTTGTTTGGCATACAAACATACATATGTACATGCAGTGCAAATAAGATCGACTTGAACGTTTGCACTTTACACTTATGTACGTTAACATCAAGAAATTAATGTTTAGCAGCTTTAAGGTTTAATCGAATTAAAGGTTAACATACACATGTATGAAGGCATACCTGCACAAGTATATACACACGTACACACATCAACGTTAAATTTTATCTGCAAATATTAGTTTGTGAAACACTTTGTATATGACATACATGCATGCACACACAAAAGTGTAGACGAGCACGGCACGGTATGCGTGTATAAGTTTTTCCTTTTGTATTACATTAAGGAGACATATAATATAATAACAATTTCCACTCACGTAAGTTATACAACTTTAGAAAATTTGACATGTTGCTAATGTGGCATCATTGGCATTACGTGTTAAATTTTTCGAACAAAGAAATAAGAGGGAAAAGTTTAGATAATTTTAAATTAAAAGCTTTTTTATAGAGAGATATTTCTTGAACGTGTTAAACTTTCAATTAAATCGATTAGATGGAAAAGTTAAATAAAATTTAAAATTTTTGACTTAAAGGAAGACTGACTAAAAGTATATGAATACAACCTTGCAGTCACACATAGATTTTTCAAACTTGAAATCGGTAAGATTATGCTGATATTGCAAAAAAATAAGCAAAATCTTTTTCGACTGTTAACGCCGTTCAATGGACGGCTTTCCGCACGTTTTCCAGCCTTCTTGTATTTTGAATTCACAAATTCTTTTTCTTCTATTTGAATAAGACACAAGTGCATTATAAAACCTTAACTCAATGCGGTAGTTGTCTCTAGCGGTTATGTCAAAAATTGAAACGGTTTTAACTAACTCGAAAATATAAAACTATAAGTGGTTTACTTCTTAATAAAACTGGTCGTAGAAAAAAAAGATCCAGCTTTTGAAAACATGCTGGTCGGTACTGACTTATAGACGACAGCGTAGCATTTTACATAACTCGGAGCCCGCTTGCTTAACTTGTAGGTTTCAATCTTGAAATGACTCTAAATCAACAGTTGATCTCAATAAATCGATGAAATTGATCGCTTTATGAGGTGTGGTGTTATTCTGCTGGCACCACACATTATAATGTAAACAATATCGGACCCCCGAATGTAGAAACAAAGTATAAAAGCAAGTATAAACATTGTTGTGGGATGCACGTGGGGACCACTTTGCTTAGTGTACTCGTTCATACAATAACTTTTAAAAGGAGGCGTTATAAGGGAAATAGCCAAAAAGCTGTCCAATCCGTACCATTTTCAACAGCGTTCTCCCTTGCGTCACAACACCGCAGTGTACTAAATTTCATTAAAGTTTCTTAAAAATTGGCGACCTGCGGGTTGAACACAAGAAAAGAAGCGGGACGAACAAGGTTAGATTCAACATGGATTCAGAAAGTGGTTTTGAACCGATCGATATGATAAAAATGGATGGATGTATCTCAAGCTCTTCTCTGTGTTGCATACACTCACACGAACTTCGTGCAGTCTTTTACCATAATTGGTGTAGCGTACAAGAACGTAAGGACGCAAAGCATATATAGATTATTACAGGTATATGTTATTTTCGTTGAAACGGTAGCCTGCAACGGGTGGGAGTTTTTCTCCCTGCAAATATGCTTTATTTAAATGCCTATGTGCTGAGCTAACGCGTAATCGCGTCGGACGTTGTAAGGGGCTCGATGAATATCTTCTCTCAATTGTTGTAAAAACCATCCTAATTGACATGTTAGGTGCTTGCATTAATTTTGCGAATATTTTCCCTTGATAAAATATTGCTTCAAATAAATAACGAAAGTAATGAAGGTCGCAAATCAATTTTGAGCCCTCCCTCCGATTACCGTTGCATTTATTACTACTTATTACTAATTGAAAACTGTTGTTTTATGTACGTCAAAATCATCGAAATTAATTGTTATATATACTCGCAGTTCCTATTGCTTCATCATTTTTACCTGTACAAGTATTAAAGCAAGCACCTATTATTCAGTTAACATTGTACCCACCCACTTTCATCTACTCGGCTAGTTTGCGGCCCTGGCAATGGTTTAGATCATAGAAATGAAAAATTTATCTGTTAGATACACGTTAGTGTGAACATAGAGTTCGGAAATATTACAAGTCTATCCTTAATGATTTGCTGGACTTTATAGATAAAATATTGGTAAATAAAAAGAAGACGGTTAGTCTTTGACACTGCATATATAAAAGAAAACAAAAGTCCTTTAAAAGACCCTTGTTTTTCGACAAAATAGCGGCAAACAGAAAAACAGCAACATTCTAGAGCTTTTTAAGATGTGCAAAAATACAAATTTTGTAGTAAAGGACTGTGCCCACAATACATGTTTCCTCATTAGAATTAACTATTGGGAAGTTTTATATGGGTAGTGGAGTTTTGCCGGTCTCACCAGCTCTGCTAGTACTAGAGTTAATCGGATTGCATTAGCTTTGATTTTCTGGAGCATATGTGTCAAGTTTCAACTGTGAGTTCGGCAGGGGACGTTGTTGAAGCGCCTACGAATGTTATGATATCGTTAATGATGTCGCCCGCGTACATTTTTACCTTTTGCGAACGCAATGGCAGCCTTAGTGTATCCATACACTCCGGTAAATGGCAAAAATAAAGAAAAAATTTATTTAACATTTAGTTACCTTTTTAAATACTAACTGTGTAGCCTGCTGTACAAAATAAATTTAATTTGCTAACTTTAAATTACTCTCTGTTATTTGCTTACTGTAAGTGTTTTTCTTTGTATATAATTTTATTTATGCAAAATAAGTAAAACGAGAAAAAGAATTAATAATTTTTTCTTCATAAAGTAACCTTATCATAAATTGTATGTTTCTCTCGTTATGTGAATTGTTGCTATTGCTTGAGAAGACATAACATAAATTTCTTCCTTTTTTTCTCTTTCTTTAAGGGAAAATATTCTTTCATTTTCTTTGCTTGACATGTCATCAAAAACACATTAAAGAAGTTATTTTTTATGATGTCTATTTATCTAAATTGTAGTCCGACCGTATATTCAGTCAACTGGCATAAAATGATGACAACAAAAATCAACATTCTTCGTCTTCAACGAAATGGTTTTCCTTATATTTTCTTTTTATTTTTTTTTTACCTTTAGCAAGACTTTTATTCTTTAACATCTTTAAAAAGATGTCTTGTTGTGTTGCAACAATAGGTAAGCGAACAAGAGGGATGGCTTTTCATTTGTTTTGCTTTTTAACGTAATTGAAATGACACATTTCGTCCTTTGCATCTTTAAAGAATGTTTACAAGTAATGCAGAGGGGCAGAGACGGAACTTGAACATTAATGAATTCGTGCTAAAAAGATTTGATTTTCTTTATTAAGGAGAGGAGAACTTTTTATTTATTGTTTAAAATCCATGAATTTTTCGGATTTAAAGAAAGTTACTTATGTCAATTTTTCAAATTAAACTTACATAGAGGCAAGTGATTATGTGACTTGTAACTCGCTACGAAGTCGTGAGAACCCGAAGAGTCTCTTAGGTCGCGTGAAAGTTACGTCGAAGAGAAGTATTTTAGGTACCAAAGGCTTAGTTGGCGCCATTCTTCACGTGATAGTAAGTTAGTTGCATTAGTTTGTAATGAGATAGAGAGGGAGAGAGAGGGAGTAAATGGACGGAAGTGCGGGTACAGGGCAGCGTTCGAAATCAGCGGAAAGCCCTCGCATTAAGGGCAGATAAGTTTGACAAATGTCAAAAAAAATAATCAAATGTTCTTTTCCTTCTATTGGTTGCCATAGAATGCAGATCTTCGGAATAATTAATTTAAAAGGTTTAAATCGACGTAGCGTGAAAAATACTATGAACTTAAATAATCTGAGAAAGTACGTAATTCACGGACTAGACGTGCTAATATGGAATAATTAAATAGAATGATAACAATAAGTGCGAGGCATGTAAATAAATGGGCCAAAAAATCCAATTCCACTCCTATTTCATTAGAGTCCCACAACAAAGAGCAGGTCTTGTAATAAATCCAAGGATAGACGGAAAGCTTACCCCACCACTGTCTTTACTTCACCTTAAGTATCTTAGGTTATTGAAAGGTTTTGAACAACGCACACTTAGTGGGAATTCAATCTGTTTTAAACAAAGTTCAGGTCAGTAGGTGAACTTTAGGTAATCATTTTAGGCCGTCAACATGTTCTGGTTTTTTAACAATTAAAACTACATAAGCACGTTTTGTTTTCATTAGAATAAACTTCAAATTTTTATAAAATGAAATTCATCTCAGTTCACAGCTTTGACGCTGTTTTTTACATAAACTGGCCCAACTTTGTTCACTCACTTGCTTAGCAGACTAAACAGCGTCGTAGCCGCAATTGTACGACACATAATGCCACACCGTAAACACCCAGTCGAAAACGCTGCATATTCTTATCGTTTGAGTTTTAAACCGGAAGCGAGCGCCTTTATAAAGATTCACTACACAAGACCATACATTTTTCTTTTTTCCTTAGCATCCGACATTGCGGACGTAAAAGGACCTTAGTGTAGAAAATTGCCTAATATGACGCGCTGTAACAGGTCTTTTACTCTAATGATAATAGTCAGATATTTAACCTGTGTGAGTGTTAAAGGCGTGTTCAAACAATGAGAAGCATCTTTCGGCTGGTAGTGACAATTTTATTATCCCCAACTCGCGCTATATTGACAAGGAGCAAATATTAGCCGCAAAATTGATTATTTACATCTCACCTTATCTGGTAGAGTTCGTAGTAGTAGAAAGATCAATATTAGTCTGTGTGTCCGTCTTTCTGCTCAAGGTGGTGTGACAATTTTAAAGACATTCGTATAAACTTTGATAAACACGGACATGTTTTGGTTCTCGGGCGAACCCTACTGAAATTAGACTCGATCGGGACAATTTTGCAACGGCTCCCCATAAAACGCATTTGAAAAACTTATTTTGAAAGACCGTTACGAAGTGGATTGGGGCATCCAACAATTGACTTTGCTAGATTAGAAGAATTTTCCTTACTTTTCCATTGTAAAATCATGTACATGAGCACCAAAGGCGACAAAGTTACATTCCACATAATGCAGGAGGCTTTTGTCCATTTCTTAATATCGTATGTAAATTTTGATGATTGGGTATTATCGTATAGTCAGTTTGTTTAATATAATCATGACTGGTAAGGTTTCACTTTTCGCACTAAATAGAGCTGGAAGACATTGTTTCTAAAGAAATCGATTGTCAATCTATCTCTTTTGAAACCATGATACTCTCCATACTATATTTCAGTCCTACCTCTCATTGTTATATGCAAGACGCAGCAGTTTGTTTACTATTTTTCTTGCCTCTTGGGTGACCTTATCGCAGAATACATCATCGATTAACTTAAAGCATATTTCTTTCCTTTTCGTTATCCATAGAATGCCATCTTGTTTGGATAAACGCAAAAATTTTAATTGCAATTAAAAACAGAATTCCAATTAAATCCAAGCCATTAACTGACGTGCGGTAAACTAATGAGCCAAACTCTGATTTTAGTTTCACTAAATGAGAAATAATTTAGCTATTTAAAGAGATTATCAGACAGTGACTTAATGAAGACAAACAAAAATGATGTAAATAAAAGAGAGAAAATGGGAAAGAGCGAAAGGAGAAAGAAACAGAAAAAATTGTAGGATTTCTATTGCTCTAAACTTTAATGAACTGCAAATGACAGTTTCTACTGGATGCCCATACAATTAACAGAGAAAAACATTCACGATTTACGCCTATGTCAGTGATTTATATCTAACCAGCACAAGGCGGTTGGCTGTTGGTACATGATGCGTTTTACCTGTGATAAATGTCTGCGAAAAAGGAATGCAAAAAAAAAGAAAAAAAACATTATCAGATTGAGAAAAGGTAAAAAAAGAAACTCCTAACAAATAATAGGTCATTAATTGTTGGGTCTCGGAGAGTTGAAAAAATGGCAGTGACATCCGTGCTGCAAATAACATCATCAGCATAAATGACATTATTCACAGTGCCGTAGAATTTGTGCAAGTAAACGAGAGAAAACATTTAAAAAAGAAATAAATTTGTGTTTATATGTAAAGCACATAAAGGATCTAAAAAGCAAAACTCATAAAATATAAAACATAGACGTTGCCTTTAGCTGTTTTGGCATCATTAGGACATCAGCTCACTTGGTGGTTATAGCAAACTGTTTGTTTTTTTCAGATATCTAAAAAAAAAAAAGATGAAACGAGAGAAAAGAAGTTTAAAAAAGAAACAAGGAAGGAATGACAGATCTATTTCTATAGCCGCCTGAAAAACACAAATCATCAACCTTTAGTAGTTGACTTTAATGCCTGTCTGATGTTTTCCTTTTGCTCTCTGTGCCGTCGCTTTGAAAAGAGCAGTATTTGAAATTGTTTACTTTGTTTGGTGTTTGTTGGTTTGTGGCAATGTCAGACAAAGATGTAGACACAAAAATAGGTTAAACGAGGCCAAACAACGTACAACTCGTCTTAGAGAAGATAAGTACGAAAAGTATTTGCTTCTTTTTCTGCCTTTCTGAGCTTTTTTCCTATCGTATATATTTTTTTTTTTTGGTCAGGTTTTCTTCTATATGAGTAGGCTGCCAACAAAGGCTTATTGTTCTTGCAAATCCTATACTTATACTGTTGAGTTATGCTTTCTGGACAACACACGGAAAGCCATAAAAATTATATAAATTTTGCAGGCTTCACTATGCTGGCTTTTTCTTTCAAACACGCACTCACACACCTCCACGCTTAGTGCATTAGTTGGCATTGTGTCAAATTCTTTTATACGTGACGATCTTCGGGCTTTCATTACATTTTTGCTCACATTGTTTGCCCATATTCAGGCTCATGATTGCTAAGCGTTAGCATTGTGTGTTGCCAAAAAAAAAACATCAATCTCTACATAGTTTTTTTTTAGTTTCTTACGTCCATTACGACCAGGAACGAAAGCATACTAATTTTTTCGTTTTTTCGTTTGAATTAATGTTTAGAAAAAGAATTAGAGTTGCCATTAGGTAAAAAAAAATTTTGCAATCATCAACATGTGCGATCATTCTAATTACTGCTTTTTCCTTTGTCTGGTGCTTGGCTCCACGTACACATTGCTTTTCGTCTATGCTACGGATCACCCCAATGCTTTCCTTCAAATTGTATTGTTATTTGTCTCTTTGTCCATTTTTACTATCACCCGTCTTGGATCTGCTCACTCTTTTTTTTTCGCTCATTTTATTATATCTTTCTGCTCCCATCTTGTCCGCCCATGTTCGTGTACGTATATACATTTGTCTATCAATCCGTGCGTCGAGTCTATTGTATATTGTTTATTCATTGTTGGTTTTCATTATTCTATCTCTCCCTCTTCCGCATAATGTCAATCTTTCCACTTAAATTTCCTTTCATGTATGCACAATTTTATCGTTATATCTGTCTCCACGTCCACCAGTCAACCTGCTGATTTCTCAATCAGCAAAAATTTTGATAAAAGGTGCTTAAAGGCCCAGTTATTATTACTAAGCACTCCTTGAAAGCTAGCCTAGAATTTTCCCACGCATTCAAATTTGTTATGAAAATCAATTTTCTCTGAAATTCACATTTTGTAAAGTTGGCAACTTTTTGAAATTTTCCAAAATGCATACACTATATAGCAGCGCACATACACAGTGCCTTAGATCAGGTATGGGAATGGGCGTCATCTATTCTCAAGAACGCGTAGAGTTATTACAATTCTAAACTTTGCATTCATTCCGTTGTAAGCGTAAATAGAATTATTCACAAAAGCATTAATAAGACAACTGAACTAGTGAACGATGGACGGGCTAAAGTCATCCATTTTCAACTTAGCGGAATAGACACTAGCCCAGCCATACAATTAGTTACTTTTTTACGCGTTTTAATTGACTGGTAACTATATTGTTTTGTTCGCAAGAGCCAAGACCCAAAGTTAGAATGTAGTTAATATCTTCTGTGTTTGCTTTAACACGTTAAGAAGCCTCTATGTAAACCGTATATAGAAAACATGGGAAACCTTAGAAACGCACATTTTTGAAGGTTTGCGTATGTTAAGATGAAACCAGATATGGAAATCGACCTAGGTATAAATATTCATGTATAAAAATTCTTATCATTGTACGAGCCCGCTCGCTGCCAAACTGATGATCAACGACACACAAAAACATGGTTGGTCATTTATAATATATTGTACAATATATATATTGTGCGAATAAATTCCGTATATTTGTTGATCGAACTTAATTTTATTTAAGACATTCTTGTTACAAATATTTTCCATCACTTGTCGTGTAGCTTGTAGGATGCCTTCGCGGTAGGAGTTTGGGCGTTTCGAGTCGAAATAACTATCGTCAACTTCGCCCATATTTTCAACTTAGCAAAACCTTTGACTTGGTACATATGACTGCATCGATCTGAACGAGTGCTGATTATAAGAAAAGAGACATGGTGAATACACCACGATTGGGATAAGATTCTATCCAAAGCTCAAGATCACTTACTGAATAACTTTTCATTGTTTTCAAAACAAAAACATTTTACCTGACATCCCGCAAATCCCTTTATCTTACTTTTTCATAGCTTACTGCATATTCACTCTAAGGCAACTTAATAGCTTCTGTAACTTCAGATGCATTTGTTTCTATTTTAATCTAGTTAAAAATGGAAAAACATGCAGTGCCATAAACGATATCCATCTGTTTGCACTTTGACATACGCTGAACAGCAGTTTGTAGGCAACTAATACTTATACGTTGCAACCAGCAACCTTTAAGCTGCGTATACCAAAAAAATAAATACTTAGACTAAAGAAACATTAGTACTAGCACGACAAAAACTATCGTCACATCTTTGTTGCTATATAATTTTTGATGATTGCGATGCTAGCTTTGAAACCTGCTAAGGGAATTGTTATAAAATCGATAGCCTTAGATGCTAGTGCTTTAGAATTTATTTTTCTGGTTAAATTAATTATAAAAATAATAAAATTGAAAAATTCTTTTACTTTTTTTTAAGATATGAATATTTAAGAATAGCAAGCAAGAGGTCTATGCTATGTCATTGCAGACCACTGTTATGGTCTTTTGCAATGCGTTTATATAGATTTAAACAAAATTTTCTATTTAAAAGGTATTATGCAGATTCAGGTGGCTAATGAATAGCGTAGTGATTAGAATATTCGGCATTTGACACGGAAGGCTCTACTTCGATTCCAAGCAAGGTGGGCTATAAATTGTAATTTAATATCATGTGCGTAGGCTTTGTATATCGGTTAAATTTAGTTATAATTCTTTGTTTTTTTAATAGGTTGACCAAAATTTATTTACGAGGTGTGTTGAAGAAGAAGATGACGTTTTACTTTTCTCGAAAAGTATTTATTCACGTGTTATATCAAAGTAATTCGCTTTAGATATAATGAACTTTTACCAGCTCTTTTTCCAATCTTCGAAGAACTTCTGATGTGCCCTTTTTGGTATGGTCTTGAGCTCTTCCAGCGAGGTGCTCTTTATCTACTTGATCGGGGCAAAACTCTCTCCTGCGCAACTGCACGTCCCGTTGCTGAGCTAGCTAGTTCGGGGGATGTGGGGAGTTTTAAATTTTATCTCATCGACACTCCACAGACGGTTACATTTAAAAGAAATGCACGTATTTTACCTTTGTAAGAATAGACGGACAGACAAAACCTACTTACCAAACGGTCAGATCATAAAGCCTGAGCCAATTCTATACTTTGCGCCACATCTTATTACTTGTAAATGTGATTTTTAACAAAACTTTTTACTAATTTCCTTACCTATTTATAGTTCAGAAAGTTGTGCCTCGCTACTTTGGAAAATTAAATACACGACCACATTAAAGACCAGCATATTCTTTTTCTCCTTCTTACGATTCTTTCTTTTTTTCTTTAGTCATAACCCATGAAGGTGCTTGCAGTTTTTTTTTCTTAACGTCCATCCTCTCTGCACGAGTGAGATTAGTAAATCTTTACTACGGGGCTCAACTCTGACATGATACAACCACATGTTACTGTGCACAAATGTGTACATGTATGGGTATACGCATTCACATATATGTAAGTAGAAGACAAAAGAAAGTAGTTGAGTGGGCGTGTAAAGTCGACTAGTCGGAAACATACGTACGTTGAACATTTTCTTAGTTTTTTTTATTATGTTTTCTCTCTGTGTCTCCTTAAATTACAACTACTTTCCAATAAACAATTATGTATAATATTTTGGATTTGAACTGTACTAACAGATACATCTATATGCCTGTGTTCATGCTGGAGGTATGTTCAGCGTTCGGTTTAAGCCGCTGTTAATTTTATCATTTGGTTTGAGTCTCCTTAAGGGAGCATCTGAAATGCTTTGGCGAGTAATGACTATAGCTCTCCAGTTTAATGCATATCTACATGCAAGCTAATGCCGTTTATGTATTTTATGCACTTTGGATACTTTAAGCTCTCTTAAGAACGTTTTGAAGCCTTTCGAATTGCGAAAGTGTAGTTGAAGTTTTGCAAATTAACATGCGTAGTATATATATAGTTACTTTACAGAGCTCTTTATGAACTGTAGAAGTTTGCAGTCTGTAGTAATTAGTTTAGCAACTCAGAATTTATACTAAATGATCTGCCTCGGGACTTCTCTCTCTAAAGTTATATACAACTATTACGTCAATTAATGAACATTATGTATTTGTATAGGCAGCTCATACACGACTTAGCGTACACAGAGGTTTCCCACGATATAGTGGGCACTATGAAAAAAAATATATATTCTAACTCTAAGACTATAGGCAGATCTGGGCGATGAGTGCTTACAATGCATCCCAATTCTCAATCCAAAATGCCGTCTCACTTATTTTTGTTTATATCTTCCTCTAATGGCTTATGAATGTAATGTTCCATTATTTTGCAAAATTGCGTGCAATTTGCGTTCAAAATGTGAACGTAAGAAAAGCAGTTAAATGTATATTTTAAAGATGAAATTTTGGCAAACTCTGACAAATAAAATAAGTCATATTTTGACAGCTCGATTTGCTCATAAAAAGTCGCAGTACTTGCGTACGTACGTAGTTTTTATTTCAACTTTGTTTGAAATTTAAAAGTTTTCAAAATCTCTCGAACGACCTTTACTCTGAACAGCACTTTTTTTACATCATGCTCTTTTGTAAAGCGAATTGTTCTGGATTCTAGATACATTTATCAAATTACGTACGTATGCTTGCTTCTGTAAAAAATTAATCACTCATACGTATTGTGTAATTTCAAAAAAATATATTTCAATATTTAAAGAAAGAAATACATTTTTGAATGGTTGCACAAGTATGTGAATGCACCGATAGATCGCTCGAAACTTTTTTGTGCATTTTTTTCTTCACCGCAGTTTCCTGACGGCAGGAAATATCAGCATTCATGCACTTACATTTACCTGCGAATATTTATTTTTATCTCTATGTGTTGCCTATGAATTAATATGAAAACAATGGTGGAGAATATCTCTTAGTGTCTGTTAGTTTATATTAAAACTAGATAAGAAAGAAAGTTTGAAGCGAATCTTTGATACCTTCCAATGATACCTATATATGACAGGTGGTTTCAAACTTACAGGCTGCAGTGGCTGATCTTACAAATTCTGAGTAAACTACACAAAAAAGTTTTTTACAAAAGTGCCTACAACCATTCACTTTCTTTCATATGGCCAATCACTCATGTATTGTAAGTTATTCGTGTAAGACCATTACGGAGGAAATTGTGGCAAGATCGTTAATTGATAAGTAGTGTGCTTTTACCGGCTGAGCACTCTCTGTAGCTGGAACCAAGGCAAACTCTACCCTACTAAAGTTTTGAACTCGCGAACACTGATTTAGCAGTCACGATTTTGATCTAGTCAACCACTCATACGGTTTTTGCTATCATCGAACGGTTTTCTGGCACAATTTGCGCCCCTTTACAATTGACACTTTAGCTTCAATTGGGGTTTTATTAGGAAAACCCTTTGATGCATGTGGGCATCATTAAGAGGTTGAAAATATAGAACACATTACCTGATGAATTTATATAAAATCCTCATTTTTTCTTGATTTTAGCCCCTAATCTATGAATTAGGATCGTTATCTCATTGAACTTTTAAAATTTATTAATATGTATTCTGTAAACGTCTGTGCAGGTCTGTGCAAAATATTTGTACACATTAATGTAAGCCATCAAGTGCATGATCGAATGTGGTCCCTTATCAAATAGTAAAAGCCAAGTTTCATCCTTAGATCGCCAGTTTTTCAGCCATAAAAGAACGGAAATGTTATAGTAGACGGAAATGGCAAATCACCTTGGAATGATATATTGACCAATAATGCGTATAACACATCGCTCAAAAAAGCGACACGGTTCCAATGAGGGGTGGTCGCTGAAACTGAAGTGTACTTAGTAGGGTTAGGAAAACGAGTTCATAAGATACGCATAGAAATTTTAGAGAAGCGTTGGAGTCAAATTATTACTCTTGAAAAAGGTAATGTTTTTCAATAATGTCGAATTTAGCCTAAAAATTCTTAGGAACGATCCTACGAACTTATTGTGGTGTGTTATTTTATAAGTATTTAATACATAGGTTGGGGCGTTAAATATGGAATAATAAATTGCTTGTGCTCTCGCCCTTCAATACCAGTTATAAAAATGTACCATTAAGAAAGTTAGCCTCAAATCTCTTTCACCTACTGGAATAAAGAAAGATGGGCGCTTTCTATTTTCGTAATATGGTTGTAATTCTTTGACGAGTTACGAAAATCTAGCAAGGGATAGCTCGATATTATGTTTTCCTTAATGTTATTTCTGATAAAATAAAATTGTTTCACTTTAAAGTTAATGAACATAAAACACTCAGATGGCTATGCCTTGACTATGTGTAGCGTGTGATGAATAATAGAATATGTATTATAATGAAGGAGTAATTTAATGACTATGTTACTGTTGTAATACAGCTATGTACTTTTTTTCTCTCCTGGATATTATTAATAAATTTTTCATTATTGTTACATATTGTATTTAAGTGTATGTACGTCTGCATACATGAGTGTTATTATTGAAAGTTTTTCAGTCGAAATCTGATTTTCATTCTTGCGTTGTCTGTGATAACTCTCTAAAAGTTTTTCATTGAACAAATAAGCAGGATGGATATGGTATAAACATGAGTATGGGAGAGCGAGAAGAAGAAAGGCATAACGCTATGGCTTGCATGAGACAATTTGCAGTGTTGTGTATGTTATATGCTGACATCATTTTATAGAAGCGTTGAAAGATGACTTAATTAACTGTAATGCATTGAATTTTTTATATAAAACGTTGAAAAAACAAAATTGTGAAAGAAACTTTTTTTCAGAAAAAGAAGAAAAAACAACTATTAAGTGTTGATAACTCTCTACGTGCCTTATAAATGCTTCATAATCCATAAATATATATTTATACATATATATCCGGCTGATTATATTCATAGTACAGATTCATGAATGGTTTAATTCACTCCCTGTATTCAAGTCGTTTCCCTCTTCTCGTAAAAATTGCTTTAATTGAATAATAACCCAAAATTAATCCTTTAAAACTGCAATTGCTGGCTGTTGGCGGCAATTTTTAAAAAAGGGATATTTATTATTTTTTTTATTTTTTTTTACAGTTATAAACGCAAACGGCTTTAAAGTATTTTATTTTCATTACGATTATATACATATCATGCTGTTATGCTTCATTAAGTGTTCATATTTTTTGCCCATCTTTAGGATGTGGTGGCAATATTTTAAAGAGAAAAATTCATTTGTTTAAAAATTATTGTTACACTTATATTCTTTAGATCGTATTATATGTTGCGCACCCTATATTTTAGCGAAATTGGCGAATTATGTTTTAGCGAAAAAGCCAATCTGCTTGTCTGGGCTACTTTTTCCCATGTATTTGGTAGGCCTCAGAGCGCAACGATTTCAAATCGATTTAAAACGATTTAGTCATCATCAAAATCATCAATCGCTCACCATCAAGTGTAGTTGCACTTGGAGATTTTCTCTTTCCTGATGTTATGTTTAACCCTGATTAGAGGTTTGAACTGTGAGCTCAGTCACATAAAACCGCACCATCAACTATATATGTTGTAGATGTGCTCGAAATGGATATTAGTTTTACTTCGGCAACCAAAGACTTCTATGTACAATTTCGATAAATTTTCGATTTCGATGGTGAGCCAACAATATTATAAAAGAACTGAAAACATGTTTATAAAAGAGTGGTGGTAACACCCCACAACTGCTGATCCGGATAACAGATGCAATACAGCTCCACACCGAATCATCCAGAAGAAAAAGATGAAGAAGTCAAGTTCATACCGAACAAGCTTTCCTCCTACGACTTGGCTCAAAAACGGCAACCGCGAACGTTTCATAATGGCCCGCTCCATTGTCAAAAGATTGCTTAAGGAACTCAAAAACAAGAGCAAAGCATTTTATCAAACTTAAGTGAGTCCCATACCAACAAAAAGACATGGCTTGGACGTAAGACAGAAAATTTGTAGACGCGAAGCTGCTATAATGGGAATTAGCCTACTTTATACGCGCGGACACAACAGTTCTATCAGACAGAACGAGATATGCTTCCATTAGGAGGGCGGAAAACGGTATCCTATCCACAGAGCTAAACCACAGAGCAAAGGAGGGAAAGAAGAGCGCCTGGCACCTCTTAAATAAAGATAGCGCTATAGCTTGAATTAAACTATCCAGTCTTCGAATGGGACGACTTTAAAAAACATCGGGCGATAATTATAGTATTTGAAGAACACTGTTCCAGCGGTCATAGGAGAAAAGCATATTAATATTATAACGGTAGCAATAAGAGCGGCATTAGTGGTAACAGTATTACATCTCAACGTCTCTAAGTACAGACGCAGTTATATAAAAACATAATAAAAAGAAAGAAAATCAATCAATTGAGAATATCCAAGGCTGTCGTCAAAGCGAAAATTTCAAGCGCAACCATTAGCAGAAATCATCAACCACTACGAAAGTGAACAAAAACAACGACAAATGAAAAAGTAACAACATACCATCTGAGGAAAAGAGCTGTAAATTCGTTACTGTCTTTCAATATTATCGGAATTAGTGTGAAGAGAATAAACAAATTAATCAAAATCAATGTTCGAATCAAAATCATACCCCAGAAAAATTGTCGACTTCAATAACCGGCAACAACATTCGCATTAACAAAAGTTTAGCGGAATACGTGAACCTTGAAGCTGTTTGAGATCAGTGATAAGAAGCAACGTAGTCAACTGCAGCCGTCACATCAGAACTATCAGTTTCATCTTTTTCGTGCAATCGACACCGAAGAGCTTTTAAGTGCAGTTATACCGACAACCAGCAATAATCTTTTCAATCAATATTAACGAGAAAGTGCGTCACTAAGGCGACTCAAAAGCGGCAGTGGCTTTTACATGTTTCTCACCATCAACAATTGTCATAGCAACGAAGGCAATAACTTCATATGAAATATTCAAGCAACATCAGCTAGCAGCACAACCAGGTTTGTCTATTTATTTATGTTATTCACGAAACGTGTCAAAGATTCTACGAGTGTTTGTACTTCTGCCGAGTTTGGCATGCAAGCACACAAAAAAGAGAAAGAGTTTGTAAACCATAAATATAAGAAACGATTATCACGTCGGCAGTAAATGTTATATAAATTGTTACGATAGTTGCAACCTATAAAAGTCTACTAAAAACATGAAACATTCATCCATACGTAGAACCCAAGGCAAGGCGAGCCACAATACAGAATAAAGGTCGCAAAATGGTGCTTAGACTGCAAATAACAGCAAAAACGAGCATATAGAGCCTGCTTTAAACACTGTAAAAGTACCTACTAGTAAAGCCGCATCCATTAAATTGCTATAATTCTAAACTCACTGCTGAAAGATATGGTTTAGTCAGCTTGAAATATAAATCTCCACCAAGCACGTTGCCTGCGAGAAATCCAAACAGGAACACGTCATAGCATCTCTACATTAGTAATTGTACTTTAGTGTCAGTCCTTGATGTGACACAACGACCTCCGTTCCGATAACGAATACGGCTAAAAAACGTACTGATAGAAGAAAGGCATTAAGAAGAGTGAAGAAACTAAAGCAGATGAAATTTTAGAGATTTCAGGGATGGAAGATCGGAAAGCTTTTTCGGTTAATGTAGTTAGCAGGCTCACGTGAGCTAATACAAGCTATGCGTGGGTAGCCAAGTAGATAAGAATCGCAGCCGCTAGGTCAGTGCCTGTAGTCAGTCGGTGCAGACATAACACCATTCCCTGTCTCTTTCTCATTCCTCAGATCTTTCTGACTGTCACCGCCTCACACGCACATACGACGTGTCTGAGTGACTGCTATTATTAAGAAAAAATTAGTCCTCCAAGTCACAGTGTACACCATTTTTGTTTTAGGATTAATGCATTCTTGGGCAGAAATAAAAGGAAAATTTAATGACTTGTAATTTTATGTGGGCACGGCTTATTATCTCCACTTTTGCACATAGATAGAAGAATTTTTCGTAAAGTAAAGCTGGAAAATTTCAGCGAAAAGAGAGTTGCGTTAAGTTTAAGCGTTACTGTGGATTTGTGCTCTGAGCAATTTGGCCCGTTTTCAAGACCAACCTGCGTACAGAAACTTCCAATGTTTCTACGAAACTTGAAGTCGCCGTCTTCATTTTTGCGACCAAGAGACTGTTGAAAACAGGTACCACAAAGACACACACACATTGGCCTAACTAATTCAGAATTTCATGCTGATCAGGAAAGTATATACTGTACAGGGCCCCTGAAGCTGATCCTTCGGTGGTGAATTAAAATATTATTATTGTTATTATTATTATTATTATTACAAAGTTAGTCAGAGAATAAATTCTAAGACTAAAGTCTTAAAGCACTAGCATCTAAGAATTTCGGCTTTTATTAAAAACTCCACCGCACTTGAGATTTGCACCCGCGACTATTGAATTGCTAGTCGACACTCTTGCCTACTCGGCCACTTAGGGAGAAAAAAAAAAAAAAAAAAATTTGCAGCTTATTAGGAAAATTTATTTAAGAAAATTACCAAAAATATTAATAACTTTTTTTAACGAACTCAAATTTCAATAAAATATCTGACCGATTGAAATGAGCAAATAACGTACGAGGTATGATTTATTCATCTGGAATGACTGCTACTAGTGGCAAGACCTTATCGCTATATCCAAGTAGGAAGCCACAATCCTCAATAGATTGCCCAGAGAAAGCTGAGAGTTACAAGAAATAGTTTGTTTGCGTTTCTTCATTGACAGCTGAAACAACACTTTCAGGTGTTGCAATTGTACTGTTGTATGCTGTTCTTGGTGATGCGGTTGGCTAACTGGCGGAATATATTGTCACCGTTGATTCGATGGTGCTCGATTTGGAATCTTTCTTCTTCTTCTTTCACTGGAAAATCATACTATTACTGGGTCAGGGTTTTCCTTTTTAATTTTTATAGTTTTCGTATATTTTAATCGCACTTGTTGTGTTGTTTTTATTTGTTTGGTTTTTTGCTTTTTGTGTAAAAATAAACTTATCAAAAATTGTAATCATACTTAAATAGTTTCGCAAACTCTCTCAGATGACTTGGCAGATATTGTTTCAAATGTTTAGATTTAATTAAGTTCGTATACATATTTTTTTGCTTGATATGGATTTTTATTTATTTATTTATCTTTCTGATGTGTTTTTGTTCATTTTTAGCACTAAAACTACCGATCACATCTCTCGAGCTTTAGTAGAACGCTTATAAAGCATGAAAGATTTTGACAATATTTGACGATTTTTATTTGCGTTAAACGTTTAAATATCTACCAGATGTGCAAGTGAATGTTTCCCCTCAGATTGAATAAAACCTTCTTACTTATCTTTGTCAAGGTTTAATCATTAGTTATAATTAATTATGAATTTCCTGCTATGGCTATTATACTTTGATTATATTAATAAATTTTATTATATAAAATTAATTGCTGCAAGAGTCATAAAGCATGTAGCACATTTACACTAATGTGTGCTTTTCTATCTTACAGGTGACTCATTTACGCGGTTATCAATCGCAATTTGAGTTCCTTCGAATTGGATTTTAATTATTACTGAACTTCACAAACAATTAATTTCATTGTTATTACTTAATATATTTATGCGTAATTTATGTTTACTCATAAACATACGTGTATTTGCGAATTTGTCTATGTGTATCGATACAAATCGTACTCTCGCATGTTTTTAAATATGAATTCAGATGAAGTTGGATATAAAGTTCGGTTAGTTATTGTTCATTTTTACTCAAAATAATATAATTAAAAGAAAATTAATTATAGAAATTATAATTCACGTTGATACGTTATAATACAATATCTATATATACATAAATATGTCTATAAAGACGACGCATTGGCCCGATATAATAACTGTAAGTATAATTAACCAGATAAAACCGAAACATAAGTTAACAAGAGAAACATTGTATTACGCTTGAGAGGGAACGGTAATTTCTGCTATCTAACGTAAGTCCGAGCAGTGATAAGAAAATACCGCTGATGTCCATATTGTGAAGACATGATTAAATGAAAAGAGTGTTCGAAAAAGTTGTCTGATCGGAACCATTTTCAAAGGCGTTAGTTTTTGGATCAAAACACGTCAATGTACCCAATTTCATTAAAATATCTCAAAAATTGCGGGCTGTGGGTTAAATACAAAAAAACAAGTCGTACACTCGGACGGAATAATGTATTCTTCACACTTTGTAACATAAGTAACAAACATCGTGCGCGTATAATTCCTAGCTTAGATCGATTTAACAAAAATCATACGTCTTGTTAATTTTCGCATTGATATTGTACGGAATTGTCTCTGCGCAAAGCAGTTCAGCACATGGCGCGTTTAAGGTAGCTGCTCGTGTTAGGAACTCGTGATGTTTTTAAAGAACGAAAGGATTAGCATTTCTTTGCATTTTTCCACACTGATTTCTACTATAAATAGAGAGTTGTAGACGCTTTTAATTAATTGTATAAATTTCTAATGAGCATAAGATTTTAAAACAATAATTGACGATGTTTGTGTGCGCATTCCTTCAGCCTTCGGCCCATTTGTCATTTTGTTATCTGGGTTTTTGTAGTAACCGAAACTTACCACATACCAGGAATCTATTTTCGTTATTGTCCATTGCTTATAATTTGCTCCTAAAGCTGCTTCTGTATGTTCTTCAGTTCGTGTATTACTTTTATGTCTCCTACAAACTCAAAATGTTTTCTTTGATATACTAATTTTGAATTTTGAAAAACAAAAACGTCGAGCGAAGCTAAGTAGTGTCACCACTAGGTCAAATTTGGAGTTTTTTGCACTACTATTGGTAAAACTGAATTGTATTAGAAGCAATAGTGCGTTAATGTTTTATGAACAAAACGTACATTTGGGTATTAGGAAAATTTGTGTTCGTATATTGATCATTAGATTTTCTTATGCGACCATGAGATTCCTTAATTCGCAATATTTTTGTAGCTCGTACAAGCTGAAGATCAAACAGGGACAATAGCATTACACATAGCATTTTCGTAAATATATTCACTTTACAAACATTTGTGCACTGCTTTATCCGGCCCTGTATTCAATCAACTTCTCGGCGATGTGGCGCACAACATTTTGTTTGAAACATGATACTTATTTAAACTTTTTATTCAACCAATTTTTCCACTGTAAAAATCACGGATGGATTGACAAAAATATGACTGACTTTTAGGTTTTGAATTATATGCGATTTGCAAGAACCATTAATTTTCTTGAATCGTAAGCGAGACTGTTGCAATGGCGAGACATTACGAAGAATGAATATTCTACAATAATCCGAAACGTAAGCAAGCGCTGCTTAGGCCAGAAGTAACATTAGCGGTGACGGTGAAACAAATGTTCATATCGCCAGGATGATTTACTTGGATTTGTGTAATATACTAAGATTTGTTTAGCTGTTAAAATTAACGAAATCTCCACAGTAGACGGTTACCAAGAAAAAATAATGCAATTGAAACAGTTTTGGCGGAAGAAC
This sequence comes from Glossina pallidipes, assembly GCA_000688715.1. Lineage (NCBI taxonomy): Eukaryota > Metazoa > Arthropoda > Insecta > Diptera > Glossinidae > Glossina > Glossina pallidipes. The sequence goes on along the minus strand of KK499765.1, from coordinate 2,917,036 downwards.
AGCCAGAAATATGAAAAAAGGCATAATAACGTCGCTTTTTATCAGGCAAACTTGCGATCTTATATTGCCAATCTATTTCAAGAAACTTTGGAAGCAAAAGGAGAAGCAAGATAACAGAGAGTGCTTGCAATAGTCCTTGCGTAGAAATTCTCTAATGTTACACTAACGAGCTATTCCATTTCCAAATAAGGTAAATAACTTTTTCATTTTTACATGGCTGCGCCACATCGAATTTGATATAAGATCTTGTTCCTTATAGCGATAATCTCTGTGTCTGTAAATTTCCTAACTTTGTTTTCAAAAGCAATGACACTTCGGAGATCAAGTCACAACTATTGCGCTTTCGATGCTTACTTGTATTATAAAGATCACTTAAAAGATTGTGACAGATATCTTCTAATGCAGTTACATCAAGCAATCGTCGATGGCTTTTCTTGAATGATCTCGATAGACTGTTACACAAGCCACTGTTTTCTATCTGAGCTATTCTCTGATTGAGCTTATTTGTGCATCTGATGTTTGAGCATCTGATATTTCAATATATTCAACTTGAAAATGAAAGAATGATAAACAAACCAAACAAACGTCTATAATATAAAAGTGTGTATTTAAACATGGATATTGCAAGTGTTTAATATTTTACATTATTAATATTAATATTTTCAATAAGACTCTGTTGAAGAGAACACCATCGCAAGTAGCCGTTCGTTAACGTATTTCTGGAGAATTAGACCCAAGAAATCTTCGAACATTTTCATCGATAATGCTATTGCATTAATACCGCAGCACTAGGACAACCGAGAAAAATGCCTTCTGTCAATTGAAACTTCTACAAAAACTTTTATGCCAATTGAAGTAGTGATAAAAACTTCTGTCATTTTTTAAAAATTTAAGAACATTTTAGTTTGTTGTTTTAACTTATGGAAAACTTCAAATATATTAGAAAAATGTTGTTCTAAAAAATTTCTTTAAGATTTCTTCTTCTTCGTGTCATGAACTTTATGCCGAAAAGTTTTAAAGAATAGAATATTTTGCAGGAAATTATTTACCAAACTTGATCGCACATCATACTTTTACAAAAACTTTATAAGAATGCAGCACATCCGTTTATACAGTGGTTTGCAGTATTGTTCTTGCTGGTAGCCTGCCATAAGTGATTTTGAATTTATTGTTTAATTTTTGAATATTGCTTAATTCAAATATTGTAGGAAAAATTTTATTCTCTTAACATCTTATAAAGTCATTACAGTATAAGCTTTCATTCACTTGCATCTTTTCTATTATATACAGATTAAGTTTGAGTAGACAAAGGGGAACCAGTAGAAAGAGAAAACCGAAATTAATTGTCTTGACCACAACTTTAGTGTATCAAATCAAACGCCAGTAATAACTAAGTGAAGAATAGAATAGAAAAGATTAAATACATCAGTAAAGGCTTTGTTTTCAATGTTTCCTTAGTTTTTAGTCTTGTTGTTTTTTCTTTCTTTATTTCATTAAAGCACAAAATTTGTAAAAAATACATTCAAACAAAAGCAAATTTATATAAAAACAAGTGAGAAAATTATATTCGGTCGGGGACGAAGTTTTTATACCCACCAACGCTGTCTTAAAGAAGGCTAAAATAAGACGTGAACATTAAACGTCCGAACAATGTAATTTTGGGGGGATGCTGGTTCTGCAGCACCATCCGTAGAATAAAAATGTTTATAAGTAACGACCAAATACCAAATTTTTGTTTTTGAAAGAAGTGATGGTCTTAGGTTATTTTGTAATGTGATGGTGTCCTTCGACCGATTTGACTCAAATTTAATGCCAAATAGTGTACAAGACCTTCCAATTTCTGCCTTTACTACAGACATTACGCAGCCACGCAAACAGGTAAGCAGGCAGACAGACGAACATTGTTCAACCAATTTAGGATTTGATGCTGATCAAGAACATACATTCTTTATAGAGTCTCCGAGTCCTGCGTTCGGGGCGTTGCAAAAGTGTTAAGGAAATGAAATAATGAAATCAAGTCAACGAAACAACAAATGAAACCAAATAACATAACTGCATATATATTTGTTTGTATGTATGTATCTGTATGTGTATGTTTGTGGCGGTGTATCGCAAAAGGAAGTATCTTTAAATAATAGATTTTTACATGCTTGGACAAGGACAAATATCATCTAATGCTATCATATCGAAGATGCATTGAAGCAATAGAATTCGTAAGACAAATGCAATAAAATCTTCCCATAGCGGGTGGTTAAAGTATAGAATAACAAAAAAAAAAAGAAAAGGAAATAAAAAAGTACCATGAATATTTAAAAGCAAGTGAACTAAAGGAAAAGGAAACGAAATTTTATTGCGTTGAGAAATTTGCCACTGAGAAAAACTACGATACTGACCTCAAAATATCAGCAGCTTTTTATTTTTCATAACCTTTTTTTTTCTTTCTCTCCCTTAGTTTCATGAAATTGTATAGAAAATGCAAATAACTGTCCTTGAAAGTTTATGTTATGAGAAAGGAAAAGAAAAAATAAAGAAAGAACGAGCGAAACAATCATAAAAGTTTTGGGTTTAATTTAAAGTTAAAGTGAAATTTTGGAATCGAGTTAAAACATCAAACAATTCGTTGTTACTATTGCCTCCGCTGCTGTTCCTGCTTCTGCTGCTGTCTTTGCTGAAGTACTTTAGATAAAACTTATTATGAAATTTACTCTCTCGATATTTTGGCAAAATGCCATACCAGGCGAGGTCATGCATTTTATGTATGACGTCAAAAAATGCAAGAAAAACGAAAACAAATTGTTAACCGTACCATATAGAATATATTTTTGTATGACTAGACAGAGAAGAGAATGCTCACTTCATATTCACTCGCTTGCACACGTAAGTCCTTATATTTATACAAAATCTTGGAGAATGCATAAAGCAAAACGATATCCGTTCTACTTTTTGCCGGTTGATTTTGCTATTTCAACACAAATAATCTGAGACCACAACAACAAATATGTAAAAATAAAGTGAAGGCTACGAGTCCAGGGATGGGATGATCTTATTTTCTAACGTTTATGTGTCGATAGAGCTAAGGTATTACTTGGAATGAGAATTTTTGTGTATTATCTTATTTATATACTCCTGTCATAATGGCCTTTGCCAGACAGACTGACCCAGCAACCGACGAACATGTAGATAATAACATGCATGCTCACATGCGGTCGTATGTGTATAATTCGGTTTTTTCTGTAATAAAACTATTTTAAAAAAAGAATAATTATTAATAATACATATGTGCACGTAATGTCAAAATAAAGTTGCAATGCATTTTTATTTTCTATTTATCTTGTACCCGTTTGCTTGTATTTACGTATTTACGTTTATATAAACATTTTTCAAAATTAAACTCGTTTACTTAAGTTGTTCGAGAGAAATGTAATCGTATGTGGAAAAATTTTTAAGGATAACATATGCTTTAAATTTTATTTTATTTTTTTTAGGAATTTTTTTTTTTTATGTAATGCATCGTCAATTCTTCATATGCTGAAAACAATTTTCATATGGGTTTATCCACATGGAGATCGTATCGCAAAGATGAGTTGGGTAGTCCTAAGGGTCTCTCCATCAATTACTATTTATTTTTTACCCTACACTACTTCTGACGCAGTGTGTATTAAGTTCGCCCGGATGTATGTAACGGCTAGGATTCAGAAAATGATTGTGTTCTAAGCAAAACTCAAATTAACTGTCCACAGTTTTTGAGGTACTTTAATGAAATTTGGTATACAGATGGGTTTTGTCCCAAGAATGAACTCCATTGAAACTGGGTCGGATTACTTTTTTGACTATTCCCCATATAACGCCCTGGTTTCAAAGGTTTTCAATTTTCAAAATCCCTCGGCAGCAATCGCTATGTAATGGTATTTCAACAATTAATGCGAATAAGCGAAAACACCACAATGCGAAATGGTCCACCATCAAATACCCTACTCCACTCTACACCAGTTGTTCATATAATGGCTTTTCAAAATAATATGTTACGTGGGAAGTGGTCTTTCGAACTATTTTGAATAGGGTTCGTCCGTCAGCCATAGCAAATGGGTGTACCAAATTTCATCAAAATATCTCAAAAATTACGACCTGTAGGTTGGAGATGAAAAATAAGACGAACGGGTGGACAGATAAGCTTAAATAGATATAATATGCGGTGGATCTATCTAAAGTCCATCTGGATGTTGTATACAACTGCACAAGTTTAATATACCCGTATACTACAAGTGGAGTAGTGTAAATATAAATTTGGGTCAGATGGGGACATTTTCTGCACTCTCTCTCATGTGACAGTTCCCGCGTAAACTGAATCATACGGCGAAAAACGTTTCACTTTGAATTCTCTGTGTTGTAGAAATTTGTTCTAGGTAATGATTTGGCATCAAAATTGACTGGAGCAAATTAGAAACAAGTGGGCCATTTGTTGTATATCCATTAGCATAAAGATTTAATTTTTAATATTTTGCGATAAAAATTTTGCATAAAAGTTAACGATAGGAAGATTGGATCACATAAGTCTAGCCATGGGAAACCCACCATATCTAGGGGTTCTCGTGGCTTACATGGTAACAAATCAAGAGCGATAATGAAACCTATAACAAATAAATTAAGTTCGAGAAATTTTGATTACGTCAGTTGACGCTCAGGGGAGGCTTCAATATGGTACCTTTCATGAAAAGTATGCGTGTGTGTGGAAATATTATATGCCGGTGTATTATCAATGAATACTTGTGTTAGGCGAGGTGTAGAATATTTAATAGTTGGTTGAGTGTATTGAATGGTCGGCCTTGTCCGTCTATAATGATTTCACTTGTTTCTTCATACACAATGTTCACAGATTCATATGTAGAACTAAAAGTAATATTATATGATCTCTAAAATCAAAACAAAAAAAGAAACATGGCCTTGTCAGCAGTTTGGAATTAAATTATTTGCGAGAAGGCTTCATATGGAATAACGGCATGCATGCTTGGCATGCTCGGTACTTTAACGTTATGAGTAAGCATATAAATTAATCGATCCGATTACTTCGACGTCAAATTTAAACAAAAAAATTTGTTTCAAGGTTACTCAGCTTTCAATATTGTGCGTTTTATGAACATATCGGATAATGTTGCTGTAGATAATAAATTTTTCGAAAACTATAACGATTTAGTTCGCAATTATCGAAATATCTTTTTCCCACATGGATACAAAGAAAGTATTTGAAAAGACTTGTTATTGCTACAGGCGACATATCGAATTGAGCGCCTGCACAACGATTTTTTAAACTGATTCTGATACATGCTTGCGATTACAGCGACAAAGTTCCTACAGATGTTTAAAGTCCTTTAAAACAGTTATGCAAGTTTTTCAGAATGCAATTCTTGCATATGTGAGAATTATCGGAAAACTTTCCTTTTGAAAGATATCAAATTTTATATATAAATGAAAGAATTTGTGAACGAATTTGAAGTCTTTGCAAATTTTACTGGTACAACAGCTGAAAATATATATACTTTTGTGCTAATTTTCATGACATTGCAACCTCCGACAATAGATGTACAGAAAATTAATAAAAATAAATCGGCTTAAAGTTTCACTCTGCGCTTGCACAGTGTGTACATGTATATGCAGAAGTAATTTAATGCCCATCTAGCTGCTATAAACAAGGAAGTAACACCGGTATACATGTAACATCTTGTCATATTCGCGACCAAGCTAATTGACTAGGTGTGTATTTTTAATTAAGTTTGTATTGTGGTGTAGCATGACACGATATGTCACAGTTGTTTAAATAAACACATTTTGTTAATTTTTCTTAATTAAAACTTTGTTCATACTGGACGTAAACAGGTAACGTCCAACACGTTGCTCACGTCTAAGGATTGTTGGCGGCAAGATAATGAAAAAAATCGTCAACATTAAAAAAGAACTGTAAAAAATTATTACCCACGTTTTACTCCACATATTACTACTGCATTACTATAACAATCCCAACTGTAACTTGTGTGAGAAAAAAAATTAAAAAGCCAGCTCTTCGGCGAAATAAAGAGAACACATTAAAACAAATATGAAAACAAGTAAGACAAGTACATGACAGCTTTGGTCGAAGCTTTCATACTCGCGTTTTCCTTTGTCTAATAAAAAAAAAAAAAAAAATTAAATTCGATGCTCTTTAACATCAAGTGGGTGCAACCGATTTTTCCGATATTACACGACCGCGTGTAAAATATAAGACGACATTTTTGTAGTTGTGTCTCTATGTACGTGCAAAAGAACTGATTTCTTCTCCTTTTGGACCGATTTGGCCTATGTTCAACATCAACACTTCTTCGTTCTTAAACGAAAGCATGTTTCGGAATTCAATGCTAATAAGGACTTACTTACCTTTGGATGTTGTAAACGTTTTTCAAAATCTATACGCTGACAGCTTTGGATGGCTGGTAAGAAAAAAATTGTTATTATTACTATTGTAAATAAGCTATTGAGAAATGTCGGTAAAAGTCCATCACTGCTATGCTAATACATGCACACGTAGGCATATCGAAATCCAAAATTCTTGTCATTAGGTTTTAAGGTTTTTGATGTTTTTGAAAAATGTATATTGAGAAGATGAATAAGTTTTGATTGATTTGCAGGAATTAACTAATAGCATACCGTCCCTAATAAACTTTTGCTTTTGGAATAGAGGTATTATGAAAGTACAGGTATTATGAACGTAATATAATAATTTGGTATTACGAAGTATTTACTACTATCTCTACTATTATCTACTTTCTATTTCTTTATTCTCCCTCACTTTTATTTGACCGTCGCCGTGTTACACGTACAGGCGATATCTCCTGCGTGATTGGTAGTGAGCGTAATGCGAAATATTCGTTTCACATGCATGTCCCACATGCGTAGCTGGTAACATTACTAGATGTTGCGGTGCAACGAAATCATAACTAAAGCACGCTCAAAATTTAAACGATTTATAAAGGACAGAAGATCGTGAGTCATGACCAGGTGATTTCTCAGCATGAACGGAAATGTGTAATTGGACAGAGTCCACTTGTATACGTTGGAAGCAGATCCAGTAATGCATGCTTGACTTTGCTTAAATGCTTAAAATCTATTTCTTTTTTTTTTTTTTTTTGAATATGACCAATCGCTCTGAGAATGTTCCCCATTCGTGTAACATGGTGGCTGTGAGAAAGAACATAGGAAAGGGAAAATAATAGGGAGTTGATGGCCGCAGCCTAGTTAGTGTATGCCTAATCGATAAGTGTTATCGACACAACGAGCAAACGATTCGAGAAACACCGAATGTCAAAAGTGAGATTAAGTCTACCACTCAGTATAAATCCAACAATTTTCATTCCTCTCATCCGAATTTTTTTAAAGTAACGTTCTCTCGTGAATTTGGTAGGGGAAATTCGGTAAATTAATTTAAACCTTATTCTTATTATTTAGCCCAAAATTGAATCTTTTCATTCAAATATTATCAGAGTTACATCCCACTTATCCAGTTAGCTGTTCATAATGAGCATATACGTCATGGTCCATCCTTGTAGGATTTCCCCATAAAGTATTGTCATTGAATATGTGTGTTTGTTACAATAACGTATTTTAGAAAATATCTTCGTTTTGTCAGGTCGTTTCATTACAACCTAATTTCATTATACACATACTCTGTGTTTGACGAGTATATCACTAAAGAAATCAACGCAGCTAACTAATTAACGAGTGTATATACTATTTCCTTTCCAATAAGATTTGCTTTATAGGTTATGTAATAAACCCATTGGACCTTATTTCTTACTGATCCCAGTGCTCCCATTATCTCAGTGAGCCCATAAACTCTTCTATCTTTTAAATATTCATCAATTTATCAATTCAATACAATGTTGCCAGCGAGTTTATTATAGAAAGTGTAAAACTAAGTCATCGCTTACAAAAGCAATATTTATTATGCAACATAAAATGCTTTCGTGGCTTATCAGCTGCCAATTTTTGCATGTTTTCGAATGCTTAGGAGAAGCTTAGCCTTTATATGCCTGACTTTATGTTCATTCAACTTTCCACATACGCCACTTTCAGACATACTTGCGTTCTTCTTTTTTATTTATTTTTTTCTTGGATTTTTTTCGTCTTTTTTTATTCCCTTCTCATTTATTGATTTAGTTTTATAACAATTTTTCCTATTTATAGCCGCAAAATTTACTTACGCTATATAAGTCAACTAAAATTCCATCTGACATTCCTAGAGTAAATAGAATTCTTGGCTGATGTTCTCCAAAAAATATTGCATCGACATTGACAGCTGAAAAAGTTGCGAAATTATTATCAATGACTTGGCACATACAGCAGACATCAGTAAATTGATAGACAGTACATTTCCTTAAGGTGGAGAATATTACAAATTCGTTTCAAGGGAATGCAAGTTCTTTATTTGTCGGTATCGGGAGACTTGTTGATCATAATAAAAAGGCATTATATGTTATATATTGGGAATTGTATAAACAGCACAGTGATCTTTAAATACCCTGCACCATCCTACAGTTATTCATGTAATGACTTTTGAAAGCGGGGCGCTATATGGGAAGTCGTTGAAAAAGTGGTCCGATCCGAACCATATTCAACAGAGTTCGTCTTTTGGTCAAAACACGCCAGTGTTTGCAACAATGCGAAATATAACCAAAATTACCGCCCACAGGTTGAAAACAAGAAAATAATGTGGACGGACGGACAAACAAGCTTAGATCGATTCAGGAATTGATTTAGAAAGTAATATCTTCAAGAAAGTTCTCACTTTCTATTTCGATCAGTATAATAAAAGTAGTGTCTCTCTCGAGCCCGTTTAGGCATTGTATACATCCGCACAAACTTAATATATCCTTATATAACAAGTGGTGTAGGGTATAAAAATATAAAATACTCTCACGACAACTGAGCGAATGTAAGCATAATTATGGACATATTTCGTATAGTTTTGGTAACATTAGTTCAACTTTTAATATCAACCTAAAAGATCGGCTGTTGATTTGGCCGAAATATAATGTTAATAATAAATTAAGAGCTCAACCCTCCAATCTGTAATCTGAAGAGTTGGAAATGCAAAAATGCTCCGCATATGTCTGCTTAGTAAGGGCGTATGGAAGAAGCTTTTCATCCTTTTACAAACTTGTAACATTATTCTTTTTCAGTTTAATAATACATTCATTTTGTACGTAACGAATTCACAACTTACCGCAATCACAAAAGACGAAAAGTTATGCTAAAAAAACTATTCCATAAAAATATATTACAATATGTTAAAATTATGTTGAATACTTTAGCAAAGCGAGTGAAAAAATTTTTTACGAAATCTCTGTTAATATGTTAAACACATTCGCAGTGGAAATTTTGCCTAAAGCAATTTTGTATACGCAACACATTGAAATCAAAGAATTAAGTATGCACTACGAGAGGAACATTTACTTCTGACTTTTCTCTAGATGTTATTATCGTATACCGTTAGATGCGTATTTTCGCAAATGCTATGTTAAATTCTGGATTACTTAAGCCGGCAATATTTAAGTAGAGAAGTGAATTTAAGGTAAACCTGCTTGTGTATACAAAAAAAAAGGAAAAAAGGAAAAAAAAAGAGCTACAAATAATTATTCTTTGGCTTATATTGTGACTGTACGCATGGTTAGAAGTTTCCTGAAGTCACATAACATACGTACCGTTTGAGTTATTTTGTTGCAATTGAAATTCATGAAAATCACAGAAACGTTAATTTTGCTATTAAAACGCAACGAAATCACGAACGCAAAGCTCGCTTGTGTACGCGTATGTAGACACAAATCACGCATTCTCATACCAGCTTGAATCCTCTTATCCAGAGTATGTAAATGAATGCCCTTTAGCGAAAGCAGTGATTGAAATTAGAATCATTAAGTAAACGCCTTTTGGAATATTCAGATTTTCATTATATTCTTATTTTCTCTGTTCATTTCTTCCGTAGCAATTGAAATCACTTTTACTGCAAGACTTGTGTTAGTTAAGCGGTATGAGTGATTGAAAATCATAAATTCAAATTTCTACATATTGTTTGGTTTGTACATTGAAAATTCAAATGTACTAAATCTGTCAATTCATTTGCAAGAGATGTACAGCAGAGTGTTCATAAACCCCTTAATTGAGACTGTGATCAAAAAATAGAAAAAATACTTTTTAAATATTGTGATACGGAAGCAAAAAACAAATGTAGAACAAACATTGTTCTTCCAAATTTATTTCATCTTCTTTAAAATACACAACAAAAACAAAGGTTTTTTTGGCTTTAAAAAAGTAGTTGAGATCAATTTTTAACAACGATTTTCGAATCGGCTTTATGCACGCAAGACGATCTCCACTCTAGGGATCAAGGAGTATGGCAGTTGTGGAATGTCATGAGCTGAATTCTTGAGCAAACGAAAATACCGTAGTGGAACGCGGCCCACCGTTGAATACGACGACTTTTCATCCGGTCAGATAGGCTGACAGGCGGACAGACAAACTTAGATAAAAGGTGAATCTATCTCTCATCTTTCAGCGTGCTGTGTATATCAGCACAACTTAATATATCCTTGTACCACAAGTTGTGTAGGGTATAAAAAACGAACCATGAACCCATGTACTTTCGCGACGCAGAAATCGAGAAGAAATGGCCTCGTACAAAAGACAAGTAGTGCTTGGGTTATATTCCTTTTCATTAATTTAACCCAGCTTTAGTTATTTACAATGAAACACAAATGCACAGCAAACACACCTTTACACATATTCTTTCTTTCTCTAATTAACACATAATTCTTTAACAATTGCGTTTCCCCTCAGCTGCGTGTTGAGCGATGAAGTCTTCATAATCACGGATACATATATATTTTGTGAAGTACCTCGTATGATTTTTAAGGCTATTAAGGATTTAAGGATATTAAGAAAATAGTTCAGTTATCAAATTATCGCTTTCGTCTTACTAAAACTGTGAAATGGTTTTCGAGTAATAACTGCTCTGTAAGAAGACGATAAGCTCTGTCCAATGGTTTCCATCAGTTCTGAAAGACTTGTTTATTTTCATATTTTCAAAACAAAAAGAAAGGCGGTGAAGACGAAGATTAGCTGCGATCTTTGTTGCACAAAAAATTGTTCCATCATAAACAGTAATAAATGGTAGTCGATTAATCCATTTTACTTGATTAAATTCTTAATATTTTGTAATGACATTTCGACATATTTTATCGCATAAAAATTCACCCGTAATAATAATATAAGCAATTAGGAGAATTATGCTCGGCTGTGGCCGCATCTTTCATATCCACTAGATGTAACTTAAAAAGAAAAAAACTCCGGAAAGCGAAAAAGTGAAATGATAATAGCTTATAATGTTCGGTGGGCGTGGGCAATTGCTTACATTCTTCGGCACAAGTATTGTAGGTTCATCCGTAGTATGTGTGCAGGAATTTTTTTGGAATACTGTAGGCGTGTCCTCTAGCCGATCGGTCATACTTCGAAAACTAAACTAAGCCAATATTTTTGCCAAATTTGAAGTTTGTGGTGTCTTAACTTGTGCCGCGATGGCAGGCATAACTCGGACGGATAGATAGATGAACGGATATCGTTTTAAAATTTGATATAACCAAGAATATATTACTTTGTAGGGTCTCTAAACGCCATTTCTCTTTGGTGTCTGTAAAAAGTGTGCCGAATAACTTTTAAGTTACGATCGATTGACTCAATTGTTGGTTTCTTTAGTCCTGCAATGCCGAATTTCCATATTTTGTCCAGATTTTACGAAAATTTCGATTTTATGCGGTAATTACTATCTTCACATTTTTTTTGCGATTCTTTATATACTTATGCAGCCATTTGCACGCGACATATGTCACGAGCACATGAGACTGTGTACAAAACACATTAGCAATGTTGAGCAATATTTATTTATCAAATATAACTAACATTTTGCAAATATTTATAAACGAAAACCAATAAGCAAATATTCCAAACAAAAACTAAACCAAATTCAATTATTGTCTTATGTTGAGCTTAGAGCGAATATTCCACACCATCTACATGGATTTAAAGTGTATCAAAATTGTGTTATTAGCGATTATCGTTCACTGTTAACACTTGCTTAGCTTTTCACATAAAGCACTCTTTCATCAATTTAGTACTTCGTCCTGATCTAGAACAGGAAAGTTCAACACATACTTGTCACCAGCGTTTAGCGATGAAATTGACTTCACTTGAGTGTTCTCATTATTACTCTCATATGCAGGTGATGAAATGGTTAACAAAATAAGTTGTTATCGTATTTAAAGGCAAAAAGGAAAAATGTAAACAACAAAACAATTGTCAATATTGGTCCAAAAATAATTTCTAAAATATTCTAGAAATTTTTCATATATGCGGTCTTTTTTTAATTGTTATTTCATACCAATCATCCAAATCATTGAGTATATTAATTTTGTCATTCCATTTGCAACACAAAGTCGATTAGTGTAAGATCTTGCATTTAGATATTAAAAGCCATAAAAATGACAAAATAAATTGAAAAACCTTATGGCGAATCTCAGTCCATTCGTGCTCATCGAGCCTAAAAATGAGTATGAATAGTTGGAGAGAAAATAAAATCAATTTTAGGTGGAAAATTTCAACACAATTGTATCATCTTAGAGAAGTTTATTCGAAATGTAAAAGCTCGACAGGAGGATAACCCTAAACGGTACTCTAGTTGCGCTTGCACAAATAAAGAATACCTTTCACTGTTGGGTGTCCTGTGTTCGCCTTCAAACATGTCTAACCTTTTCACTTGTTCGAATTTTTTTTTATTGTCCCTCTCATGGGTTTGCATTTGTTTACCATCTATACGCATTGCCATATGTGATTATAAACGTTGATGTATATACATGTACTCAGCAGAATATACTCGTGGGTGCACCCTAAAAATTTACACCGAAAAAGTAAATTGAAACATGTTATGACAACAAAACAAAAGCATAAATATTAAAATCGCTCATGTAGGATAAACAAATGAAATTGTTTTGTGGAAATATTTTTGTACATTTTTCTGTCACTTACGCTTAAGCACTATGTAGGGGAGCGGCGAATTCCCAATACTCATCGAATAGATGCAATATATAAAGCGGAATCAAACATGGGTCTCTATGACAGTAGATGAGTCTGATCAAGTTGTTGTACTTGACATTGGAGCTCACATAAATATCCGCGACCATAAATATCTCCGACCAAAAACATCCCAGACCCGCAAACAAACCAAAAAAGGAGAACTGCGAAGCACAAACACCTTATCAACAGCTAGGTGTTGAAGAACTTGAATACAAAAAAGAGAGAAAGAAGAGGCGATAAAAAGAAACGGAAATAACTAGAGAGATAAGAAAATTTTCCCGATTGAAAAATGGTAACAGAGTTTCCTGAGTGTTTCATATTTTACGACAAGCTTAATATATTTTTACGCTCTATTGGGGCACGGAGAAGAAACGAGGTAACAATCTATAGGTTAACTTTTTTTTTCGTGTATGGTGCAACTTATGTTTCAAGACTAACAACACATGTTATTTGTGTAGAGAAAATTAACAAGAACAATAGAAAACTACGTTTTCCTATGGGGCGAGTATCGGATGCGCACCATAAGTGCAGGGCGTTGCTAGAAATGGTTATTGTTTTTCACCTGCAAATTCGTTCTTACTGCGTGTATCTAAGCTTCAAATGGATGTTAATTTAAATTGTTAGATCGTACAGTAGTAGTTCTTGGAAATTGCACATAACAATACTTTAAATTGAAATTTCAGTACAGAAAGAGGCGAGTTATCGTCCTGGGGTACTTGCTTTCAATAAAATTTTTGCTCGACTTCTTAGTCAGCTAATTAAATATTATTACGTAATCAAAATCCGCCTGAGGTGCCGAGCAGACAAAAGATCTCGATTAACAACTCAATAGTCGTGGATTCAAACCTTTAGTGCGGTTGAGTTTTGAACAAAGCCGATGGTCTTAGATGGTAGGGCTTTGATAATCGTGTCTCCTTATGTGAGGAAAGCGTTGTCTTCACGAAAACGGAGGGAAACCCTAGCATTTCTTTATTAAAAACCTTTTCCGGGAACCAATGAAAAGCCCAACTATACGATATATAACAAAACTGGCCTTTATACGGCCAGAACTTTGTCTATATAAAAACCATCGTCTGCCTAAAGTAATATGAAGCAATATATTATAGAATATAAAACAAAGCTTTCGGGCATGAAGTAGTCTATGTATTAATCGCCCTATTTCTTAGACCTGTAGGGTGCGTAGGCCGTGCAAGGAGTCGCAAACATCGAACAAATAAATGCATATATTGGAGAAGAGAAATTAAGCCCAATAAGCATAACAGAGCCATAAAAGAGAGTCGAAGCCTAAACATGATTTGGGTGATACGATGGTATATCAAAATTCTTTCAATAATTTGTTGGTAGCAATAATATTTGCAAAGTTAGAGAACAAACCTTGCACCGCTACACCTTGTTTGTTACTTACCGCTCGACAATGGAGGAAGTGTGACTAGCCCCTTTCGGGAAATGTGACAAGAAACTAAGAAATAGTTTGAATGTGGAGAACTGGAAGCTACTGACTAGTCAGGTAGAAGAAACAATGAAATGCGTCCAGCGCTGGACGCTACTGGTCGGTTATGTATAAAATATAATGGAATGCAGAAATATGTTAATTAACGGATATGAGTCATTTGTATAACATACACGAGCATGAGTGTTCTAACTCTTTGCACAGATGTGCTTTTGTTTGATCAACATGGCTTACAGCGTTCGTTCATGTAATTACATAACTAATAAAATATATATTTAGTCATTTAATAAAAGTTAATTAAATATGTTTATGCAATGAATATTTTATGTCTATATTACATATGTTTCACCGTCGAGTACGAATTACAAATTTTCATGTATATCGAAAGAACGCCGAAGCAAAACAATACTTTATCTCGGCAAACAATCTGTGGGGGAATTTTATTCATTTTGTTTTCTCAATAACCTGATCACGATTATTATTAATTATATATTTGCTAGAAAACAACTTTAAACTATTTTCACTTCCTTTAGATTTTATTGATAAAAAAAATGTCAAATGTTAACCTTGATTGTGTTAAATCACGACTTTCTTATAGTTTTTTTGATTGAAAGCAAATGGCATTTGCATGCCCTAAGTAAGAGTAACGACATGATACTGTGATAGGACATTATGCTAAGAAACTGTCTTTAGCATGGCTCGTCAGTATCTTCTATAAGTAAGCAAGTAACTCCACTTCTACTCTTTTTTCGAGTATGATTTCTTTCTCTGTTAGTTCCAAAGACTAATTGCTAAGAACAGAAAGCACACTTTATTTCCCCCTGGGTGTAAATAGCTCTAAATATGTATGCGCTCTTTTTCTTTCCCACTAATCTAAATACTGACTGAAGGAAGAAGGTCCTTATTGCTGTTCTCGTTGCCACAGCTTTTCTCATTTCTATTATTATATATTCTTCCATTCCTGTGCACATTTCTATTCCTTTTACAGTTGGCAGTCAGCTGAAGTGATTAACTATTAAACAGATATATGTATGATATAATAAACGATAGAAAAAATTAACGGTTAAACGGTGGTTCTAAACTAAAACATTTATAAAATTTTTCTTGTTTTGCCTGATCAACCATATGATTATTTTTATGGAATATTTTGCTGGTTAGGACTGGCAAGCAACTGGAAGAAATCTTTTAGTTAAATTTAAATATTAGTTAGAGTGTAACTGAATGTCGTGATTCTCTCTTCCATTTTAATTTTTATTGGAAACGGTACTAAAGAATTTTAGGGATCCATCTTACGGTCATACGGCAACAAGGCGGCACCACTAAAAAATTCAATAAATTTTACTCAACTCATTAAATTATCTGTGGATGATTTTCTGACTCGCAGAAGAAGGAAAAAGTTCAATAAATCAGTTAAAAAGTTTAAAAACTCATTCCACACTCCGGTTCAAAGACAGCTGAGTTAGTGAGAAACTCTGTTTAGGTGCACATTAAAAAAATCGTAAAACCCCCGGCAGAATAATCAGTTCTTAGGTATCCGGATGATCAGTTTGCAATACATATGCTGCATGATACAGAACGTCGTGCTCTTCTTATGAAATTATGGGAGCATTTTTCTTGGTGTTACAAGCAAAGTTACAAAATTAATATTTCTCCATTCGTCGGTAGGTTGTGTTAGCAGACAGAAAAATTCAACATTTCCAAACAAATGAAGTCTTGTTAACAGAACAGCAAACAACGTCGAAAGTCACACAGCGCCATACAGAGTTGAAAGAGTTACGATTAAATATCTACTCAGCACAGTTTTTAAAGAAATAAACTTTTTTTCAAGCACATCACCAAGGACAGGACATGTTGTTTTTATTGAATGATTAGTGTTGGTTTTGCTCTTTTATTTATTTTAATTATTGGTTGAAAAAATTGCTTTCAATTTGTTATTTTATGTATTCGAGGCGTGTGCATATCATTTGCAGCGAACACATATAGTTTTAAACATTAAAATACCATTAAGTGAAAAAAGTTTAACTATACTTTACAGATAAATCGATCCGAGAGGCTAGCATCCACCTGATGATGCATATTGCGAAGCAATTAGTGGAGGTTTGTTTCTCCGATGGTAAATTGTAGCACTCTACATCCATAAAAGCCGATCAATGCAAGATTCGCAATCAATTTGGGTTTGTCTATTCATCTGTCCGGCAGTGGAAACGTTGGAGAGATGAAATTCCAATGTTTAAAATGTTTCTATATATTCCTGGTTGATGCTCTTAGGTTAAGTTTAAAAGCGCACAATTTCTTTGAATTTTTTCATATTTTGATCAGTGGTAGTCCTGGAACTGGTAACATTGTCTTTTCGTTCGCGGTGGAAACGCTCATCAGCTCGTGGTCCTTGCATAGCACTGTTGCGTCATTTTATTATTTTAGTGTTTAACAGGAAAGCTCATGAAACGGCCCGCGAGACACCGTAAAACAAGTCTTCTTCACTCCTTCGCTAAGCGCCATCTAGGTATCTAAGTGGTAATGAGCTTATATTGAAAATTCAATGCAAACACTTTGAAAAGTACCGTACTTTTAGATGGGTACCTCTTATAGCAAGTAGGTGTTCGTCAGCTCCCTATAGTCCTATCAAACTCGTGTTCGAATTTGGTCTGTGACCTTAAAACATTACATATGCTGTGTTAACAACCAGAGACCAGGTTTGAAAAACGTGTGCTTCTCAGTCTTATTTGGAAATTTCAGTACTAGGGAGGGCATGATTCATTTCCAAAATTAACCACAACAGGCAAAAAGGCTCTTTAAATATTTTATGTTAACCAAAAATTCAAACTAAGAGCGCATTTTATATTTCTATTTCGAAGTTTACTGCTTACGTCAAACATCGAGCAGTTTCTGCGTTTAGTTTTTTTTTTTGGTTCACTCTACTTGTGTTTTATGGGTGACAAAACGAAAAAAAAGGAAATATTTTCAAACTTTAAAAGGCAGTTTAGTTTAATGGAGAATAATTTTTTTTTGATTCATCTTGCGTGAAATGTTTAGTTTTGATAATGGAATTAGAACATATATTAACAGACAGTCTGAAGTCACTACTGTCGGCTTAAAAATTTAGATGCGGGCATGTAAATACTATATTTCATATACGCTTCCCACGCACATATGTACATATGTATTCGATAATGCGTTTTACATATAAATATTTGGGGATGGAAAAAAAGAAATTCTGGTTGTTAGACTTAAAATAAAACTCATTTTATATATAGAGAATAAGTTATAAGCAGCTAAACTGTAGAAATGTATTATCAATTGCGGTTTCATTCATCACATAATGTGACTTCATGACCACGGCCACACTCTTGTAGCACTAGTGGCGCTCCTGCGCCAAAAACTGAAACAAATGGAATCTCAAGTCACCATTGATGGGCTTTAGTCCAAATAGGACATCATTTTCTTTTTTCAATTCTCGCGACTTATATTAAATGCGTTTCTTAGTTCAAACGAGAGTTTCCTTTCTTTATCGAAACCTAGTAAGGAAATTATGCTCGTGTCTTTCCATGTGTGCATGTAACGTTTTCAAACATTTTTTGAACTGAAGACTGCAATCTGATCGTATTGAAATATCAAATGATTGCAGCGACTGATATGTGCCATGGATAACAAGTCGCTGCTGCCAGTGACTGATGTGCGAAAGTTTTTGACGCCTTCACTAAACTTGATCTCTGTCCATGAACTGAGAACATGTTAGAGAATTAAACTTTTTATCTTAATTTTTGTAATTTGTAGATAAATATATAAACAAAAATATTATATAAAATTCCTTTCCTTTGATTGCAAAGGTTTTAGAAATCCACTTACTTTAACTTTTAATAGTCGAAAATACTTTTTTACTTACCTCATGCAGGTTTATATATGTACTTGAAGTAGATGCAAAAAAAATGTATGTTTACAGGCATGGGTAAATAGAAGGCAATGGAAATGAACGGAAAACACATTTAAAATATTTTCAGAGTTGACACAAAAAAAGAACAGAATATTTAGGGAATAAAAGGGGTTTCGAAGGAATGAAAAACCATTCGACATAAGAATAGCACAAAAGATAAGATAATAAAAACTCAAGAGTATTTTGCTTAAAAATTGCTTCAACGCCATCGAAGGATGAGTGTTAATTTGGTCAAAACGCTTACAAGCAGCCACGCCCATCCAATATTGTAGACAGAGAAAATTTAGTTTTTTTTTTTTTTTTAAGTAACGATGATGTGTATAAAAGATTCTATCACAGTCGAATGTAATTTTCTTGCTTGCTTTATGCCATTTTTATGATCATCTCTAGAACACATAAATGAAAAACAAAAATAAGAAAATAACAGTAAATATTTTGGAAAAATAGCAGAAAAATAAAACGCTTCTATTTTATAGTTTAAAAATTTTCATAAAAAGTTGGATTTAAATATATGGCTATTTATGCGTCCATGTCTGTATATAAATATGTATAAAATATGGGAACCATTAGCATAAAATTAAATTACGTTTTCCTCTCGTACAGTTAATCTTTCTCCAAACGTGAGTTTGTTTTTCCACTTTATAATTTTTTTGCGAGGAATTCCTTTTAATATATATAAAATATTCAGACAGTTTCGAAAATGTGTTCACTCACATATGCGACGATGTTGAATTCGTTTCATAAAGTATGCTCAGTGGTAGTTGGAACCATATGTAAAATAAATATAAATCATTATTATTAATATCATTACGTTGATCTAACTGACATACGGCCGTTATCACATATTTCTAGTTTTCGTTCTTAATTTTTTTTCATGTTGCATTTCTTTGCCATAAAGCGAACAGTTTAGTATTGTATTTCAAACCACACCGATACACTACACTTTACGTTCCTAGACCTTAGTGCAGTGTAGCACATTATAAAAACACACTTAATATACATATATATATATATATATATATATATATATGTTTTTTTTTTTATATAAATACAGACTAGCGTATCTACCCATAAACACACAAACACATTCACTCTTATGCATATATATGATTATACGAGTATAGAAAAACAACTGCATTTCTTGCGTTCGGTTTAGTTCATGGTAACAATAAAATGCTAAAAGTCTGGAAACGTGCTTTGAAAGTTATGAAAGGAAGAATTTGAAAACAGAAAAAAACTCAAAAAAAATACAGAAAATGAAAAGAAAAGATGTGAGGAAAAAAATTTAGGTTAATGGATTTAAAATTAGAAAATCTGCTTAAATGTGCAAATAGTGTAAAGTATCCTTGCAAAGGAGTAAAGCAAAAAAAAAAGAAAAAAAGTCATTTTTTATATATCTATCTCAGAAAGAGACAATAAAAGTTATAAAAAAAGTAATTTCAGCGTAGTGTCTAAAATTTTGTAAATTAAATCCTTTATATCTAACATCAGAGTAATTTTTATAGCTGAAATTAAAGGGTGGCTTCAGCTTTCTGAAAAAAGCATCCATTAAATTTTTAATCACATAGTTCTATATGCAATATCTTTTTACTCTTACTCCTTTTTTCTTTTTTTAGCTATATAACGGTATAAGTTTTTCTACCATAAAATTAGAAACTACTCAACCTTTAACTTGGAAATCTTTAACTGCGCATTCTTTACTCCATACAAGAAAATGAAACAGAAATACCCTGCTGCAGTATTAATAGCCAACGGTGCATGTAGAGATTTGAAAAAAAAAAAAAAAAAAAAACGGTTATATCTCCTTATACACATGCACTTACCTACGTGAGAATAAAAATGTATATCTTTCGTGGATGATATCGTTATTGTTTTATAACTTATATAAAATTTTAATATAAAACCTTTCGGTTGCAGATTCTTCTTTTCTTTTTTGCCGTTCATTACTAACACAGAATAAAAATTCTATGTAAAATTGCAATGAGTTCATAAACCTGTAGATAACGGTCTAAGCTTGTTAAATGCAAACCAAGTGGATTTCTTTATTTAGTTCAGATCGAATTCTTTTGATGCCTTCCGCCTCTTGGTATCGAATCGAGAAAAGCGTACAATTAATTGCGATTATTATATTGCACATATCGGATATCTATGATCTCCAGATGTAAAAATCAAAACTGTCCCAAATTCGAAGATCCGAATAGCCAACGGCAGGCTCAATGAATCAACGGGCGGGCAAGCAAGCGAACATGTTGAAATCGTTACAAAATCTTGCACCAGTCAAGAATAAATGTTTGTTTGCTGCTTGCATTTCTAACCCATCCTGCATGCTTGCTGAACCCAGTTACTATTGACAATCAATTCTTCCGCGATTTGGGCAATTTTTTTTAGGAAAACCATTTAATTCCGGCAAGGGTGTAACAATAGCCTTATAGGAATGTATTAGCCCTAGTCCAGCAAGGTTTTGTACCGGCGGCGTGAACATTCTGCCACTTAAGTGCTAAAAGCGTATAGACAATATGAGTTCACACCTTTTATGACTAAAATAATTCTTTATATTCCTAGATTATTAACCAGTTTTGTTTTTCTTTTCCCACAGGCAACCTGGTAAAATATTGACAAACTAAAATTATTACATAAGAGTGCTATGAAATAATCGCCAGCCTTGGTATGTTCAAGGAAAGTGCTACAATGAAGAAACTTTGTACTGTTGACACTGATGATTTTGGGGGAAATTTTTCATCGATCTATTCAATATTCGAATTCGATCTGAGAACTTTACTAGTTTACATTTTAAGAATGAAAAAGCTTTGAAGTATTAATTTGAAAAAAGAAAAATAAAATTTGAACGCTTTTCTAATAACGTAAGGAATCAGGGCCCATTCAGCTGTTTTCTAAAGTTAACGCGATAACAGTGAAGAGGAATAGATTGGAAGCCCTATTTGCTTTATAGCCAAGTTTTTGAATTTAGTATAATAAGTTAGGATAATAAGAGACCTATTGTTTCTTCACACTGGTCAAGAATACGTGTGTATGGTCGGACATCTGTTTGTACATTTCGAGGCTTTTCAAACTTTTGAAAAGTCTAATTTATACTCCCTTATAAGTCAAGTAGCTTCGTTTCCCATGAACCGAATCTTGGATGAAGAAGCTAACCTTTGAAAAATGTAAAAAGATCGGAAAATTTCTCAGTAGCGGGAATCAGCTCGGGCTCATTATTTTTTATTCAAATTTTTTTGTAAAACGCTGAAAAGTTGGAGCTATATTGGTTAGAATTTACGTTCACTTTTTTTTGAATCAGTTTCCTTTTTGGTTGTTTATGCAATCATTTCACTCAAAAATCTGAGTTTTTCATTTAGGGTACAAAAATATGGACGAGAAAATAGTAAGATAGCTAAATAGGATGAAAACTTTACAATGGTTAAATATCGAATTATTGATTATTGTTAACACTGAACTGGTGCATGCTTTGGAAGTTTTGGTTTCACAAACTAAATAACGAGATGAAGATAGCTTGCTCTGCCGTGGTGGGTGCAATAATTGCTAGCACTTTAAAACGCTGCTTGCTTAAGCAATTAAGTAGAAAAAAGTATAAAAAAAACATCTCAAATAAGACTAATTTAAACTAAGGGAAACCGATTAGGTAAAAAACACTACCATGCGCTTAGATACGAATTTTTGATATTTTATATTCTGTTACATATATATATATATATATTTATATGCCGATGTACGTGTACAGTTGCTACGAAGGTTAGAAACTGGCTCCGTTGTGAAATAACGGTGGAGTGGCTGGTAGGTTTTGCCTAAGGGTTCTTAACCGAGTATATTATAGAGCTTACCATACTCCGATAATGAGTGCAACGGGCCTTTCCTTTAATACCCGGTATCACTCATCTTTGTATCGATAAGGAAACTACTTATAATAATTGCTATCCTGAACCGTGGACTTGTCACAACACTTCGTCATTTTATAGTGTAATGCCGACCAGCCGACAGCTGGTAACAGTTCAGACAGATTAAGTTGCTTACGACGGCTCGTTCGGAAAAGAACACCTATATATGTACGTATAGAAGAATTTTTAACATTAGTTTTGCAATCGCAAAAGCTTCCTAAATGACAACGCACGGAATTGCGACCTACTGAATGTTATTAGGTCCATTCTTAGTCTCACTTTTGTCAAGTGATGTTTACTTTGCAGCGTTTATAGCGCATTTTTCTGTTAAGGAATGTTTACTTTGTAGCATTTGTAATGTATTTTCCTGTGCGTTTCCAATGGAATATCAAAACTAGTCTCTGTCTGTTTTTCAGGCCAGAGGGATATAAAATAAAAAACACGCATAAAAACGACAGAAAAAGAAGACCCCTTTTACACACAAACTTGCCTATATAACACAATATTAGCTTTTGTTACATTAGCAAACTTTAGAATTTGAGTCTGCGAAAGGTTTAACAGGAAAAATACTGAAAAACAAAAGATTCAAGTTTTTCCTTTTGTTCACTAAACCGCATAAACGAGAAAACTTGGGCACCCACCACCTAGTAATTATGCGCCTCTCGTACTCGTTGCTTGCTTTGTAGATTAACATATACGTTAACCTAATGCACAAAGTAAATAACCAGACTAACATAGCAATAGTGCCGAATGAGATTAAATAGCAAAGTTGAGCGGAAAAATTCTTTTAAAAACTTAAATGTTTATAATAAAGAAAGTAATATTACAAATATGGCAGCAGCTTTATACTCTATTGTATTACTTATCGCGTAATAATAAGCAATCCGTAATTGACAATTAGACCTTGGGCTGAACTCACAAACTGATTATAGAAAAATTAATCAAATACGTTGCAGAGAAAGCATGTAAAGAGTTTTTTCAAAGACTGCACGTATGATCTAATTTCGATTTAAACTTCATATTTTCGAGCTTATAGTGCAAAGTTGTGAATGCTGTTACGTAAAATGTTTTTTGTGATCTTATGTTTCTATTCAATTCCATATTCATTTTGTCAACACGTTTGCAACGTACAGAAGGAAGCTTCAGAGATCCTACGTGCTTGATAAGCATCAAATTCTGAACTGATTTAAGCATGTCCGTCTGTCCCTTTGTGTAATGTCCATTGTAAACATTCCAATAGCGGCAAAAATGTAGCTACCAATTTCCTATTTGCAGAAACATTGGAAAATTTTGCACGCAACTTGGTATTGAAAATGGATCAAATCGATAGAAAGACATCCCTACAGTAACACGTAAACTAAGAATATTTCTATTACAGTAGATATATCAATGAAACTTTTGACGTACATTCTATGGATGATGCTGTAGTACCTTTACAAAGAACGGAGTAATTTACCACTAAATATTATAGCGTTTCAATATTTAATTTTTTTTCAATAAATGAAAACCCTACAAAATATATCAATTCTTGGTCAGTTTTAAGTTGGGAATGCATCGAGGCATATCCGTCTGTTAGCCTGTCGATTTGTCCGTCTGCCCAACTATGTAAACATCCGCCCCTTCGCAAAAATGGAGATATCGCCTGCAAATTTGCGAAGAAATTTAAAAGTCAGCTAAACCGATCAAAGGACTCACCTAAAGAAAACATAATGAATCGGCGTTTGCTTGTAATGTCTCAAGAGTTTCTCTTCGTAGAAAATCGGTTTGGTTTGATGCATTATTAATTAATTTTATCATATATGCGATCTTTGAAACAACAGATAAATATATCCACAAATCTTTTACATATCACGATTCAAAATAGATTGGTGCGCGCCATATAATAAATGAAAAACCTAGGGAGAGAGGAAAACCACTTTTGCAAGTCTAATATTGATTATTAACTATTTAAGTTTAAAGTAAATTCAAGTTAAATATAGTTTAGCACGTTTTTTGAATTAAAAATTGAGATATTCCTGGTAAGAGTGAATTATGCATAAATTATATAGTTGATGTGAAAAGTAAACAAATTTCTTTAAGTGTACACATTGTTGAAAACTAATTTTTAATTATAATTTACGTTTAATGAGGAAGAAATATGCTTAATTACCTACATAATAGTATATTATGTATAATTACGCGTGATGTATGCATTCCAATTAATTTCTATTGTTATTGAGTATCAAATATTTAATTAGCAACTTGAACCACACGTGCTCTTGTATTCGTAAGCATGGCAATTTTCATCTTACTTCTGAACAATCAAAGGTAAACAGCACGCTAAATCCACACTACGCGCGAATAAGCAGAGTGTGGTTCAACACGAGCTAACAACACTTTATTGTATATATTTGGCGGTAGGGAAAATCGAATAAATTTCATATATAAAATATCTAAAAATAAATACGAGAACGTGTGAAAGCACTTAACTGAAGCAAGTTAAGATTATGACCGATTTCTGTTGTCACTAAAATCAAGTCAAAATCATTCAAGTCGCGGAATTTTGTGCACTTGAAAAACCCGCGAAACGAAATTTAATACAATAGCAAGCTTCGGATAGGTGCTTTCGTTTATACTCTACACGACAAATGTTGTCTTATCTTTTCGGGACAAGCAAAAACGGTGAGAAATTGCTTTTTATTTTTCGAAATTCAATAGGTAACTAAATTTCATACACTTCGAGATTTCGGCTGTATGGCTAAGAAAAACGAACCCTATATTCCCCAAATTTCAAAATCAATATCGTACGTAGCTCTTATTTAAGCTGATTAATGCCTTGGTTAACGCATCGGTTTGTTTGAGCCTTTTCAATTCTCGATCTTCAAAACGATGGACTTTACAGTCCTGAAGAGTAAATTTGGAGATCAGGCTCGCACGCAGACTAACAGAAGAAGTATGGGTCGGATTAATCTTTTTCAATGGTTATGAGGCATGCAAGTTTTCAAAATCTTTTTACCGATTTTGGTTTGATGAATAGTCGTTTAAATGCTTATAAGCAATTTTTTTCTACCTGATCTAGTCGAGAAATGACAATGACATGTACCGATTTTTAGGAAAGTGGAACCATTTGTTAAAATAAGTGTCCACAATGGAGGAGAAGTTGACATAATTTTAAAAAAATACCGAAAATTTTGTCATATTTTCGTCCAAAACTTACGATCCTGTAAAGATATTTCCGAAAAATTGTTACTTAGAATTTCTTCAAGATCACCTTCATGTCCGTATGTCCGAAAACGCTCGCTACCACATATCTAAAATATTGAAAACTTGCATAATGAGAGCCCAATATCTTTGATGAACATTAACGGCGAAACGGTATGTCTATAACTCCGTGTTTGTGCTTGTTCTATACAAGATCACAAGGAGTTGTTTATTACGAATTTCTCAACTTTGATATTGGAATGACTTAAGAATGGTCAGTTACGCACAATATTTTAGATGATTAGTTTTTACCAACTGCCTCGCAACAAAGTTGAATTTCTACTTACAAATTATTTGAAAAGAATGCACGCTTTCTTGTATATTTAAAGAAGAAGAAAAAAGTTTCTCTTAACTAAAGATCATAGGTATGCTCATGATAGAGAAATTAATTCGAAAGCAAGCAATATTTCATAAAATTTTATTTCCTCGTAATTTTCGACAGAATGTTAAGATAAGTTGGGTAGAAAGTTTTTTAAATGTAGAATGGAAAAAAAATCTTTCTTTAACTTGTATATATAAATATATAGAAATATATAAAATGCCCAAACATAAGAATCTAAAAAAACAATCACTTCAATTCGGTAATTCAGAAAGATACAAGGAGAGACTCGGTCTTGCATGATGAATATAAACAGAATATAAACCTGGTATCCCTTGAAAAGTTTTTGAATAGGAAAACAAATTCATTCTTTTTTTTCTTGAACTGAAGATTTGAAGAGAAGAAGAAGAAATTCATTTTTGGAAAATTGAATTCAAAATACGTACAGGCCTAACCCATTTCCCTCACAAACAAAAAAAAAAAATAATTCAAAATTAAAAAGCGTAAAAAATAATATTTCTTTTGAGAATAAAAAAATTAGATGTGAAAGCGAAAGTAATTAAAAATTCAAAAAAAAAAGACTTAAAAATGCTGAATTTGGGTGTAAATAATTGTCTACAAGAACCTGAAAATTGGTCAAGATCTGATGAAAAACCTGTATCAAAATCTTTATACGAAAATTGCAGTCACAGATAAGTTAATTTATATATAAAAGAAAAATGGACTATATACCAATCGTTTACTTCGAAAGTGGGGCAAGTCCACTTTTCGCAAAATTGGGATATTTACAAGTTTACATTTCAAAAAATGGAAAAATATAGTTAAGCACTACAAATATACGTGTATATGTGTATAAAGTATATATATATACATAGGCACTGCTTTGCAGCATTAGATACATAGTATGTATATATTTAACCATTTCATAGTGTCTCCATCTCTACT
Source organism: Glossina pallidipes (assembly GCA_000688715.1). NCBI lineage: Eukaryota > Metazoa > Arthropoda > Insecta > Diptera > Glossinidae > Glossina > Glossina pallidipes. The sequence continues at coordinate 2,890,109 of KK499765.1, read as the reverse complement.
TTATTTTTTTTTAAGAATTCTTCCTCCAAACCTTGGTGCGGAAGCAAGGCCCGCGCTTTATATTTCGTACTAAGAATTTGTTATAGTTTCCGCAGTGGCATATCACTTGATAATAATCGAGAGGGATACGCAAGGAATTAATTTTCTGGATTGTCATTTCTACCATTCCAAAATGGCGATAGGTCGATAGAAATGAATGCTCTGACAATCAAAATTCCTTGTCACTAGATTCGCGTAATTCTCATCCAGATTAACTTTACTTTTCGAATTTGGTCACTGCACACATCGCTGTAACCTATTTTGTTAAACAGCTAGATGCTGCCTCTTGTGATCGTCAGGATGTTGCAGCTTTGTTCCGAACACACTTAGTAACTTAAAGCTGAGCATTATTCGCGCTTTATGAATATATTTATAACACCGTTGATAGCTAAAACTTTCAACCCCACACGTATAAGGGAATCTGCACTTGTTTACCCATAAATTGTGTAAAATTTTATATTAAATTAAACTCAGTTAATACTTACCTCTAATTATCGTCATCTTCATTTATTGGAAAAATGGATTTGCTCCATTTTGAAAGCAAACGACTCATATATAATGTACATGCGATATAAAACGCAGAACATAAGAAACTTCTTTAGTGTTTGTATGTTACGTAGTACGGATAAAATATTATATTCATATGTTAATTAAAGGAAATTTGGTATTGGTTTGGGTTGGTTCGTAACAAGCGGCAGTGGGTGGTGGTGGTCATGAAATTGAAATTGGAATTCTTTGGTGAGTAAAAATTAGAAGAAAACGTGATCGTTTTTTTTTGTGCCCCCTGTTATTACCGTTATATTATCTCTTTGTTGTTGTCGTCGTTACAATTCTGATACTAAATACGAATATCAGATAGACAAGCTATCTTCACATAAGCCCTCTTCAGCCGTAATAACCCTTGTGTACGTGCGTGCCATCACTTATTAGGCTTATCAATGTTTTAAATGCTACAAGCATTTATCACTACTTACAGTTACGTTTTCGTCTTTAATAGTTCATTTGCCTTACTTGCGATCTGATAAAAATCCAAATAATTTATTCATTTAGTGAATATAATTGCTGTTGGACCTTTATATCTTACATCACTTGCGGCGTAGAATATATTAAATTTGCACAGACGTATGTAACACCCACAAGAGCTTAGGACAGACTCCCATTTTATTGTAACGATATCCGTCTGTCCATCCCTTTGTTTGATGTCTGCCCAAGTACGTTTGTGTGCAACGTACAGGTAAAAATTTTTGAGATATTTTGACTGACGTGCTTTGATCCAAGGACAAAAGCTATTGAAAATGGTTTAGACCACTTTTTCGACCACGCCTCATATAACATCCCATACCCAAAAAATTGCAGTTTCAACATTTCTCGTCAAAAGTTGCTGAGTAATAGTACGCGGTATAAAAAAGTGGTATCGGCTTGGAGCAATTTTTTGAATTCCGTCTCATATAACTATTCCTACGAAAACTGAATGTTGATAAGTAAAAATGTATTATTTTCGACATTTCAGCGAAGGTCTATTTTTGGATAACACTGCATATAAGTATTCCCACGATATGTAACACTTTTACACCGAAAACACCTAATTGTTAACGTTTTAAGACGAGAATTTGTTTAGGATAATAATTTCACATAAAAATGACGAAATGGGTCTATTTCTTGGACTCCACTCCATGGAAGGTTTCTTATGGATAGTAAGCCGTTCAGAGAAAGGTCTAATATGTAGTATTTTGCGAAGAAAATTAATCCACAACAGCAATTTAGCAGAGGAATTAACTGCAGGTAATTTGAATCACAAAGGCCTATTTTTTAGATCCCAACATATACAGGGGTTACCATGAAAGTTTTGTTATCTTTCAATAGGCTGGCTTTCATGAAAGATATGCCTTTGCATGAAAATAATGTCTAAACGTGTGACGTGTTATTACCAAAATGAGCAACGACTATATTAGGCGAAGTGGTATAAGGTAGCTAATGGTCGAGCTTACCCAACTATAATCTTCTTACTTGTTTGACTTTGCCTTATTGCGAGAAGTGCTTCTACTTCAATCTTTGTGAATTTTGTAATAGATAGGCAAACAAAATGTAATAAAATTCACTTATAATTTAACGCCTTTGTTGTGTTGCTCTATCCTCAATATCTTATGTGATTACAAGCGTAAATATATCTGCTTGTACATCATTTGAGCTATTGTTTTGCTTATATTCATTTCTGATTGTTCACCTTGGGTTTTGTTAAAAAAAAAAGAAAGTAAAGCATTAAAAAGTACTAAATAGCGTAAATGTGTAAATCGATATTAATGACGTGCTTGCTAAGGGATTCTATAAAGGTCAAAACGGTGAATTTGTGCATGAAAAACATTTTATGAAGAGTTTCACGTAAGCGTACTTAAATTTTTTTTTTTTTTTGCTACAATTTTAGTATCCTTCATTTCAAAGTAAAGTGTATGGTTTACAAGTTCTCTCTTGCATTTTGAAATATTGCACTATGTATCATGTGTTTTTGAAACACATATCATCCATCAATTGTCGGTATAGTCAAAGGGAGAATATTGGATCTTGTAAAATACATTTCTTATTTGTACGTGCAAAGCGAGCATAGAAGCTTTGCTTTCCTAAGGAGAACAATCTATAATAGTTGGACCAGAAACTTGTTCGTACTACCACCTAAATTGAAAGAAAATCCTTTCTATTTTTTTTTATTTCGTTTGGTTTAAAAATTATTTTTATTTTTCAAATACCGCAGTGTCTTGCCTTTGTTACTTTTCCCCTTTAGTTTCACTGTCAAGGAGTAACAAAAACATTTTGCAGACTTCAGTATATAACACTTTTCTGCTCTAAGCTCAATAGAAAAGGAAAAATATACGTACATGTATATATATAGTAAAAATCAAAAGAAACTTTAAAAAAAAAAATACAGAAAACTCTTTTTATTCAGCTTAAGTATAATTCTCTTTCTACTTTCTTTAGGTGTTAAATGTACGTTTACTGCACATATTTTTTATGTCTTAAATACTTTGTGATGTCTGTGCCAGTTGTGAAATGGCTGAGTGACAAGCTGACAACGTGATGTACGTATGACGTATATACACGTCATACTACTATATAGATGACTGCATCAAAAGTCAACATCAATTCTGTAGGATTAGTTAACTAGACAACTGTTGTGTTGCTTCATTTTACTTTTATATTTTACTTAAAAAGCAAGACTAAATATTAAAGCAAAAAGTAAGAGCGATATGTACTTTGTTTTAGGCTTTTGGTATTCACAACATAACTGAATGAGCATTTGCGGGCGTATACCAGACAATTTCAAAATTGTTTTGTTGCCTTATGCCAAGTTTCTATTTCAATATTCGCAGCTATGCGGTTCTTGCCGCAAACAAGGCATCGTGGTGGTTAGACCCACCGTACATAAACCGAATTCGTACCGATCACGAATTTTCCTTTTGTGAATTTCGGCTTTATTCACTAACGTCGTCTTCTTCAGAAGTGATGAGATTAGGCCATCACTTCTCTAACCCTTCGCTGGCAGATGTAAATGTTAGATGTCAGCAATTGTCTGCACTATATAGGTTTTATGGTTCTCCAAAACGAGCGGATAGACAGACACGGATCAAAAGATTCAAAACCTTAATTTAATGAAGGGTATATGCGTCATAAAAAAGCTTTGCTGAATATGCTTGCGTGGTACAAACGAGGGGCATGTTTGGGGCAGCCACGCATAATTCTTTCGGCCTGCATACAAATGCAACTGAGCCGCCTACTAAGGCTGTTTAAGGCTGTGCATTCCCTAATTTCGTTTTGCAAGCAGCGAAGCCGATTATTATTTCCATTTCAAATTAGTGACCAAGTATGTTGGAAAATCCGAGTACATCGCGTAAATCAGTTTAACAGAGTATGTTTTTAAGAGCTTTAGAAAACATGGTGAATCTTTCCACAACGATGATAAAACAAAGTTTCCACTAAGTCATTGCCTTCACTATACTGTAATACTCTTAGACATCTTTTATTTGCTTTTAATATCTTCTTTCTCACTTTCTTAACGTGCTTGTGGTATCAACAATAACATCAACATTTACTCGTGACAACTATCAACCATCAAATGTTACCGTGATACCTTCGTCCACATCACGTTACATATCGCACCCTAATCCAAATATTTTAAGTATACTGTTGCTTTTCTTATGCTCCCGCTCAATTTATACACGCACTTAGGATTTTAATGCATAAGTTTTACAAGTTCTGCTCATACATAACAAGACGGCATAAAATCTTAATCTTATACGCGGAGTTTGAGGCCAATAACTGATACTCATAATGGCTTACAAAGATATAAAATGATCTGAAAAGAAAAAGCGAAACAAAAAAATGCAGAAAAAAGTGAATGAAACTTTAATTTATAGTTAAAAAAAAAACAATATTTGTTTTTAAAATTCAGAAAACTTGCGCAATTTTTCTCTCTTTCATTCGTTTCACTTTTTCCGCTCTTCAAGGAGCATGAAAAACTTTTTATATGAAGCACATGCATATGGACTTAAATTGCGTACTCATAGATCAATAAAAACTATTTGTAACCTTAATGTATAAAGAAGAAAAAAAAAAGGTCTACTAAACTATGAAACTATGAAAACTTGCCTTTGCTTTTGCAAGGGCTTCTTGAAGAGTAAAAGGAAAAGGCGGTAAAAAAACCTTAAAGTCTAAACTTTTCATACTGAGAATAAACCAATTCGTTTTTTTTTTTTTTGTATTTAGGGGGGTAATAAAATAAGAAAACTTACGAAAGCTATAAAACACCATGTGGTACATTAACAAACTTCTATAATTTTTACTTGTTCTTACAAAAATTATATAAAACAAAAACAATGCCGAAAACGAATTGGTTTTATGATTTGTAGTTAGAAGTAAAAAGAATTGAAAAATAAAAACTTTCAAATTAACATCTTTAGTAGAAAAAGAAATTACAAAGAGTTTTCTTTCAACTTTTTTAGTTTTTCAACATACATTAACTATGTACGTATACATTAAAAAAGGAAGCTAAAATTTTTTGGCGAAATATTTTCGCGCTGTTCATTTTCACAACAGTTCCTTGTTCTTCAAAAATGGCTCCCTGTGATTTTTGTCTGTATCTCAAATTCAAAACGGAAGGCAAAGGATAAAATGTTTCAACAATAGATAAAGAAAAAGCAAAAGTTTCTGCAGAGAGCTGAAAACGTTACTTAACGATTTGTTCAGTCATTCTTTTTCAACGTAGAAACTATGTTGGAATAGTGTGAAGGATCAAGCAAGGGTTGCTTTGCAAGGCATAGAACGTGCCTTGAATGTGGGGTGTACCGCAAGGTTCCATTTTGGGTGCCCTATTGTTTCATCTTCTCGCAAACGGTTTTGGCGGTTTGGTTGGTAACAACTGCCTTTTTTCTTGCATGAGCAGATGACATCGTTCTGCTTTACACAGATAATGTGAATAATATGTATTCGTTCGAAGACAATGTCAACGAGTCTTTAGCAATTCTTAACTTCTTGATGATAGATAATATGTTTTGGATTAGCTCCAGTAAGACTAAAAAATATCTGGGTATTGCATGATACCATGAAATGTCTTGGGGTAACCCTTGATCGCAAATTCAACCCCCCCCCCCCCCCCCTCCTCCAACAACCCGTTGACAATTCTTTGCTGTACTGTGCAATCCTCCTCTATAAAATCATTCAAACTCGATACCTAAGCCTTTTCATCGGAAGGCTGCAGTTCTCTAAATGGGATAGAAAACTTTTCATATTAACAACACGTTTGTCTAACTCATCAGTTGAGCGATCTTTTACTGTTCGTATGGCTGGACATTGCAATGCCTTACCACCAAGTCTGAAATTCTTCGACGAATCTTGGACTACGTTAGGAAGAAAATTGACTGCACCGCTAAACTCATAATGTGTATTTTGTTGCTGGTAGGAGCTGTAATTACGGAGTTTATGGAGGGAGATTAATAAATTAGCAGCCGTCTAGCTGAGTTGTATACTCCTTTATGCTGCAGGTTCTTTTCGCACATAAACTAGATAATTTTTTATACTTTTTTATTGTTACTTAATAAATGGATAAATGAAAATGGAAAATGAAACGAACGTAATGTTACTTAATAAATGGATAAATGAAAATGGAAAGTGAAATGAACGTAACATCAAATTTGGAAGAAATCAAAACATTATAATACCCTGTCGCAATACCTTGCCTAGAGCCTATGAAATAAATACAGAAAGAAAAGATAAGTAACTAGAAAGTTTAACTGGCGTGCTAAGAATTCAACTCTCTAAATGCAAGCAAATATGACGAGTGGCGTCTGAAGATAACCAGAACATTTTTTCTATCATACGCAGAATTTGCAATTACAGAGCCAGTTGATAAGTTGTGTGAGAGTGAACTTTAATTTTTATTAAAAATTTGCAAGCGCATTAAGTCATTTGATTACGTTCGTAGAGCTGAATGTGTATGATTTTGAATACTTGCATGAGTCAATTACATTAAATATTATTATAGCACTTAGTAATGGCGCAAATGCTTTTGTACGTATTTATTATATAATACTTTCTATTTATAGTGCAGTCTATGTCTCTCCTCATACAATTTTATAGTCGACTGTTAATTGCGTGCGCTTGTGATTCCGCTCAATTCGAATATGATAACTTTTTAAAAATTGCTATTAGAATACATTTGAGTTTATGTGTATGTTATAAGTAAAACAAGCGGCGGCTGGATGCTGTTGGTTATTTATCAAAATTTATTTGATACCACACAAACCGCAAAGATCGCATTGATAATATATATATATGTAAGCATGTATATGTGTATGTGTATTTAAACGCTGTGATTTTTGCGCCTTTTCGAACTCTCTCTCTCTTTCTCCGTCTGTCTTTCTTTTTTTTTTTGCACGCTTACCAAATAATTTGCATAATATATACCAGAAAACTTTGCCGTCGAAAAATGTTGTTTGCTGCCACACAAAAGAGCATAAAATCATTTATTTTATGCTTATCTATAATTACATGTAAAATATATTGTTTGCGGGGTGTGGGTACCCATTGGTTTGCGTGCGAGTGGATCTCTTTGTGTGTAATGAAACTACAAAGTCTTATGGTATCATTTACAACAAAAATGAAATAATAATTTTATTGCCTCATTACAAACCATTAATAATATGCAATCAAAAGCAAAACATCTTTATTGAAAATTATACTAAAAATTTTATTGTTCAGCCAAATGGCAACGAAAGGAAATAATATAGCGATAGATTACATGAATATCAAAATAGAGGACACGCGACAAATTCTCTTCAAAAATGATTGTCGTCGTAGTAGTTAAGAGAGATATTTTACACTTGAAGAAATGTTTTTGTAAGAGAATTAAAATGTGTGTGTGGGAGAGAATAAGAAAAATTGAGACAAATTGAAAATATTTATCATTTTGAAGCAAATACCGTTAGTTAATAGTAAAATTGTTAACGACAACACTAGTTAGCTATATAAAAATTCGTAAAGAGACAAAATGAAAATAAAAAGCTACTCAGCTAGGTTAGGAAGGGCCCTTCAGTCGGTCGTAACGAGCCACGGGATATTAATAATAAGACGAAGAGTCTTCGATTGATATGTTTGAAGTGTTTCAATGTTAGAATTACTCCACGAGTCCACGGCAATTGTACGCCATACGTGGACAAAAAGTTGGCGAATACTCGTGTATAAGGTTCATCTAGTTCTTACATTAAGTGGAGATATAAAACTGGTTACAATTTTCTCTAAGCCCTTCTCTCCTTTCCTTTTTTCAAGCCCATGTTTTTTGTTCCATCAGCGATATCTATGCATATGAAATCGCAGATAAGCTTTATATTTAACTAGCATAGGCATGCATCAATGGTTCCCGTTTAATCGTTTATGAGTTTCAAATGATGATAGGAAATGTGATACTTTACAAGCTATGTACCGCAGTTTTCCCATAGCTAAAGCTTGCCCCACCTGCAGCCAAGATATACGTCTGAAGTTGTGTTTTTTGGTAATGCTTGGACATCTTGCATCAATAAACGGTCGTTATGCCTACAACGAAAAAATTCTTTTCCTAGCAATGAAAATATCGAATTTTGTAACAAACAAAGTGGCGACAGCAAAGAGAGCAAAGAAAGTCCTTTTTCAATCGTATTCTGTCGATCTACCAATCAGGCGTAAAAGTGGCGAGCAATTTCAAGTTTGTCATCCACATTGACTGTAAGACTTTATTGCTTTGTTATTAACTAGTAAAGTTTAATTAAGTGGTCAGTGCCAAACGATATCAAACGTTCACACACAGGGCCATCAATCCATACAGCAAAGCCAGTTTGCGATTCGTCGGCTGTAAGACTTTACCGCTTTGCTATTAGCGTATGCTTTTAATTAACCGTTAAAGTTTAGTGCACCGGTTAACATCAAACAACAATTGATCGATTTCATTCGTTTTCTGTTCCAAGGAAAAGGAGCGGAATATCAAAAAAGACAAGACAACGCCATCCATCCATGCAGTAAAGCTGGTTCGCGATACGTTGGAACCATTCAACTGGGAAGTACTAGCCCTTGCGATACAGTCAGCAAACTCGAGCCGTTCCGCTTGTCGCTTCGCTGCGTCGATGGGAGATGCACTCCTTAAGCAACGCTTACTTCTTACGAAATCTACGAAAATGTCTTTAGTTTATCTCGAAAGAGCAACAATTTTGCTGGCATGGCATCCACAACTAATTAGATAGGTATAGACAATACTTACCTCGAACAGGGTATTTCTTATTATTTTCATACAATAAACGTGTACTTTCTTCGAATGGAAAATTCCGATTTGATATGTACATGCCTGGTAGTGGCTGAATAGTGTGACATTAGTCGCTAACAATGTAAGCTTTAGGAACTTATTTCGAAACTTTTAAATTTTGGGACATAAGTGCCTGAGCTATTTCATTCACTTTGCAGTTACCTATTTTCGAATTCGCTTGAGAGTAAAATTGCGCATAGCTTAAGAAGAATTTTCCAATATACTCCAACTACTTCTTCATGCATTTTCAAATTACAGTAAAACACTTAAATCCAGTGTACATGGAAATTGAAACTCACATCAAAGCTTTTGACAATTTTTTGTTCTTGGATAAAATATAAAGTATACGTCCACTGGTTTAGCATGAGTGCTGAGCATAATGCAAATATAAAAGTAAGCAATTTTTAATGAGTTATACTTTTAAATCATCATCATCATCAACATCGAGTATAATAATACGATGGCAGAACGATAAGAGATTTTAGATCTTCTCTTACACACTTTCGAAGCTAGTTTTACAGGGAGTGGTTAAGATAACAATCAAACAAAGCAGTGCATGCGATTATTTCCTCTTTTCTATAATCCCTTGGAACTCTCCCATTCTTTCCCATTTCGATACCACCACCTCAACAGTTTGCCGGTTCATCTATTTGTTAACTTTCCGCCACACATATCCGTGTCCGGCCATCCTTCTGTCATTCGTCGCTCTCAAAAACTGTGTATCTATCAAAGCAGCTTCCGTAGCCATATGTGGCTTTAGGCGGAATCGGAAGAACGGTTTATCGGCCTGCAGGGTCTATCACTTTACAAGTTTTATTATACCTGTTTTTTCAGTACGAAGTTCTGAACATCTGGTATTGAGATTCCGGCCAACGAATTTTTTTTAAAATATTTAAGACTTTCCACGCCAGCCTCGATAACTATACAACGATATGGGATAGGTTTAATTAAACTTTTTTCAGCTGGTGTTTAAGAGTTGACATTACCGATACTTAGTGCGTTAGTTGAAAAGCACTTACTGCATTGCCCTCGTACAACGCGTATATACCCAACACCCCTACATATGCTTTGCAATGTGCCATAATTGCTAAAGTATACATTTAGAGAAAATGACAACAAAGTGCATCGTTGTAGTCAGTGTCACTCACTTATATATACATAGAAACACTTACATTTTGCTGCATATATTTAGTACGAAAGCTCATTTACGAGGCATACAGACGCATTATGATGTTCTTAAAATAAAATGGGTAAGAAAATATATGTATGCATGTATATATATGTACATATATATGTAGGAAGAAGGAAAAAAGGACAATTGTAATTAATTTCATTTTACTGCCGTTTTCGTTTTTTGTTTGCCTTTACTTTTTACTGAAAGAAATGCTTAACAAACTTGAACCGGTGCCAGTGTACTTTGCGTGTCAAAATGCAATTTTAAATAGTTTGTAGTGTCAGCAAAAATATGCTATAAATATATACATATATATGTACAATAAAAATTTTCTTTTGTAAATACTTTTTACAAATACGTCGGCATAACTGAAAATGATTATGAAACTACTAATAATAGCTGACGGTAAGAGACATATTTTAATAAATTATAACAATTACAGTAGGAATGACAAAAAAGGAAACGTTAGATGATACTTACGTAATAAAAGTTTAATTGCTCTTTTTTTTACAAAAAATGTTCAATGTTTTCGAGACAAGAATTCCATTGTTGGAGTTCTATGAATTTTTAAAATTTCTCAAATACATTCACAGCACTTTTTCTATGAAATATTTCGGGCCCTGAAAGTAACATATATTTAAATGGCAATTGATTAACAGGGACTCCAAAAATTTTGAAACTTCTTAGAGGAACAAGATCTAATAACTCAAAGGCAAAACATGCATATATTAGTGCCTTAGCAGTTCTTAAAAGTCAGGCAATGTAAAACTTGGCCAGTACAGAAATGTTCGCACGTTTCTGGCTGCATGCAAGGGTGTGTTATTAGCTTTTCTAAAACTTGCTGAACTTTTCATTTATACGATGTAAGACAACTTCATTAGTAGCTTGCGAATCAGACGTTCGAAGTTTGTAAGTGTGGAAGAAGTGTGAGAGTTCTTATGCTACAGCGTAAGTTTTTGCGCGCACCTATGAGAAATTTTGTACTTCTTATGGGCAAAACACGATGCTAATATCAACAGACAATATTTGAAACTTTTTCATTCCGAAAATTTCGATTTTAATTTAGTACCCTCTCACGTTCGCGGTATGATTGGGCGCTCATTCGCGAGTAAAGACAAAGATGTCTTGGCTATTGGCAAAACACACCGCTGACCAGTTAGCACGTTACTGTTAAAGTTCCTATCATGCGAATTTAATAATCGTTTCTAATTCACTAGATGCATTCAACTTGGTTTTTCAATGGCTTGGACAATTGATATTTAACACATTTGGCTTAAGGGAGAAGGTTCTCACAATATTTGTCAATTTTCATCAATTTCCCATTTCTTACGCCTCTGAACAGCAGGGCTTTTGCCACCAAGGAATGATAACATTTTAGGTTCTGGAACAGACTTCAGCGAAAAATTTACTAACTCAGCAAAACCAGCCCATTACTAACTCTAATATATAAAGTTTCTGATTATTATTATTGTTATAATTTTTTATACCTTACAGGGCTTGTGGTAGAAGGGTATTTCAAGTTTTTGTGTGTGTTTGCTTGTCCACCTGTCTCTGGATAGATGCAAATCTTTGAGATATTATAGGCTGTTATTTTTAAAGTATTTTAATGAAATTTGGTGCACCGATAGGTTTTAGCTTAGGTCAAAAGCTGTCGGTAATTATTCGAATCAAAGGACTTTTTTAACCACTTCACGTCGCCATATACATAACTGTACAGATGGTATTATCTTGTGGGCCCTGTCCCACTGTAGGGTTTTTACTTGTTTTTAAATAAATTCATAGACTATAGATTAAAATTAAAACTAATTCATTTTAGAAAATTAATATTTTTAATAAAGTAATATATTAAACTGATATTACGTTCTGTAGCTGACTTCGTGGCATCAGGACAGTGAAGAAGATTTTTGTTATAGTACCGCGAAAATTGAACCACCATGCCCACCACATCATGACGATTTCTAATGATTTCCTCATTTCGGTTTTAGTATTAAAAAAAGATTGTTTTTGGCCAAACTTCTGAAGGTGGTTTTAGGATTAATCACTAGAGTGCTTAGTAAAGAGGATATAGAAAGCCGAGTTGATAACATCACACTTTTTATTCCATCCATCGCTTATTAACATCTGCTCCGTTCTTTGTAGTGTTGATTAGTTTTGCGGAAAGTACTTAACAGCCAGTTGTCATAACTTTATGACCAAATGCTTGCATAAGCATGATGAAAGTCCTAATGTTATGTTGCAATAGCAGTCTATTATTGTGTTTATATACTCACTCTTCGCAGCATGGGAATATATTCATGTATTCAAACCATTTGCAAAACCTACGAGGAAGCTGTACGTGGACATATCTGCTTGCTCCTCCCTCTGCGGTAGGCGTTGTACTGCTTGGGATCATTAAAGTATCGGCTTTAAATTTGTAAAAACATTGAAAATTCTTGCATACAAGTTGGTCTTGAGAACTAGTATTGAGAACGCATCCCACCGTGCAACGTTAATTGAGAATATCGAAATTTTATCTTTTCTTGGTTTTTGCTTAAGATAAAGACCGTAGATGAATATAATTTTTTTTTTGTAACAACCGCAAATCGCAAACTAATTGCCGGAAGTGCATGAAATTTTGAAACATTTCGTTTGAAGATCGGTATTACTCGAAATTCAGATGGATTTATCAATAGTAGCAATATCCATAAGTCATCCTACGAACTTATTGACCGTTGTATTACATGCATACATGTTATTTTATTTATAACTGCGTCCATAATAAAAATTTGAATAATGTTAGCAATGCATTACATCTTCATAATTCCTATCGAGAGGTGTGTTCATAAGAATGCTGCCATTCCATTTAGGATAACCATAAACCAGTCTCGCACTAATGTCATGTGACATTCCTGTGTTTGAATGCCTTTTATTTGCTTAATGTCTATCCATAACGAGTAGGACATCCTTGGGGGAAATTTGCATCGTCTTCCTCCACATCAAACTTCTACTACCGACACGTTTCGCAGTAGTCTCGCGGAAGTAAATTTCGTCCGTCATTGTGCAGAATTTTTAACCGAAAGCTGAAGTAAACTTGAAAAAACATATATATTCAGATGAATTAGTTATATAAATTTGTTCAAATTTCTCTTTATACTCTTTCAGATTTCTGAATTTTACGAAGGTGATGATGAAATTATTGTATATATTTACTCTACGTTGTTATGCAAAAAGAGAAAAAATAAATAAATATGTACAAATATAAATACAGTTGATACTAAATAGAGATATTAAACAACTACCTACATACAATAGCACATACAAGCATGTTCATGTATGAGGCTTATGTCTACATAAAAAGCAGACATATGTAACAATTTTAACCTAAAACTGTTTGATATGTACAACTAATAGTTGTTGTTGTTGTTGTTGTCAGTCGTATTTGTTTAGAATACAAACTTTCAAAATGTTGTCGATGTGTTTGTGTATCCTCGTTACATTTCATGCATTTCATTTTTACAAGTTTATGATCTATTTGAATTTTTCAAGTGTTGTAAATGAATACATTCTCAAGTACTTTGACATTATTTGCCATAAAAAACATTAGTACTTTTGTTATATAACATCGAGAGGAAAGACTAGATAGAGCAAAGAAGACAGAGATTGGAAAAGGGTAAAAAAAATGAAAAAAAAAATGCGACTAACTATATGTGTAGATGCACGAGTACGTGTTCGACTACGTTTGCTTAATTTTGAAAAATATTGAATAAAATGCTGAATATTTACCAGATTCTATGTGTATTGTGTACATCACACGTAGTGTATGCCTGCAAATATAACATACACATGCATAAGCGTTGGCGTCTAGTTTAATGTAAACATTCAACAAAGTTTATTGTTGTAGTCTCATAAACTGTGGCTGCAACTTATGTTAAGTGTCTGTATTTGGCTGCTGTCACACTATTGGTGTTTTGTGTTGTGTTATGTTACACGTTTGAGACTGTCTCTACGATGAGATCGTTGTTGCTGCCATTGCCGTTGCCGTTGCCGTTGCCGTTGCTCCCGTTGTTGTTATTATTATTCTGATAGTTTAGTGCGTAACGTCCTTTTTAATGTATTGCCATTGTTACCAGAGAGTGAAACTATCGCATATATAATACATGCACACACGTCTATTTCCGACTATTTAGAAGTATGCGTATAAGCACATACACTCTAAGGTATATACACATATATATATGAACTGGCCACGTATTATATGAACCCAATGTAAATAGTACATAGACTTTTACTGCTGCGTTATTATTGCTGCATAGTAATAGTTTTTAATACCCAGAGAATTAAACAGAAAGAGAATGAGGGACAGCAACTTGCAGCTTTTATCTTGGCTACGATACTGCAAAAAAAAAACAAAAAAAGTAGAAAAAAGTTTGCCCATATTTTCATAGGGACTTAAATGGTCTTACATTGGGTACGAACTTACAGTAAAAGCACTTTTCGACAACTTACCTGAAATTAATAGTTTAAAAATTTAATAAAGTTGGAAGATAAAATAGCCCTAGAAAAGTTTTCTGTAATAAATTAATTTGTCATAGAATCAGTATATCTTTTTTTCTTTTTGCCCTTTACTAAATCTTTCTTTGCTTATATTAATTTTCATTTGAGTGCGTATAAGAAAAGAGAAATTGGGTGCCACACGCGTCGTCCTCGCGATACTTTTTGCGAAAGACAGGCAAATTATTTTTGTTTTCCTTTTTTTCCTGTCAACTTGTATCAGTTTTCTCATTAATTTTATTCTGTTGATTTTTGCTCGTCCGTTGAGCACATCTTGTTTGCTTGGCCTTATAGCAATATATTGATTTACTTATTTATTTATTTTATTTATTATGCTAACGCGATACACTTTTGCTTGCTTTGTTGCCACCGCGAATCCATCAATAGGTTCTTCGTCCGACTGTCTCAAGGGGTTAATTTTAATAAATGATTTCATTTTCCCTTATCCATCGAAATGTTATAATTGGGTGCAGTACGAAATTAATATTCTGTGGAAGTATACTTGTTTAAAATCTGATTGTGGTTGGGGCATACTGTGTGATTAAAGATTTGTCTCCAAAAGTAGAGCCGCGCTGTAATAAGAAAGCAGCTTTGTTCAAGGAGTAACACAACTTGTCTAACTTAAAAAGATACAATACTGACAATATGGTAACGAAATACTGACAATACTTTCTGAAGGGACTTTCGTACTTTCGTTCGTAACATGATAACTTTCGAGAAAGTAAGTCAGTTTATCTTTAAGTATGGAAAAAAAAATTATTTTAAAAAACATATTAAAAAAGAGCCATTCTTTCGAGATATATTTAGAACCCGTACTGTAATTGGTTCAAATCTAAATCTAACAAGTGACACAAAACAACAAAATTTTAAACAACATTTTTTATAACAATTTAGATTGTCAGAGTAACACTATTGGGCGAGTTTTATCGAGAAATTTTGGGGAATGCAATTTATTTTTATGTAACGACTTTTCAAAGTATGAGAGGTGGCCAAAAAAGTGGGCCAATCCAAGCCAATTTCAATAGCGTTCATTAGAATGTCTCAAAAATTTTGGTCTGTATATTGCACAGAAACGGACAAAACGGACAGACGGGCAGGTGGACTGAAAAGCTGAGATAAAGGACGAGTCAACCTGAAGTCCTTTTATATGTTGTGTACATCCGCATAAACTCCATATACTTTTCTGCCACGACTGTGTAGAATTCATATTGCATATACACACACACAAATTCTGTTAAACCAAGATGGAATTAATTTTAAAAAAGAATTTTCAACCGGCGCAGATTGAAAGCAAAGAAGAAGCAACTTACACCAAAAAACTAAAAACCGTTATGTTCTTATGTTTTACTTTAAAAGCCGCGATTAAAGAAGTTTTAGAAGTTTTAGAAGTTTTTTTTGTATTTTGTACGCAACATTACCTAATATGAAGGCAAGACGGGATAGTGTGGCACGCAAATAATGTTTAGCAAGTTGGAGAAAAAGATATAATATACATAAAAATATAGAGGACAAATATATGATTACACAACTATATTTGATCTAATTTCAACTTTAATTAAGATCCTACCGAAATTAAATAAAACTTAATTTAACATAGTTCGAGGACCATTTCAGTAGCGTTCGTTCTCGAGTCAGGACACGCCAGTTTGCCAAAGCTCAAGAAAATAAGAGGGACAGACGGACAGAGAAGCTCAGATCGATTAGGAAGTGATTCTAAATCAACCAAACAAGAAAATTTCTAAATAGGATTTCGAAGGAATATTGAAATCTAGCTTGTTAAGCAAAAACACTGTAACGAAATGCTTTCTTGAATGGCTATCAGTGAAAGGCTTGCCATGTTCAATATTAGAAAAATTAATGAGAAGAGTAAACGATGTTCTAACCGAGGGAGTAGTATTTACATACATGTACCGTACATAATAACAAATAGGTACATACGTGCATATATACATATATACATGTGTACTGTTAGATTTATTTACTTATTTTTGCTGTGTTTTTGTGTACACACGCTATTTTCTTTATATAAGTTTTCACGTTGCACACATTTCCTACGATTTTACACTTGTTTTCGACAATGTCAAGAACTTGCCACATGTGCAAGTAAAGCAAACAAGAACAAAAGTGAAACAAATAAAACAAAACCATATATGAACTCCAACACAATTAGTCGTATGTTGAATGAAAAAGGGGTAATGTATGACATGTACACACAATTTGTTACCGGTATTCAAAAAATGAAGTCTAGAAGCTTTTTTTAAACATTAGCTTCTCGTTGGGAGACTATTACCTTTCAACTTTACATAGCAGTATAAGTTATTTTGTCGAGAGATTGCTATCGAACGGCAAGAGGCGATAAAAAGTGAAGTTGATATAATGTCGGTGCCACAGTAAACCCCCAAACATCTTCTTTTGTGGAAACATCTGCTCGACTGTGTCGGTAATATAACTCAATTCTCAATCCGTTGACAAGTGTGTTTTGTAG
This sequence comes from Glossina pallidipes, assembly GCA_000688715.1. Lineage (NCBI taxonomy): Eukaryota > Metazoa > Arthropoda > Insecta > Diptera > Glossinidae > Glossina > Glossina pallidipes. The sequence goes on along the minus strand of KK499765.1, from coordinate 2,873,066 downwards.
CAACCTTCCCTAACAGAGCACACCGAATATCTAGGAAATATTTATTTTTTTTTTACGAAAAAGGTATTTCATTTTTCAAAAACATTCCTCAACTAGAATGATGCGAGGAATTCACGTCTTGCAATGGTTGCAGCCAAGCAGTGCACCAAGATCTCCAATATTGGGTAAGTATGGACTCGTAGGTACTAAAGTAATTCAATAGTATTCTAACTGTTTCTTCAGTAAATCAAACATTTTATATTTATATGTGAATCGATTTTTCATTGGAATTTCTACGCAGACCGTGGGTAAAACTTGTTGTGGACGTTCCTTTCCCATTCCCCAAATTTAGATGATTTTCCGGTTTCGACAACAAACTTGTTTGCACACGACGTCAAAATATGTAAAAAGTATCCGAGAAAGATCTCCTCTGCCTTTTTGAAGATTATCGCATTTCTACCACATAATTGAATGGATATATTGATGTAATGGATGGTTTCAATAAATTAATTTATAGTCTAATTTTTTTAAATTCTTCTATTTGTATTGTAAATGTAAGTGAACAGTTAGTTTACTGTTGTTTTTCATTTATATACGTCTCGGTAAAGTCAATGTTTTAAATCTAAATATTACTCTATATCGCATGGAATCGGTCTGAAACCGTTTCTCCTTCTTTGCTTTCTTGGTAAGTACAAGCAATCCTTTCATGTTGATTAGAATTAATTAAGTTTACGATAAACTGTAATTCACTAAAATAGCTTTGTAACATCTTGTCGCTAGTTAAATCATTGAAAGATTAATGAAACTCTACGTCTTTTTCAATCTCTAAATAGCCTTCGGTTATCAAGCCTGAGGTGTCTTTAATTAAATATAATTTGTACCTTGACGAATTGAATTCGTCGATTTGTATTATAAAATTTTGTTTCCATATCGTTTTCCATTTTTCCATATCCCGCGTCGAACTTGAAACATCCATTCTGCCTCGTAGTACAAATTTGTTTAATCAATTTATTGGTTGGGGAATAATTTTTATTCCATCAAAAGAATTCTTAAAGATATTTTAAGGAGTCAAGATGAGTGTCCTTCAGTTATGAAGAAATTTACGCATATAAAGAAGACGAAACGCTACAACCGGCTAAGGTGGACTACTTCGTCAAACAAAGTATTTCATTTCTTGTTACCATGTAAATGTTAACGTGTCATTGAAACATTTATAAGGGAGGGATCCCAAAAAGCCAAATAAACTTGGTCCAAATTCAGTAAAATTCATTTTCGCTTCTACCAAAGAACTTATTTTTTCACCTATGTTCGTAATAAAATGCCCAAAATTGGAGCTAGTTATTCTGTATGTAGAGGTTTATCTGCCAATAGAACTATTTTATGCGAAGCGCTTCCAGAAATGCACCTATGTGGTTCCATTCTACCACAATAAATTTATTCGCCAAGTTGTTCCTCTTCTGCACTAATTTCGATCTTCCCGTACTAGTATTACTGAACTGGAGCAAAGTTAGCTCAACGTTCATAGGTTACACTTTTATTTTCGCTAAAATGCAGACTATCTTCCTTCTTTAACCCTCTACTGTAAGACAATAAACTGATAACAATAAGCGGCACTGAAAAGTATGATTATAGAAACTGGACAAAAACAAAAACACAAACACAAATGGCAAACCAAATAATGCGTTATATCATAATAAATATATAAAAAAAAAATTTTATTGCTATTACTTACCTTGCGTGTGCAAGCGTGCGCATACAGTTGAAGAAATATGCAGATATTTGATATCTCTTGAAAGTTGTAGGGGCAACCTAATTTTATTGCAGTTGTACCATAGCATTTTCCTCCAAAATTTCCTTATCCACCTATCGATCGCATAAGTATACATAAGGATACGGGTCATATCTAAACACTCTATACTTGATACAGTTATTCGGATAGCGACTTTTCAAAGTAAGGTTCTACATAGGAAGTGGCCAACACTTTCCAGTGTACAAAATTTTGTCACAATACGTATCTTAAAAATTCTGACTTGTAAGTTGAACAATAGAAAACAGGATGGACAAATGAACAAAAATTGGTTCTGAATCTATCGAAAACGTTGGTCTATCTTACGTCCCTCTTGCGTATATCCGCACAAACTCAATGTAACCTTGTAACACAAGTGAAGTAGGATATGAAAATTTCAGAAGAATGAGAACACCTACAGCGTTTAAATAAGGCTTAAAAGATCGCACACGCTATTGAAAAACTTAAATTCATTGCGATATAACAGCTTCATCATCGCCAAAATGTCATAAAACTAAAAAGTCAAAGTAGTTATGAGAAATAATCAGATAAAGCAGAAGTAACTCAAAGAAGTATTTTCTTTTCGAATTTCTGCACATGTGTATGCAAAAGTACAACACCAGTCGAATCAACTTGTTCGATTGAATGTGGGACGTCTTAATTATTAGATTGTGATAATCGTTTAAATTTCTTATAAAAGAATTACAAACCATTACTGTAAGCGACCGAACTGATCAAGCTCAAGACGGCGTAGTTGGTAGGCGAGCCAACGACGGGTTCGAAACGTAACATAGAAGTTTTCATTTTTATATAAAAATGATTAACTTTTTAAGAAATAAATAACATAACATTAGGATTTATTCCGGGTTTCCTGTTTTGTTACTGGATTAAAAAAATATACAAAAAAATTTACAAAAATTTTACAAAAAGTAATGAAAAAGATGGGCAGGCAACCGTTTCCAATAAATGTAGTTAAAAACCTGGAATGCTCTTACTTTTTTAAAATTTTTACTCTTCATTTATAGTTTTACGTGTATGGGGAATGGACCAAGTGGTATGGTGACAACGCGATGGTAAGTGTAAGGCCACAAAGTGAACGTTTTTTTATGCAAAAATGCGAACTTTTGTCAGGAAATACTAAAAATTGCAAATTTTTTCATCAAAATACTTTGTTAAGCGAAGATCTGCAAAGGATCAAAACCGTCCCTCGTTTTGACCTCGCATGTTCTTCGGTTGAAGTGGAGGGTGCTACGTTTAGCTAGGCCAAGGTGGGATAGGTTATTATTAAAACTAGGTTTAGTTAAGGATAAACAGTTACTGATGATCGACATGTTGGCAGCATCCTTGTTTTCAACTGAGATCTGGTAAAGTTGGATGCGCTAACCCTGATGGAAGTCAAAGGGGCGTTTTTTGCGTTTTTGTGGCCATCTTCTTTCGTATAATTGTTTTCATATGTTGATTTTTCTTCTTCTTCTTCGGTAAGCGCTAAATGCAATAGAAGGTGTTGCGGACCTCGGTTTTGCGCGCAAAGAGTGAACTTATATACATAGAGAGTATTAATCGTACATCTTATTAGCTTTCAGCGTTTTCCTAAATTCATTAGTCTTATACCAATTGCTCTTAACTGAATAATTGTGATTACAGGACGTAAATTTCCTTCGCAAAGCTCCTTTGAGAATCACATAAAGCAATGCAATATCGAAATGTAACAAATATATCCATGCTAAAGTGAAAGTAAACTTTAACTTACGGAATTTGCGTTGCCGCAAATATAAATCTCTTGTGCGAAAACCTTGGCCGGGAAAAGGTCGCCGCTGTTAATACAAAGCATCACACATTTTGTCTTTTGTATTAGTACACGATCAGCAAAAGCAAGACCGAGCTGATTAGCAGTATAGAAAAACGAAGAGTGTTGCCGATGTCTCAGCTAATGAGTATATACCGATGTTTAACTTTAACAGACTTTTGCTGGAGAAATCAATGTAGCAAAATTACCCTAGATCTGTAATCTGCTATCTACGCATGAGTACAGCTTAACCCTTTTTAGAGATTAATGTAACATTTGATGATTTAAAATACGTTTAAGTTCCTTAAGCGTTCTGCATCTCATTTCACCGGGTTTTTAATTTTACATCCTCCTTCCGAAGAGAAGCGTCTATTGATTAAGTCAAGTCGGAGATGTATATATAACACTCGCAAATAGATGTCTGCACATTTTTTGATCGTTTTATATTCAATTTTAAAACATCTTCATTACGCATTACATAGCCTAAGTATGAAATTAATTAGTTTTAATCTCATTGACAAGTAAAGTTAAGGAAAAACTCTGCATAGCATATACATGCTTGCACTTGTACGCAGTTGTAAACATTTGAAACTTTTCAACCTTGAGATAAATAAGACTAAACTTGCGGAACTACATATGTATAATACGTAGCTTGCAAAGACAGCTTTTAATGATAGTCACACATGCACATTCGTGAATGGTTGATATATAATTTTTTCATTAATAAACTTTTCTTTTTTTGTCAGGTTTAAACTAAATAGAAAAGAGGTTAAAAAAGTTTTCCTTTTTTTAATTTAAGGTTTCAATGTTAGTTTTATTCATCTGTTTGTTTTGTGTTTGTGTTGGTAGTAAATGATAGAGTTGGATGTATAAGATATTTTTTTAATTACTTATTTGTATAGAAGCACTGGAAGTACTTTGGAAAATTGTTTAAATGTTGCGAAGGTAAAGAATATAATTGGTTTGATTTAACATTTTATTTACTTGGCTTTAAAAATCTAAATTTATGCGATCAAATACACGAAAGTGAAATTTATATTAGCTTTTGGACGAAACTAAAACAGTCGCCAACTAGAACGAATAACGCCTAGTAGTTTAGGTTAGTTCCAGTTGAAGAGGGATCAAGATGACGTCTTTAGTCAAATGTTTTTGCCAGATTTTAGATCGAGATACAGATAAGGAGCATTTCCAAACTTTTCTCCTGTAAGGAATTCCAAAGAGACGACGCACTGATGGATGAAAAGACAGAAACGATTAAATCGGCAAGGAATTTTGCTTGAACATGAATGAAAAAATAATTGATATTTCACGGTTTCAAAACTTTTCTTCTTCTACGTATTGCCAACTGTTTATAGTTGGATATATTTCCATATGTATATAGGTGTGATAGACGCACAAGTAGCCGAGTTGATAAGCGTTCGCGGGTTCAAATTTCAAGGCGTAAAACATACTTAGCAATACCTATAGTGGATTCTCAGTTGAGCAAGGCATAACACTTAGCGATTCGGTAAACACCAATCAGACTGCGGCTTTTAAGGAAGTTATCTCGCTTTTTCTGTCCTATCTTTCATCATGCTTTTCCGCCGATCATCGTGAAAAGTTCATTGAAAATAAATAGGAAAAAAAGCAACTTGTTAAGAAGCGAAGGAGTACTCAGCATAACTGCTTAAATGGAAGATAGTTTAAGCATAATTGCTTAAATGGAACATCATAGCCATTCCTTTTTTGTCCTGTACTATAGTCGTAAGTTGTTGCAATTAGTTAGTGTACGTAAATATTTATTTGTTATTTTATTTCATCTTTAACGAACCGCTCATTCAAGTCTGGCTGCTGACCTATTACCCTGTGTTGGCAATACGTATAAGAGCTTTTCGATAGAACGCGTTGAGGGAATTCGATATTGGAAGCATTGGGCTTGCCGTTTTCTAAACTAATTACTGACATTGGATTTAGTTTCCAATACACCCTGAATACAGTAAACCATTTGTGCACAAGGATGTGGCATCCAGAAACTTTAAGATAACCCCATCTTTTCTTATGCCGATCAATTCAAAATCATTTACGGTAACAGTTTACAGTTAAGTGCACTTAATTGTGCACTTATTTGCTTCCCAGTGCGACCTAGACTACACTTGGTCGTAGCTATAAGACCTACCGGATAGACGCACACCCAATATGCCTGTGGCTAATTGCGCACCTCTCTCTCTTAGGGAAGATATCTCTTGACTGCTTGGCCATTAGAAAGAAGAACACGATATCGTTTATCGTGACCATATTATTGACATCTAATGTATTAAGCCATGTCTGATGTATATTTTGGGACTTGTAGACTTACTACCGCTGTTAAGCGTTTATAAGACACTTAAGACCACTAGTTCCTTTTCATTTGGATTTGAGTTGCTTTTCAAAATTGAGATGACAAAGGGAGGCTGTAAATAATATATGATAAATCTCTAAATGAAATAATAATTGAATTATCTCCGACCACTATACGTATTCGCGGGAACACGATCCTCGCCGCTAAAACATTCTACTTAGAACAACTCATCTTTTCAGTGTTTTAAGCAAAAGCGTATATAATGTGCGAACCAGGCGCGAACACGATTTCGCATTTGAGTTCTTGTTTTGTGAGTTTGATAACGCCGACTGCCTTCGAGTCGAAAAAAGTTTTTTAATGGTGACAAAAATAGAATTGTATTTGTATCACCATTAGTGTGTAAATTATTTTTAATTTATCTAAGTACAAACTAAACATATTATATAACTTTATCTAAAATAAACTCGAGCGATGTATTTGATAGCTCTTCATTTCTTCTTTTATTTCATGACAGCAGAAGAACAAGCAATCGAATATAATCATTTGCTCTTCCCAACATTTTGGAATTTCCGTCACTAATAGGATTAGGTAGTCTTTACGTTCACTAATTGCATCAAATATCTGAATTTCGTAATGATATTATGCTTTATTTTCCGTTTGAGCTTTCCTTTAGCTATTCGACACTAATTTTCGTACCACGCTGGGAAACATCATGCACAGTGTCGAACGCTGAAAGCTCCCTACTCTTGACAGTCAACTGCAAATGCAAAAATTAGCGACGAGCTTATTCGAAGTCGGCACCCGTAGACCGACCAATTAATAAATTTAGTTTTGGTAAGGTGCCTTCCAATTTGTTCATCTTCCCCTTCATTGTCTGATTTTTCCATGTAAAAATTGTACTATTGAACGAATATACTTAAATTAAACAGTTCTTTTTCTTGCATTATACTTCATTTATTTAATTTAGTCTAAAATAATATATACATAAACAATATTTCTCTCTTTTTTGAAAAAACTATATATAAACGATTTTAGAGACAAATATTATCCGTCAACTGTTTGGTGTATGGTACACACAGCAACATTAAGTAAATATTCAAGGAATGCTTCTGTTTGTTTTTTTTTGTTATTGTTTTTATTTTTATCTTGAAAAAATTCTTTATTCTATAAATATACTGTTTGATTTCATATTCCGGGAAACAGAACAGAGGTTCACTTGAGCGCATACACCTGCAAGCAAAAGCATATATATACACAGGTGAAAAAAAATGTCATGTGCTGTAACGACAGAGCCTTGCCGCTTTTCGTACTAACTGACACAAATTTGAAACAATATTTAACGCACACGAAACCATCTAGTTACACGTATACATCTACCCTTATAAGTGTACACAATTATTTACGTAAATCTTTCAGCATACATTAATTCGTATATATGTATGTTTATATGTTAAATGTGTATGGCATATAAGCTTTGCGCTTTCGGCATACGCACAATTTATACATTTATTATTACTTAACATTTAAGCAAGCAAACCTGGCACAAATAATGTATTTATGCATTGCATCAAAGGAGGGAAGCATGCTAATTTCTTCCTTCCATTTATAACGCGTAGGAATAAGCGTCACAGATTCTATAAATTTGAAATAAATCAAGTAATATTCAGTAATTGTACAACTGTGTAATAGTAGAGATAACGTAGGCTAGCATGATTTCGCAATACAAAGATTAGTACAAAGTTCAAAATATGTACATACCTTATATATATAAAACAGAGCTAATTAATATAACATATTAAGCTGATGTGGTTCCATACCTTCATGTGCAAGGTCAGTTCATTTCCATATTCATTTACGTTTTCGTGATCATCATCTTCCCATTGCGTCCTTGGTTTCACTCTTCACCGCTCTGTCCGTGTAATTTTTAAAAATTCAGAAGTGAAAATGAAATGTCGTGTATGACTTAAGTAATTTCATGTTCCCTCCTCAGGAATAAAATGATGATAAAAAGCATTAAATGAAGCAAAATGTTAAACTGACGCAACTAGGTAAGTAAGTAAGTAAGTAATAAAAAAAAATATTGGTGGTTCGCGTAGTTTATATTTTGAGCGTAAAGTGAGCGAAAGTCCACAATACTATCCATAGCAAATACTGATATAAAATTTCATATAAATATTGAGTCCAAAAACAAATTTCTCCGATAGATATATTGTTACGGAAATCCCGAATCCAGTTCATTTCAACTAATTAATTTTCGGAAATAATAAATACTCCAGAGAGGGAAAACCCAAGTGCGCATTCGCGGCGCGTCATGCAGTAGCCGGCCGAAGAAAAGGATTAGCGGAAAAGTAGGTTAACGAATTAAAAATGAAGCCATGATCTTAGGTAATACTAATATGCTTGTAAAAATGTATATAAATGGACTATTTGCGGAAGGCAGAGTCAGTCGGACAAGAGCATTTGATTCGAAAAAGAATATTAGAGTTGAGAAGTTGTGAGTATTTCCAAAGTAAAATGTAAATAATCCCACCCTTAAAGAAATTAGTTGTAAATAAAGAAACATGAAGCGAAAACGTGCAACGATATTTCTCTTAAAAAGAAGATCCACGATCTAGTGATTCGAACTGTGTCGAGAAAAGCGAATTTCGTAACAATATGATTCTCTAAAGGCACGGCTTAAAGTTAAGATTTGTTTTCAAATTTAAAAAAAATCATTTATTTTTATTTTGTTTATATTATGTAAGCCACATACAGTTTCAAGTCGAAGTGAAACTTTGGAAGAAAGAGCATTTTACTATTATGCTACTATTATTAGTACCGCCAATGCAATCGCTACTGCAAATGCTACGATTCCTGCTATTATTGCTACTACTACTGCTGCTCCCACTAACACCACTTCAAATTTTAACTTTTCTCTCAAAACTCTACTTGTGGAGTCGATGGTTTTAATAGCAAATGGATCGATCCTAAAGAAATTTTGCTCAGTTTCCATAGATCAGATTGGCCAGTCATTGAGCGGTCACAAATTATTTGACAAAACAATACATGCCGCAGATTGCCGAAAATTGTGTGTGCAAAGAATTGAAACATCTGTTTTTTTTTCAGTTCCTTCTGTCAATCATCCGTTGCAGTCACCTATTCACCGAAAAGTTTTTACATTCAGAAGCCAGATCTCCTGAGTTCTCTTTTCTCTGAGCACTCTCCCTCAAGGATTGAGTTGTCAAAATGTTTAAATTAATATTGCTGCTGTTTGTTGTATGCTTAATTGTTGAAAGGAAATAAATTTCTACTTTTATTAGAAAAAACTAGTTTCCCTTTTCTTTTAACTAAAGCCTAATGTCAAGTGTAGTGAGTCAATCTTTGTTGTGTTTACTAATAATTGCTTGATTGCTTGGTTACTGACAGTTTGTTGACCTCGAGCCTTTATTCTGTCTTTGTTGACCTTCATCTTTTTTTTTTTGTTTGATTTTGTAGATAAAAGTTGGAAAAGTGCATGTGAAACCGCAATACTAAAAGAACTGACATAACCTCAAACATTTAATAATGAAATAAAACAAAACATATTTCATTCCACATTCTGTAAAAACAGTATCTTTAAATTTCAGAGAAAATATAAAACATATTTCAGTTAATTACGAAGGTCATAACTCGAAACAGTACCAAACTTGTAACGAAGCGTAACTCAATCAGCGAAACACTTTATGTAGGTAATTTACAATGCCTTTTCGGGTTTTTATTAAGGCATATCTAAGGGAACAGAAGCGAAATTCCATAAAATGGTAATTTCAGTCTGGGGAAGAGGAAGAAATTGTTAGCGCAATGTTCCGCCGCGACGGCTTATATAAGAAAATGTAAATTGAATGCTTTGCACGAAGAGACGGAGCGCAATATTCCACACTCAAGCACTAAGCTGCGGAGTGATCCACGAGAAATGTCAGAATCCTTAAGTATCTCTTACCAATGCTTCGCGCAAATCATGAGTCCGCGTTTTTGATAAAAAAATTGTAGGAAAAAATTTTTGTTTATAGTTCCCCAATACTTTACCATTGGCATCGGAAAATTCATAGCAGAAACAAAGCTTCGAATAAGTTGTCAGTTAAAAATTTTTAACAGGCAAGCTGTCACTAACATACATAATGCGGTGGTGAGCAAATTTATTGAAACAAACCGCAAAAACCTTGTCTCATACTTATACTTACATCATTTCGCAATACTCTTTTGAAAGAATGTGAACGATAGAGATTGTTCGTACTCACAGACATCGCGTAATAGTTTGGTCTCTTCGTCTCCCTAAAGTCGCTTTGTAATTGACGTAGGTATGCCTCCTACCTTTCGCTCGTCTCCTAACGTTTCTCTACTCGCCTCATTTTCTCTATTGTACGTTTAATTGCGCGATGAAGTCTCTACCCGTCTGTTGTTTTGTCCATCCGCCCCTCTAGTAGGGCCTTCATTACTCCGTTGTTAGAGTTTTCAATTATTCCTTAAAAATTATATAGAGTTAGATATGCTACTTTTTCTTATTCTACTCTGAACTTCAACTCCATAGTGAAGTTTCAATGTTTTCATGAATTGTTAGACAAACGTCGTCAAGATAATACCTGTCTTACTTACTTTTAGCATATCTATCGATTTCACATTTAATAAAAGTATTTACAAGAACCATGTCCACATGGAAATGAATAACAGGCCGATAGCCACGCCTGCTATTAACTTAGAAAGCCAACTATCATTTATTTCTTTTATCGCAATTTTTTTTTTTTGTGTATATATTTACACGTAAAAGCCCCTTAGATTTTGCTTAAATATATGCATAGCATTTGTTGGTTCAATATGTAAGATAGTGTTGAAATGTATGTGTGAGTGCTTGATTTTGTATGTAGATATACGTATGTGTTTAAGTTTCATGAATATTTTATGAATTTTATGCCATATTTACTTACGGTGCAGGAGTGCCACAAACCAAATATTATAAACTATATAGAAATTACACGTCCTAGTGCAATCACGAGAGTAGAAGAAAACGAAAAATTAAAAATATTAAATATACAGAAAAAAAGCAACTTTAATTTAATATCTACATTAAACACAGTACAGAATGATATAAAATTTTTTAAATTGAGTGGAGAAGCCACATATAACTTATCAACACACGCTGAAGAACAGGGGACCGCATAAAGCAGGTCTACTTTAGCAAAAAAATAAACGAGATGCGCTTTCCAAACGTTCCAAATTTTAATATCTCACTTTAAACGTGGAGGTACTTTTAGAAAATACATAATTCCTCGTAGTCTGAAACGAGCATAATTTTAGAGTGGTTTGCTTCGTAATTGGTTTTGTCACTTGAAGATATTAGAGTTGCTTTATCTTTTCTCAACAGGTAGTCGGTAATAACTTTTTGCGTCAAAAGTCATTTGATAATCTGCTTTTAAACGTCCCTCCGCACTTCTTTCGGAATTTATTGCTTTTTAAAAAAATGCTTTTTCAATTTGCTGCAAAGCTTGGCCGGTTCCTATTCTTATTGCGTGTGTTCGCGACCTTATACCTTATCGATAATGATGCCATTATTAAGATTGAATATTTTCGATAAGACCGTTTTCCCGAAATATTCATATTATTTCATTAAATTCATATAACACAAAAAAAAAATTGACTAAAAAAAAATTGCCTAAAAGAACATCACATAAAAATAGGTTTAACTGTGTTATCAGAATATCCTAAGCTTTTGCGCAAATTTGCACCGAGTTGCACTGCTTGCCCCCAGAGCTTCCTAGATTAAAGGCGACCCGTGAAATGAATGATTTTCAATATTTTTCAGAAATAATTTATATTTCTTAACCGATTCGAATATTCTTGTTCTATCACGCTTGCTTCCTTCTCAAAGAAGGAAACAAGAAACATACCTTTCTTGACACTGTGAAAGACGCTTTCCCCCATATGCGAATAATACGGAATATAATTTTTCATTTCCGTTACTCGTTGCTAATCACATTAAAATTATTGCTAATTAATAATATTTGAAGAGTTCTTCTTACGGCAAGTTCCCCACATACACGTCATATCATTGAACGTAACGCTTCCCATCATTTTTCAATTGTCAGTCTCATTAACTAAATTATAAACAATTCTGTTCATTCTATTATTGGTTTTTGCATTATTTACATTTGGCTCAAGCAAATTAGTTGATTTGTTTATACGCTATTTCCACTTTGCTCCGTTGCTTTGTCTTTCTCGCTCTTTCTCTTCTTCATTTATTTTGTCATATGATTCTTAATACTGCCGCAATCCCAATTGTCATTTACAAATATTTTCAATAAATCACAATGACATGATACACAAAACTCAATGACCGTCACCGGAAAATTGATAGACAGCTCGAGCCAACCAACCAAGCAACCAACCAACCAACCGACCACCATCCTTAGTGGTTTTCTCTAATTTTGTTGTTTTTGAGCCAATGCATTTATCATGATAGCAGTATTAGTGCTCTAGCGTTGGCCTTTACTGATGATGGTCGTATTTTTTTTGTTTTTTTTATGTGATTGTTTTTGTTATGTGTTCGAAAGCATAACTTATCATTTGCAGTGGAGTGGTATTGGTGCGATGATGTCAGTCAGTAAGTGTCATTTTGAGGTTTTGCAATTTTCGACAGTGTATTAGTATTGTAAGTTGCTTTATATGATTGTGTTTTGTTCATGTAGATCATCAACCAGGAAAGCACATAAAATACATTTTCATATTTACCAGTAAAAATATATCATAATTTTTTGATAATACCCAGTGACAAGCTTGATGTTTTTGCATAGCAAATGAGATTGTAAATTAAATGAATAACTTTCGTATTTTACATACAAATATAATTTAAAAAAAGAAGAAAAGAACGTGTTTTGTTTCCATGAAATCTTAAAATATGATTGCTTTTGAAAAGAAAATCCTTTTCGTGTTGACGTTAATATTTTCTCTAGTTTAGAGCTACGATTAATTTTTATTAATGATTTCGTGTAAATTGCAACTCGCATAAATTTATTATTCTCATAGTAAGATAGGTTTGACATATCGCACGTGTTAGTGCTACATACACTTTGCGTTACCGCTTTAATCTAATCAAATTTCTGCTGTTTTTTATGTTTAACACAAGGTTTTTGCTTTGTTATATTTCATGTTATAATAGACGTTGTCGTAATAGAGTTTTGCTTTGGTAAAGTAATGTATTATGATTGATAGATTGCTAATGGAAGGCAAGCAACTTGAAGGTATACAGCTTCCAGCGGTCGACAGACTTTCGCATGGTCGTAAAAGCCGATCTTCATTGTGCAAAACGGATATGAATATGACGAAAATATGAACATTGAACATTGAACTATATAGTTGCAGCTTAGAGCACGTACGAGATCTTATCCAGACTATCCTGTGAGATCTTAAATTTCAATTGATTTCACTTTTTATTAAGGTAAACTACCAAAGGTGATGGCAAGTGCGGTTTGGCTATGTTTTAACAGCTGTTAGATGTTCTCTAGATCGCTTTCACAAGACAAGAGAAGAGTTCAGCTGTACAGGCAGTAAATTTTTAAGATTCTTTTTTTTTTTTTTGTTGAAGCACATATGTAATTACGGAGACCAAAGTCGGAAACTTCGTTTTGAGCCCGCACACTAGGTAGGTAAGGGTTCGAAACAAGTGTACACATAATTCGATTGAGAACAGTTGAGAACGGTTAGAGCGGCAACCCAAAATTGAAAGTAGATGGAGTGCATTTTCGCGAGAGTTGCGCAAGAGTGCAGGCATGTTTTGTGAAAGTCCGCAGTATAAGATTATTATAAGTACAATGTAATAAGAGGCAAAGTGCGTGTGCACAAGTGCAAATGTGAGTTAAGAGCACTAACACCGTATAAGTGTTAAATGCAAGCTGAGAGTACTTAAACAACATAAGTGTTAAATGTAAACGGAGAATATTAAAATAAGACGAGAATCATAAAAGTATAAGCATCGAATATATATTACGGCGTTTGTATCAGTTGAATGATAAAGAGGTAAATGAAGGGAATACCTACATTGTGACAATGATGTTAACTTAGCAAGGTAAGAGAATAATAGTTTTGAATTTAATCGTTATAAAGAACGTGTAAGTGCATAATGAATTCGAAAGGACAGAAACAGAGTAAACCATTAATAGATAAAAGTCCGCGATTTTTAAGAACTTGCTTATGAAAAATATGCGTGGCAGTAGTGGATGTCTTGGCAATGGAGGTGGTAACTCCATTCCACTATTTGCTACTGGTTCCAACGATTCGCTGCGGTATTCCAGAATAGATTTGTATAGTCGGTTATGAGTCCGTGAGATCCAGAAAATATAGTTTTTCTTGTGAAAGACAACTAAGTTATCTAGGCTATGCGTTCCTCGTAAGCACGTTCACTCTTGGCAACCAAAGAAGCAAGGATGGCTGCGTTGCTCAATTGTGAGATCAGTCACATCACTTTGATGCTGTCCGGTGCGTGGTAATAGCCAGAACCGGAGCCAGATACTCTAATAATATTTTTAATAATTTGGAATGCCGTAGTTCCACATAGGAGTTCACACTTCGTAATTTTTAAAAAAGTGATTAAAATTTGTTTATAGTTTACACTGATTATGTTAAACAGACGAGATGTAAAACCTCGCAATAAAAAAAAAGTTATTGCAAATTAATAAACTGCTAAAGCTGGCAATATTGTTAACTACAAATTTCATTCTTTCCAATCTAGTAATAAATGGTGCTCGAAGCAACAGTGATGCAATGATAATATTTTCCATGCAAATAAATTCATATGTTGGCTGCCCATGTTGACGCTTGTCAGGTAGAAAAGTGTAGCCAAGGTGCAGATCGCACACCTTCTTGCTGAAAAGTTTTCAATCGAAAAGCTACATTTCAGCACGTGATGTTGTCGACTGACACCAGCTGGCTGCAAGAGAGCACGAAGTGGTGCAGTGATTTCTAGCACTGTTTTGATAAAGCTGCACTTATGTGCTCAAACTGTTTGCGGGTTGAAATCCAAGTGGGGTTGACCATACGTGGTTGTAGCTTTAGCGGTGAAGGCATACAACTTACCGGTTGGGTACACACCCACTAGACTGCGGTCACCGGCTATATATCTCTCTCTCTCCTCATTTCCTTTTGGTCATCCTAGCATAAGGGACTGATTGGTGGTATAAGAAAAAAAAACTTCAAATTGCTGCGCTCTGTCGGAATCATGAGTATGAATGGAAGGAAAGGAATATTTGAAGTATGGATAATATTTTAATTTATTTTTAAGAGGTTCAAATTTAGAAAAATTTGTGGGAAGACAAGGAAGTCAGAGATTTTAATAGTGTTTTCAACAAACAGGCGGGCACATGTCCGTCAATAACGCCCTTCGACCTGATCAAGAAAATATGCAGTTAATTAGCCGTTCGATGCTTTGCAAGCATTTAACTAAGTTAATGTAACTTCCGAGATGGATAGAAAAATCTCTTTTCCAAACTTGTTTCAAAGTTTTAGTTGTATTTGTAGAAATCTTAATGAATGCATTTGTTTGGCTTAGATTTTAATGTATATTGCAATGGTGTAATAGAAAAGCAACAATTTAATGCAAGTTTATATATGCATGGACG
Organism: Glossina pallidipes; assembly: GCA_000688715.1. Taxonomy (NCBI): domain Eukaryota; kingdom Metazoa; phylum Arthropoda; class Insecta; order Diptera; family Glossinidae; genus Glossina; species Glossina pallidipes. The sequence continues at coordinate 2,857,575 of KK499765.1, read as the reverse complement.
TGTAAATGTGCATGTGTGCGCGGATGGACACTTGAATATTACAAATATTTTGTTGAATTTCACACAATGTATGCATTCCTCTTTGCATTTCTGCTCGGCTTGTGTTTTTAATGATTAATGGTTTTATATGTTACTAAATTATGTGAATGGATGCGGTAAAGATCTAAACACGTACATGGAGGTGCGTACAACGGTAAACACTAATATGTGCGCATATGCACACACACAATTATTTTATTGACAAAGACAAGTAGCAGAGAATAGAAAATTTGGTTACATTATTATATTCTCAGTGCGGTAAACGAACGTTGGTGTTTTATTGTGTATGTATTGTGTATGTGCATCTATGCGTATGTCAGTGACAAAATATTGTTTATGCATTTAGAAAATGAACTTTACACTACATTTTGATTGGCTGTAAACATATACACATTCATACATTCTTGTACTGCATCTATAATGGTGAGCTTTTGTTATTATTTTTCTTATCTCTTGCACATGATTGATGGTTTCTATGAACAATACGATTTACTGGGCAAAGCATGTTCTATAATCGATTGTAGAAAGTCATCTTAACTTCAACCAACAAAAACAAAGAAAAAATAAAAAAAAAATTGGCTAACAAAACTGGGTTATTGAAGCGTTTAAGGCGAAGTAAAGTATCTGGTTTTATTTGTATGTCCATCACATTGTTGAATTTGCTAAGTGCTTATTATAATAGAGAGGTAAGACGATTCCAAGAGCCCATATATTCTGCACATCCACAGTTATGAGTCTAAACATTTGAAAGTGTATTCGGGTCCTGATTTTTATCTGCTAAAATACAATTCCATCTCACGCACATAAGGTTGCAATTTACTACAAGTCAGAAAGTAAGCAAGATTTTGTATTTCAAAAAATTTCCAAGAATTAATAAACTACTGATAACTTTCCATTTTTCCCCAAATATTGGAAGCGCAAATCAAATCGATCCATTTCTTTTTTTCTTGTTGTGGTTATAGTAAAAAATTCAATTCTCATCGCCAGTCACAGTCCGATGTAAATGACCCTTTCTTTGTTACCTTTGAATCAGCTGCTCGCAATTGGAAAATCGCTTTTCAACGTCTCTCGGTTTCAGTTCATAAGGCGTTTAATTTTCTTGCTTTTCCATCACTGCCATGCATTTCAATCGTAGGGAAACAGTTTGTTGCGTCGCTCGATAGTGATGCGGCTGATTCCCATTATGTTGGAAATTGCGTTTCATTAGGTAATTCCGCCGATTCTTTGTCTTGACTCGAATCTACACCGAGTCATTTCTCCAATGCGCCAATACTCTTCCTTAGTTGGAGCTCGGTCACCAAAACCTTTTACTAGCGGTCGATGTGCTTCAGCTGCACTTCTCTTCCAAATAAAGCAGAAAAATAAGAGCTCCCGCAAACGGTCAGCAGTTAACGCAAAATTTGACATATTTAAGCCCATAAAACCTGAAGCGATGTAAGCTCAACGCTATTGAAAGATATTTAACCTCCCTGAAACCATCGAAATCAGCAATCAGTATGAAACATTCATAAAAGCGAAAGTCATTTTTTGAAAACGGGCTGAACAAATTTCGGCTTAGTTTGCTAAAATAACATCTGAAGAGGTACCGAGTCGGACAAAAAGCTGATTTGATATTTATATGGTGAATAGAATATATATTTTATATCATATCTAGGTTATGCGATCAATTATCGTACACTAATTCTAACTAATTGTGAATATAAATGAATTCGTATCAAGCTGAACATAGTTGCCTTCTTATTCTCTTATTTTATTTATTTCCTTTTTTTAATTTTTGTTTTCTTCCGTTTTCCTTTCAAAAAATAAACTGCAAAATTAATGCATTTTGTTATAAAGTACATGCTTGACTGCAGCTGAACAAAGAGGATAGTCTGACAAGATAAAGAGAAAAAAGACCAATAGTTTACATGGAGTCTGGGAGGTTATCTGAGAAATTTAATCGTTTGCTTATAGTCGTCAGCTCGAAAACAATGTTTTAAATGGCTTTTAACGTTTTTAACTTTTAAAATGTATAAATTTATGACTATTTTATACGATTACAGTTAAGCCAGCCAATATGCTACCAGATTCCAGTGCCTTTTGTGATTTAATTTGTTTTTGTATTTAACGCAGCCGTTCGTTAGTTGATTTTTTCTTCTTTCTTTTGTTGAGAAAAAAGATATCGAACAAAGATTTTAAGTCAAGTTGGAACTTTGCGATGGTTGAGACTGGTGAGCGAAATAGTTACGAAAATGTTCTTCCCTATTATTGTTTTAAGCAAATAGTCAGTCTATCGGCTGCAAGATGAAATAATAAAAAAATCTTAATATAAAATTTAAAAGCGGCTCAAAAGCCCGACCTGGTCCGAAGAGGGTTAAAAAAAACTGTTAACCAGAAAAAGAAGCCACCACTCAAAGTTACGAATATAAGAAGTAATAATAGCGCCATGTTTTATAGATGCATTGGCTGTATTTCGATTGACGTTTTGGTTTTAATAACTAAAGGGACTTAGTTTTTTTGTTACTTGCAATTTTTAAGCATGAAGTGTTGACAGAAAGTTTGACTAATGCTGTCCATCTATCATTATATTTCCTCGCCTATTATGAAAAGTCTTTCTTTTTGTAAAGTTCGAAACCAATTAATCGAAGGTGATTGAGGTTTGAATGGCACCCTAGAAGAAAATCCAAGCATAAACTTTAGACGACCCTGGAAAGTATTGATTAGAGTGGTTTAACCATTTCGTTGGAAAATTAAGTCTATCTTGAAAAAGTTCATATAGATTTTAATGAATGTTTTAAAAAATATTTTATTTTCAACAACTCTTTATGTTGAAGGATGAAGGAGTGGCGTGTTCACATTGTCAAAACGTTAGCAACACCCTGAAACAAGCTTCAGAGACCACAGAAATAAGCCCACAAATTTTCCAGAAAGATTGGAAGTTCTTACAAGCGGAATAGTACTGGAAATGGGACCAATTGGCCGAAGGATACGCCTACATTAAAACGTAAACTGACAACCCTTCCATTTTTCAAAAGTGGAAAAATTGATTTTTGCTCACTATTCACAAAATGCAGCACATAAACCTATAAAAATGTAAATTTATATTCTATGGGTGGTACCATAGTATTCGTACAAAAAAGGCAATACTTGGCTAGCTCCGACACAATATTATAGTACATCGAAATTTCATTCTTTTCTCAAAAACTTTACAAGACAAGCATGTTCGTCTGTTTGTCCACGTGTCCGTGTGCCAACTGTGTGGTATGGTATCTATGGTAAACAGTCGCGTTTGCAAAAATAAAGATATCCTCTCCGCATAATCCGCAAAGGAATGTGAAAAACACCCAAATCGGTAAAAGGACACACCTACAATGCAATAAAATTTGAGAGCACCTCTGCTTTCCTTGCATTTTTCTCGTTACTCGTAATCTGCAACAGATACGCGTTAAAAATTTCCATTTTTAATCTACACAAAAAGAAGAACATCACCCACGCCCACTCAATATTGTAGAAAATGGAGTTTCTTCCTTTTTTAGTTTTCTTACGATGACGGTGATGGTTATAAAAGATTCGGTCACAGCCGAACATAATTTTCTTACTTGTTTTGATATTATCGCTAACATTGTTCAGTTTCGCTGTGTCAATGTGCTCTAAAGCTATGATATAAAAGATGTGAACATTACGTTTTTTCCTTTTTTAAATACATTTGTTGCTCTTCTTTGTAAGAAAACTACGTATGATTATTGCATTTTAATGTTTCATATCAGTGCAATGCTCATGGTTATGTCACAATACAGAAGACACGTACTACACCAGATTTGCGCAAAGATCTACAATTGTAGTTCATTTGTGCAAGTTTATTAAGAATATGAAGAGAAGTTACATCCGGTCTAAGGCGAATGTTAAACACCCATTAATTATGTGCAATATCCGAATAATTAATCATTTCTTCAATAATTCTCTAGACATTCGCACCGTAAAAAAGTTCTCATATGAATTTTTAGATGATAAGAGCTTTGAGTAAATTTTGCACAAGGAAACATTTTTTTTTTGGCAAAAATAACAAATAACTTCACTTGATCTGCTGGGATCGACCGAGCATCATTTGTTTCAATTTCCCTTCTCTACTTGAACTTCGAAGTTTTCAGATTTGTAATAAATAGAATAGAGGTGAAGAGCTGAACGAAGGATTAAATGGGTGGAAGAATACGCATAAATTAACTTTGAAAGAGTGTGGTGAAGAAAACATAAATTTTAAGGTATTTCTCCATGAAAGTGTTTCAGGTATTCCAAAGGTATTGAGAAAATTAATATATCTCCATTTTACGTTGAAGGATATAAAATACAACGACTCAGTTACCAAAAAGAAAGAAATTTTCACATTTTATATAATCTTCCAAAACAAATGAGGAGAAATCCTTTAGATATTTACTATCTTACGGCTCATAGTAACATACTGACTGTACGTATATGTCAAAGAGTATGCCACGTTGTGTGTGTGCCTCTAAAGTGTACTTGCTAGCATTACGCAAAAAATAGTGTAAGTAGTAACTGCTGCTAGCATCAGCGTCTTATCTGAATTATGGCCGTAATGATAATGCACAGCCAGATGGAGAGACACTCGCGTTTCCCTTCTCCCTCTTTTTTCAACTATTTGTTGAAACGTTTTTTTAAACATCTCTTAAGTTTGTCGGCCATTACGGGAAACGGCGCACCACGAATTATTCGTTCTTAAGGTACTCGCAAAATATTGCTTTTTGTAAGAATTTATATAAACTTTTACTACACTTATGAATGGATATTTAAAAATTTGGGAAAGCATTCGTTTATGCTGGGTACTACTTATCTTCATTCTCTACGTAACAAAGGGGGCACTCCTTTGATGTTATCTATTTTGTCAGTTGAGATAGGGTAGAACGTCCAATGTGACTTTGAATTTTCCTGAAGACAAGCGCGGTGTGTGTTAGGACTGCGCATATAACAAGCGATAATTATATAAAAAATGTCTATAATGTATCTGAGATTGTCTAAGTTTACCCTAAATAAGTCGTGCTTAGCTCTCTAGGGCTCTAAACGAAAACCGCAGAAACCGCAGCTGACATTTCATTTATGATATACCGTATCACTTAACAAATTCAAACGATGACTTACAAATTTAGGATGACTATGTCATCGAATATCGTAAAACTTGGACCAGATTCATTAAAAGATTGATGTTTTCTAAAAAACGTAAGAATTTGCGACACGTGTACGTGTATTCTGCGAAGCTTTTAAAAGTTCGGAGCATATAAGATCTCCGATGTCTGCAAGCTTGTTCCCTAATATGTGTCTTACTTATTTACCGGAAACTTAACAATTAGGTTGGCATGAGTTTTTGTCGCAAGCTGTGACTATTTTACTATAAAGCGCTCTACTTAAATCCTGTTTGACTGAAGCTTTGCAACATAATGGAGACTGAACATTTCTAAGCAATTTGTTGGGTAGTTTTGACCTTGGAAGGTGTGCAAGCAAAATTGTTTGCTGTCGTGTTGTTCAATTTTAGCTAAAAGTAGAGCACTTCTCCGACTTTTTGCCATTTAATTTACATGGGCAACATTGACGAGATGAAGACTTTATGATGGCCAGATCAAAAGTCCTCAAGTCCTTCCCTTGTACCACGAATGGCGAAGGGTACAAAAGTGCTTGTTAAAGCCTTGTGAACGGTTAATATCAGCGGTTGTAAATTGCGGCGATTGATCGACCTGAACGGTTCGCAGTTTAAAAAAGCGATCAGAATATGAAGAAAACAAAACTAATTCCATTTAATATATCACATCCGTATATCTATACGGCAAAACAATGTGATGACAGGTTAAGTGCATTCAACAGGGAAGTGCTGCATGCGATTTACTTATCATATTTGGCTAGTTATTTACCTCGACGAGACACGCTTTCCCTGAGCAAAGCTTCACTTTTTACGAAAATTTATGAAAATTCCATAAGTCATTTATCTCAAAAGTCCATCAGCTGTTTTTGGGAAGCCATCCACAAACATCTCAGACATGTGGAATAAATGTAAAGCTAAAGGTTGGGCATTATTTCACAATATTTACATTTATTACTTTCATACAAAAGCGAGGCTTATTATTGTTATTACTATAGCTACAGTTGGTTTAGCCAGAGGAGACGAACATCTTTATTGAATTCCTATTATTATTATTATAATTACTTTTAGGTAACTACTGTCCCTCCTGTGATGGAAGAGAAGTTATTAAATAATTACCTCTGTCTGTACAGGCTAAATACAACTAGCAGACTTGGAGGTATGAGGTAAAATTTCATGGAAAGTTAGAATTGAACCTCTGGCTAATTTGGTTAAGAATTTTCTTAAGTCGAAAAGCTAGCACAGCTTCCAGCGGGGCATCTTAGCAAATCAAAGTGTAGGCGAATTTAAGATTTTTAGGTAACATTGCGTGTTCTCCTTGTATAATCTTATCACAATATATACATGAAATTTTACTACATTGGGTACACGACCGTTGTTAACCGCTTTCTTACAGAGAGAGCAAAACGTAGTTAATGTGTTTGGTGCCATGTCTAATTGCCTTTATAATACAAATAAGCACGACATAAATAGTAAAGAGAAAAAACCAAGACACAAAAGGAGACAACAGCTACCAAGAGACCGTTATGAGTGATGAGATTGTCATACATAAAAAAAGGACAAGTTCACTACGATAAAAACTCAATTAATTTTGTTAAGGATGAGCATTTACGTAAGCAAAACGGAGGAAATCAGTGACTGTCGACTTTTCTCACTACTCACTTATCTCTTATGTCTATTTTGTTTTAATTTTGATAGGAAAAAATTTTAGTATGACATAAGATTTTCTTCAACTAAGGTTATATTAAAGCAGGAGGAAGCAGCGCACATAATAAAGGCACAAATCGAACGAGGAAAACTACGAAGCTACGGCGCCAAAACGCTGGCAAGGCGTCGACCAATCAAGGAAAGATGGACAAGCTTATTCCAAACATAAGCCAATGGCTTCAGAGGCAGCATAGCTAGGTAGCCTACTACTTGACATAATTTTTTAGCGCCTATCTATACCGGTTGAAATTGGAATCTATACCTTTCTGTGGTATTTGCAACTTTACGAAAGACGCTGAACATTTGTTCTTTGTCTGCCCCGAGTACCAAAGCGAATAACAGAGACTACAGACGGAAATTGGGTAGATGACTCCCCCAGACAACCTCGTTATCTATACTGCACGACTTAAAGAAGTGGAAAGCGGTTGTAATGTGTGGCACAAATGTGTTGAATAAGCGAAGAAACAATGAGTCTCAACGTAGACTCCTAGGTAGTGCCTGAATAAAAACTCTTCTTGTTAAGGTATGCCACGCACAAGATAGGAATCTAGACGATTTTTAGCTTGCTAAAGTCTGGTGCTGATAAAAGCGGACGGGTTTTGATGCATTTCCACCTCGAATAGAAAAAACAACAGACTTCCAAACGGACAGTCCACTCGCTTGAGAGAAATAAATATTATTAGAGGAGATTATAAACCAATATGTTTTGAAAGGTATGGGTTTTACCCACCTTAGTTTCAAGAAGTAAACACAAAAAAACCTGGGGACGCTATAATTACGAGAGCCAGTTAAGTAACACATGGCAAGGGTGTGTAACTATAGTAGGTTTACAATTTCAAAAATTTCACTGCGGTTTAAAAGTTTAGATCGCTTTAGAAAGCTTCTAGTCATGCTGTTCAGATAACGCTAGTTTTGAGTGTTTAAATTACGTGTAAAGGAACAAGAACCCATAGATAGAAGGAGGAGGAAATTATCATTTACACCGACAAGGAGCATAAAGGGGAAATTTTTTTGTCAATATAATTTTGTTGAGTTCACCACTAAACATAATTTCGTTAATCTGGAAATGTGAACTTTGCAGCTCGTTAAATAATTGTTAGTGGAGAGTGCGTCATGATTTATTGACCTGTGCGAAGATGAACAATTGTTCACCATGGCTACATGGCGATTAAGGAAATGTTTTGTATCAGAACAGTCTAAATTACTGGTAAAGTGCAAGATTAAAGAGAAAATTTAGCTAATTTGGATGCAAAGTCATTGCCGCAAAACTTTACACCACTAAGAATCGACATGAGAAAGGATATTACAATTTTTTGAAATACAATGTTCCTAATACAAGAAGAGTAGTCATAGTAATCATTATTTTCCATGTTTTTCAATGTGTCAATAGCAATGAACGGCAAGTCTGTGTACACTGTATATTTTTAGAGGAAGTCAAAGAAGTAAAGTAACTTAGCTTATCGTAACAATTCTTTTTAAATTCGAAGTTTCTATGGATATTTTGAAAAGGTTGAGAATTCCAATAACTACTCTACCGTTCTTATTGACCTTAAATGAGTATTAAAATTGCAACTTATCCTAAGAAAAAAAAATACCAGATAACGAAGAGAGAGAAAGACAAAATATCGTCAACGTATCAACACAGATGCAACTATTTAAAGATAGAACAATAAATTCAATATGGTTACCAACGTAACGTTAGGTGTGGAGCATGAACACAAACATCTTGGATACATACATAAGATAATCATACATTTGCAAAAGTTGTTTAGGGTTAAAAAAAGTGTCCAACAAACACCAATTAAAAAAATGTCAGCTTCTTTGTTGCACATATAGTGTATTCACTTACTTCCACTTGGCTGAATGTCTACTATACATCTGTTCTTTTGCCTTTTTTCTTCGTTGTTGTCTCCTTGGTGTTTCCATCGTTTGTTGATGTAATTTTTTTTAACAACCGTCGAAGTGCATATGTATGCATTTGAAAAATCCATATATACGTAGTAGGATTCGCACAGAGTTTAATAATAGCATTAGAATTTTAATGGATTTAACCAGACCTGTCTGTTCTTTAGTGTGCTATTGGACTGTCACAGCATCACGGCATCAAAAATTGAGCCAAAAATTTGGTACAATTTGATTGAAAAATTATATTTGGGGAACAACGACACAAGTGAAATAATACTAGCCTGTTAACTAAAAAAGAGTTCTTTGTAAAATTTTATATTGCTAGTTATAAGTCGTCGCGTAGAGGTTCGAAAGGGAAATGCCCATCGGTGAAAAACGACTTGAAATATTGTACTGAGCGACGGCCAATCATTAAGTACTCTACACCACCTGCAGTTATGCACTTAACAACTTTTCAAACTAGCACGTTATATGGGAAGCTTTCGAAAAAGCGGTTCGATCCGAATCATTTTCAATAGCGCCCGCCCTTGGCCCAAAATCCACCAACGTATCAACTTTCAGCAAAATACCTCAAATATGCGACATGTAACTTGAAGATAGGAATGCATAGACAGCCATCAGCCGGACTTGGAGACGGACAGGCGTAGAGACAAAAGCCGTTCTGGATTGATGGGTATAATAAAAGTTGCGTTTGTGTGCTCCATACGCTCCTACAAATTTAATATATCCACATACCGCAAGTGGTGTAGAGTACAACATATTTTTGGAGTATTAAGATAAAGATTCGCTATCCAAAAGGAACAAGACTTCTTTGCTTATTTCTATTCTTTAATAAATTTTGAATGTAAATGCTTTTTAAAAGCTTTACAAGAAAACCAAAATTAAATTTTAAAGATAAGGAAAGATTTTCTCTACGTGACAAAGATTCAATTAAATGATATTTTCCTGCATAGCAAAGGACAAAATGTAAGGTGTTATTCTGCACTTTTAATGATTACAAAGTATTCCTTTCAAGGCTTCTATTTGTATTCTTGTTTAGACATTTGTCATACACAGGTTATGCTTTTTGATCTTTATTAAGAGGACGTATGATTTTTGTTGCTTCCATTTTTTCTATTCTTTACATTGCAGGTATTTATCTTTACATTACCGGGCATTTTGGTAATCATTAATCTTCTGTGTTATATACTTTTCAAGGTGTTGCGCTTACTTACGTCGTAAGTACAATTGTCTTCTTTTTGTTTTGTTTTTTTCTATACATACAACGCCTTAAGTTATGTCATCCTTTCTGCACACGAAGAACGTGTGACAATTGTTATCTGGTTTTAGCAAAAATAGCATGTGCGTATGCATGCTCGCATCAGTGTGGGAATGAAAATGCTTTTTTAAACTTCCTACCATCACCGACAGCAACATAACACTTGGCCAGATATACATAATGTTATACTATATATGGTCTGTACATGTGTAATGCCTATGAAAAAGCATAAAATTCCGGTTTGTATGGATTTCATGGTTACCTTTTGCTGTTTCTCTTGTCACTTCTTTTCGATTTTTAGTGCTTTCAGTTTTTTTTTTCTTCCATTCTGCTCGCTGTGGTTTTAATAGGCTTTTTGCAGGCAGGAAGAACTGTGCTGTGAATGGACCTGAAGTAAAATAAGAATGTAGTGCTAAAAATTAAAAAGAAAAGTATGGAGCGAAAAGGAAATGAAAATGCTTTTAACTTCTTATGGCCTTAATGGAGTTTTGTGCATTTTAACTGTCACATATCTAGGTACGAAAACAGGAGAGCATGCAAGCAACTAAAGATTTCATTTTCGTGTTCTACAAGCGAATAACAGTAGCAATCTTACTGATTTCATCTGTTTAATACATTCCGAGAATTTTCATAAAAATAAAATTGAATCGAAATAATATCAAGATGTTTACCTTAGGGAACAAGCCCAGTACATGAGGCTGTATAAGCGTATAAGTTTTTTCTTTAAAAGCAAGTGTAATAAAGTTTTACGCAAGAAAAATTTTAGAATAATGAAAGAAAAAATACAGAAACTCTTTTTGCTTCGCTATGAATTTCACGGCGCATTTGTTCGTAATTGTAACTGAATCAATAAGCTTTTGGAGATCCTACTGACTTTGGTATGTACTTTGTCAAATTTAACATTGAACTGATGTATATTTCCGTTAATCAAAAGTTTACCAGCAGAATTCCTGTTGTTAATCATTAGTCCAGTGATTTAAAGAGTTTTAAGAGCGTATAGAGAGGCTGAAAGGCTGATAATTGTTCGATACAAATTATCGCTCTGATCGAAAATGGTCAATATATGGATGATGCGGCATTGTAGTGGTGGAAGACGATTACTTGCCCGCTGCTCAATTGTGAACCCTTTACTTCAATTGCGTGCTTTTGTAGCATTAGTTGTTCACAGTACACATAGACGAACCTGCTAATGACGCATAGTGTCCTTCCAGTCTTACCAATCACAAAACATGAGCTTGCTTGGCATCAATCCGGCCTTTGCCACCGTCTGTGGAGCTTCATCCATTTCGGACAGCGATATTTCTTGCACCTTATTATCCTACGTCACCCAGCTTTTATTATTCATTCATTTCTTTCATTCTTCGATTTCGTTTCTTTTTCCAATTGAATTTTTTACTGTTAATATATGAGTTGACGGCTGTTTATTTCCGTAGCCACACAGTATAGTAAAATGTACAGCTGTTGCTCAATCTTTTGAACGACTTCAAGAACTGTACTAATGATTGTTCGACCCGAGCATGGCACTACTTGGAAATAAGACAAACATTTCAGTGCTGCTGTTTCTGATAAATCATTTACATAATAATGACCACAAATTTCTTCTCAAGCCTTGCGAGGATTTACTTTACAAAGTTGCTCGTATAATTTCATATAAAAAACAAAAGCGCTCCTTCTATCTCAAGGTATATCATCGAAAGAAGGCAATCAGAAAGCATGTTTGTAACAACATGAGATGGTTAGAAAAAGTTTTTTGTTGAAGAAATTCTGTTCAGCTAGGGATTCAACGAAGTATCAAGGAGACATAAGATGGTAAGACTGCCATACGCATATTGTTTTTGAATTTACAATTTTGCAATGGTGAGGGTACAAACCATTATGAAAAAATGCATCACCAGAGGCAAAGGTAATAGAATGATTTACTTCTGCAGTGCTGTGAATGGTGTTCCGACAAAATTAGGTATGACTTATATAGCGTTAACTATTTAACAACAAACAGGAGCCAAAAGTATTCGCAAACTATGAGAAGTTTTAAAAATGTCAATTAGATTTAATTTCTATGTAAGCCCTTTGCGCGTATTATCCTTTGACTGTTCGACTGCTTACATAACGTAGTCAGCCAAATCTAAAGCGGTGAATATGCGGAACCAATGAATGAAGGGCAGAATCGTGCAAAAAGAACGAAATCAAGGTTTCTCATTAACGAAGATTAGCGAGATTGGAGAATCTTGCTTCATGCTTCATGCGTAGTTGTGCCTCTGCGACGTGGTAGACTTTTCGACTGATTCTACCGACAATTAGAGTGATTAAACGTGTTATTGAAAAGAAAGCTTCAGGCAGATACCATGCGAACTACGGGACTCAACCTTTTAACGATCTGCAGGAAGTTAACCTGCTTGAAAAGTTTTAATGATCCCAATGTCTTCAACCAGGACTGAATGTCGTCATGTGGAGATGTTAAAAAAATTGAGAAGATCCCCTTGGGGAAAAACGTGAACGATAGAAACTTCACAGTGAGAAAGAACCAGAAAGCCAGGAATCTCAAGGGCCAATAAATTCGTATTGGATCTTTGAAGGTTAAGTACTTTAAGGACGATTTCTTTGCTTCCAAGGGAGCTTTAAGCGTTTAAATAGTGAAATTATAGTCAATCCTGGCCACACTTTATAAGATGCCGTAAAGTATTATCTAAGAATTTCCCTTTTTAAACCAACGCTAAAAGAAGTAAACATGCGTTCACGTTATAGCAACCACGTCCAGATCAAGCCGAGGGGAATGATGGATAAGTGAATATGCATCAAATAAAAAATTATTTCTCTTTATCTACATTTGCACGAAATGCCTTTACGCAATTACCAAAAGTGAATTCATTATGATATCTCCATCGAATGAAAGCAATGAAAAAAACTATAACGTCAATGCTGAAAAAACCGTTACATTGTTTTTATAAGCCCTGTCCCATACGATGTCCATGGCTATTGCTAACGACTGCTACAAATTTGATTGCGAATTAACAACGCTTTTTGCTTATGTTATGTATTTTTGTATTGCGTACAGATATCTCACGAACGCAGAGGAATATATAATGATAACAATTACTCTACAGCATTGATGCCTATAATGATAATGATGTATCATTTATAATGTTGGCCCTTTGAAAAATGTAGATGTGCGTATATCAGTGATATTTGATGATTTTTCAACGAGGCAACAAAGCAAGCTGCTAAGTATGCGAATATATATGTGCGAGCGTTTGTGACTAAATCAAATTAATGCCACATTCTGTGTCAACTAAATCATGTACATATGTTTACTAAATCATTTTTCTATTTGTATACGTCTCCCTCTTTCTCTCTCTCTCTTTCTCTCTCTCTCTCTCTCTCTCTCTCTGTCTCCTTTTCTCTATTATCTCCGTTCGATTGTATTGATGGACGTATGCACAATTCCTTCCTTTATTTGCATGAATGCCTGCGTGTACCTATTGCGCGTGTTTTTTTTTTTCATTCCTCGCCACAAACTTTTGTGTGATTGCTATAGTGCGAAGATACTGATTAGATAGTTTCGCGTATGCACACGTATGCATGCTGTAGGATATCCATACAAATTGCTGTTTTTGTTTTTGTTAAGATATTGATTTGTTTTGCTGACATTTGCAAATTTCGAAATCTCATCAGTACTATGAGATTTTTAAGCATATGTTCACGTGTGCATGCCATGATGAGCACATTTGAATGCATTTCGGTATCTATCCAGCGTATGCTGCTTTCTCAAAAGTGATTAGGCTGTATTTTTTTTAATTGTTTTTTATTAAGAGAAAATCATTTAAAATTTATTTGTAGAGATTTTCAAACTTTTTGATTTTGATTTAAAAGCTTTAAGTAAATCGCATTCGAACGATTATGATTAGCACAAAGGATGGATGGCAAATGTCATCGAAAATGATTGTTATCTCTCTTTAGAAAAGCTGTAGGTTGTTCAAATCGGAATTCTAAGAGCAACGAAGGGAATTAAAAGCGAGTATCCTTTTCGGGATATCATTTTGACGCCAATATTGGGTGGCTTAAAGGGAATTGAAAAATGAAGAAAAACTTGACGTTTCATTAACGTTTTGAAAACATTGCGGCATAACTTAAGCAATAACCAAAGTAGTTTTAATTTCTGGTCTCTTATATTGAAATGGAATTTAGAAGACGGGCAATTAGGTCAATGTGTTTTTGCTCCTTGATTGGCCTGAGCAAATATTAGTACCATCGCAGCTTTCCCTTATCTATGCTCTGAAATTGCATGCAATTTTGTTTACTTTCAACTATAGTTCGAGGACCAAAGTCACTCTCTTCTTTTGGTTCCATATTTAGTTTGCGCAGGTTGATTTCCTATGTGACAAGTTTGAAAATATTTGCATAAGGTTATCATATTCGAAATAGCTCGGTTAACATTTTGAAAGCGAGGCCATTTCCGTTCCTTCCTATCGAGAGATGACGTGATCAGAAACTGAATTTGACTCTAAATCAAGTCAATTTAAGTTTGAAAATTATGGAACCAACCTTGTGTTTGACATGACATGTAGGTAATATAGACTAACGAAGCCGAAGTTTAATGACTCATATCGTTATGCATTGTCAAAAATAGTACTACGTTTATAAAAGGATTTTAATTCCTTAACTTAGAACCATACGGCCTATAAAAGAGAGAGCATAATCTAGATGACACGAATTTGATGTCAGATGGAAACCGGAGAGATTAGTTACAGCAGTATTCTGTACCTTGGAGTAAAATACAAGAGAAATACATTGAGGATAATACATATTAGTTAGTATCAAGTAATCGCTCTTTAATTAAACAAAGATAAACTTATGTTAAGAGACGTTAAACGACATATGAATCTTCTTCTATGATCAATTTAGTAAGCTCCTATATATCGAATATATAAAATAATATAATAAAGCGCTGGGGTGGAATTTCCTTATCAAAGTTGGAGAACTACTAAAAAAGTTAGCTCATCGTGCAAATCTTAAGTCTCCATAATAGAATATTATACGTCTATGGGAAAGTTGCTAAAATGCACATGCCTTCAGTGAACAGTGTGTAAGTTGTTGTCCCATTTGAAATTTTTTGGAAATTGTTTAAGAAATTTTCACGAACTCTCCAGTTGGTACGGGCTCTCTAAGCTTGGGTCATAAAATTTATTATGTTTCAGTATGTATTACTTCATTGACACGGAAAAGCGATTGTTTCGATCAGAACATGAAATTCTTGTCAGTCTTTTCTTTTACCCGTATTTTCTCAATATTTTGAAAATATAAAACTAGAAATCGAATATCGTGAAGATTATAATACAAACCGTAGATTCCGTAGATTAGCTACGAATACTTGATTGGTTGTCGAGATTATTTAAGCGATTGAACGAGTGTGACGATTTACGAACGAAATTCACTTATTTGCAATTAAACATCAAGTATATTGTAAATAGAAATTTTCTTAGATGTTGTCTGAAAAACTATGAAAGTCCAGCAGTACGTAAATGTTATATTTATTAAGGAGCCAATTAAGTTTTCTTCTTCTCTCTACTTTATAATCCTTATTGTATATTTAATGTTTGCTCTGGGTCTCCATTTGACGTTATTGTCACTAATACAATAAAATAGCATTTTTTCCTCGTTTTTTTTTTTTTTTTGCTTTGTGAATATTCCTATATACGAATAAGTCTGTGCAATGAAACACCTGCTCATTAAGTGCATTTAAAAGTTTAGCAGTTAGAGTACATTTGTCGTTTCAATGCGTATGATACTGTATATATGTGTGTATGTCATGTGTAATGTAAAGTTTATTAAAGTTTTAATTGCACAATAAAAGCGAGAAAATGGATATGGCGAATATTAAAAAAGACATTTACAACCGAATGCATACACATCTAGTCATTCTAGTTATTGGCTGACATATATATGTACGAATATGTCTAATTAGCAAAGTTATCAGGACGGGGGGGAGAAGAAAAAAAACAAAAACTAAAATTAAAAAAAATACCACAAACGAAGAGTTTTAATGAGCTTATGGTAAAGGAATTAGGAAAATGTAGAATAAATACCAATTTGACGCAAACTTGCGTCTAGTTAAAAAGGAAGAATAAACACAGCAAAGTATGAAGGCGAATGTGCAGATGCTTTAAGATTTACCGGCTGTTAGTAAGTGCAATCAAATATGCCACACACTTCTAGCTAGCAACCAAACGGAGAAAATATTTACAATCATATAAATAAAACGGTTGAAAAAATACTAAGCTTTCAAAGAAAGGTAAAGGTCTTCCATATTCGTATAGCACTCCATTCATAGTTGCGAGCATTAGTCTCTACGATTAGCTAAAGTAAAATTTATTATTAAGCTTAATATTTTTTAGACAGACCCATAGTATGTTTACCTGGAACTTCAGCTTGCCAGGCACGTTTTAGGATATTCTAACGTTCCTTTCAAGGATACGCATTTCATCTTTGCATTTATAGCAGTAAATGCTGTATATATGTACGTATATGCTTCTTGCGTTTTACTACATAAGATATACAGATATCTAGGTTTGGATGTACGTATGTTTCATAAAAAAAGGATTTCTCTAGTAAATGTTAAAAATTTTCATATTGCGATGCTTTGAATTTTATACTAAAATTCATATTTGCACAGACGAGTTCGTTCCTTTTGCATACTTCTGCTCCAGTGGTATTTTATTTATAGTTTAGGTGTTGCCTGATAATGCGCTGTGTAAATATTCTGAGTGGCATTAGCACACACACAGGCTTAAATCGTTTTGTCAACTTACTGTAGTAAAGCAGATATATATATATATACATAAATTTTGTTATAAAATACGCTAAAATCCTAGGGTTACTAGTCTGACAGTTCTCTGTTGTAAATTAAAAAGGAAAATACATTCGTTCATTCATTGGATTCTAGGATATATTGTTTTGTGACTGAATGTATGATTTGAAATTCGCTTCATTTGCAGGTAAAAACCCATTTACAATATTCCACGATAGTTTTGCAGACGTGTCTTCAAAAACGTCAGACGACAGAGAGAGAAAGAAAGAGAGTAAGTAACAACATTTGGATTTAGTGCTTCGCGTGTGGATTACATTTATTTACATCTTTCCAATGTTTCTAAACGCGTGTACATGTACAATATTGTTCGTGGTATGTTAATTCAGTGTTCAGTGCATGTGTGCACGTTGATCATATACATACTTACACTTCGCTTCATGCCTGCATCAATAACCACGTCACGTTTGTGTTATAAATTTGTTTTATTTTTCCCACAATTTCTTTCGCTTTTACATACATTTTTAGTCTTTCTTTTTTTGCGTTCTCCTTTTATTTATTTATTTATTTTTTTATTTATATTTTTTGTTATTCCTATATGATGTACACTCATGCGTACGCTTATATGAATGCATGTCTTTTTGTGCTCCTGTGTTATGGACTCGTAATGGAATAGAGCAGAGTATTCCTGTAAAATGAAACAAATTTAACCATGAAAAAAACATTCAAGCACGGTTGCGGTATAGTGTTCACGTTTATCTATCTCTCGGTGCCTGTTTTCCCGCTTGATTTTTAATCAAATTTATTGTAACCGCTTTTTTCACTGATGAAATGCATTTTTACAATTTATATATGACAATGCACTGGATGTGGATAGATTTATTTCGAAGCCGCATATACATGCTAGATTTTCTGCTGAGGCAAATAAAAGAGATGAAAAAAAAGTTAAACAGAATCGCATTTCTCTCTTCAGCAAAGTTTTAAAGCAGCTTTTTATAAACCACGCGTGAGAAGTTTATATTAATCTTAAAGAGAATCTAGTGAATATCTATCATTGAAAAATTGCCGACTATTTATCGTCGGTGGAATAAGCGCATTGTAAAATGTTTTTGTGGTATGCGAAATGGCTCTTCACTGCTCACAATTGCTTTGGTTTTGGGCATTGGAAAGTTGGTTGACGCTTCTTCTGCGAAATTCGTCTTAAGGCCTTAGTTGACTTAGCTCACTTTTTTCGTACTCGTTATACACTGCACCACTTGTGCTACAAGCGCATATTAAGTTTGTGGGCGTGCATGCAACATCCAGAAGAACTAGATGTTGACTCGCCCGTTATTATACCGTTGTAAGCTTGATTGTTAATCGGCCCGTTTTGCTTTGTAGTGTTCAACCTGAAGGACGCAAATTTTTTGTATGTCCTACTGAAATGTATTTTGACATAACGCTATAGAAAATAATTTGGATCGGAATACATTCTCGACCACTTCCCATATAATGGCTTATTTTGAAAAGCTGTTATATAAATAACTATAGGGTACTTAATGGTGGGAAGCGGCCCACTACGATGTATATGCTTGCCTTCTTAAGTACGTTATCTGTGTTTGATGTTTGCTGAACTGATTGCACGACGTGCAATAGTGGACTATCCTTAAGGCCAAAATGTCGGCCAGAGTAATATGAGATCACATTTAAAGACATGTTAAAGCCTCTAACACCACTACGAAATGATCACGTTGTTGAAATTGTCAATGTCTTTGTTCTATGCAATCGTTAACGGTTAATGACCACAAGACAAATCGACAATCCTTTAGATTTCGCTGAATGTTTTTTGCATTTATAAAGCGGTGTCTTATCCGCGCAGCTTTGCTTGAAATACAAAATATCAAATTAAGCCATTCTTTAAGTTGAAAAAGAAAAATAAAATCATAACATGCGCATCATGCGCATAACGCATGATGTTGATGCCGCTGCCCTTCACGCTGCCGCTATTTACAGAAGGTCCATCCTCGCAGAAGAATTCAGAATAACTGGTGCGCTTCGACGGGCTGAAATAATGTGACGTTAGCATTTCGTCATAAGTAGGGTAATGTTTCTGTCGACGACATGTTGATATCAAATTTAAACCGCTGTATTCCACTTTATGCAATGCCGTTGCGGTTTTTGTTTTAAATAACGTTTGTGTACTAAACGCTTCTGGCATCTTTGTAGAAAGAAATGCATGTCAACCAAAGTCTCAACTAAACGTCCTGATCAGTTTTATGTTTTCTATCTAGCAAATTTGGTGTTCCACCGCCGATAACTTTTTGCACTGGTTGTAGTGATTTTAAAGCCAATTTCTTTAGGAGGACAATACGTTTATCACACACCAACACCATCAATTCTTAGATACTAAGGCTTTGGTTTCAGGTGTTTTTTTAAATTCACTTGAAGTATGCAGTTCAAAATCAGTTGCTGACGCTACAAATGTTTGTATTTCTTGTAGACTGTGTTCAGACAATTCAGTAGACGATGAACAACTTTCAATGCGTTGTGACATTAACAATTCAACATTATTAGCACACCATTCATTTCCCTTTTCAGCTTTTTTCACGAGTTCGCGATTTTTGTTTAATATTTCTGAACGCTCTTTAAGTATTTCACTGATAATGCCACAAATACGCGGCAATTCATTGCACTTGTGTTGAATAATTTCCCAAGCGTAAATACCACGTGCCACGCCTTCAGCGATTTCAACCATTTCCGAAACATTTTTCAAATGATTATGAAAAGCACTCCGTAAGTCCCTCAAAGCCTTTTCGAATTTTCTTAAGTCCAGACACTTTTGCAGGCGATTCCGATGTCTACGCTGGAATTCATCGAAACGCCGTTCTGTCTCCTCCAAATGTACCAAAGTCCCTTCCCCTATTGTTGCATGTACGCTCTGAATATTCTTTGATTTCACCATTCGATTTAAAGTTACTAGCGGCAGTCGAGCGGTAATCGAGCGCGATCGTCGAGCGGTATTTGAGTAGCTTCCACCGAATTTGGAAACTTAGTGTCAAGTGTGTAACAATTATCGGAGATTCTGCCGATGCAGCGTTATTACCCAATACTTATGACTTTGCACTTTACTTTTCTTTAAAAAAAATGCTAGGCGAAGACCTGTAATATTAGCCAAATTTAGTTCATTCTTGTTAAAAATAGTACGACCTCATTGCACAAAGGAGGATTGCTTCGTGCTTCGTGGTGCATATAAACAATTTCTTTTATTTTCAATTCAAACTTTTATTACAAGTCTTCATTGCTGGGACATGTATTTATAATGTACTTTTCATCCACCGAACATAAGCCCATAATTTTACTTTTAGAATCACTTAGACATTTTACAGCAGACTTAGTGCAATTGGCATCGTAAACTGGAGCTCCGTTTTTATTACTAGTGGCATAATTACAAGTGAGCAAAGTACACAACTTGTATTCACTTTCATGATATACTGTGTAATCGCTCGCAGCACAACCCACTCGTACATTATGATCGTTCACCATCACTAAGCTAAAAGTTCTATGAATATAAGAAAAACGAGTGTTTTTTTTTGTAACACAGAATATATGAGTAAATTGAAACTTACTGCATATTTTCGTTATATGAATCAATAATTCCTGGGTGAACGTTTTCAATTTCCCTATACCATTTTTTTAAAATCACCTCCACCGCTTCTTTAAGCGGACGCTCCTCTATCGATGTAGAAAAGCCTATATTTTGACCAGGAGATGGAAACCTCATGGTTTTAAGGCATTTGTCACGTTTAACCGCGCAGCCTTTAACATTATATTCAGCCAGTAAAGCCAATTCATCATCCCATTGCATTGTGCCCATGCGGCAAGCTGTTTTGAGCATACCATATTTACCGGCGGCTACCCAACTACGTTGTCGATTGTGATAATCAACGATGAGTTCGCGAACTTCACTTGTCATTTCCAGCAATCGTCTGTCTTGAGGACAATCGGTATGAAAATTCTTTGGGAAAAAATCGCATTAAAAGGAAAAAAACGAATACTCTTTCTATTTATAATACTAACACCGGGATTCTTGCACGCTACGTGATTTGGGCACAAGCGACAATATTTCTTGTAATTCACCCCCAAGGTAAGGACTAAAACGTTTAATGTTATAAAAAAAATTTCCGTTGCTTTCATTTCGATAATAATTAATTGTTTAGCAAACAGTTAAAAACACTTAATAACAATGCGATATGATCACGCGATCGTAGCCTTTTATATATGAGGTGATCTTTCAGAGAAAATGTAAGTCTAACCATATGTGTTATGAAAGAACGATAACTGGACTTTCATTTTAGAAAACAATTGTTTTCCGAAGTCTATTCTGCAACAGACAAAGAAGTTACAAGTAAAAGTAAGTAAGAAAGGTATGTACTACGCCTTTGGATGAATATTAATTCTTGCTATGAATTTTCATAGGGCTTTGCTTGCTACACTGTAACTAATGATCAGAACCTCATGAAATTTCGACACATTTCGTTTGAATGTTGTTACCATCTAAAAATCACACGGATTCATCAATAGTGACAATGTCTATATCTTATCCTGCCAGGCTATTGAGTGATATATTATTTAACAATTTTGAGTCATTTAAAATTATTGACAATTTCAGGTAGGATTTTCAATATCATATTAGACATACCATCAAAGGTATTTCAATCAAAGACCAGATTGTAAAGTTTCAGTATGCTTTCTAAACTTTTTTGGTCGCGAGAGTTTTAGCAAAAGATGGACGGTCGGACAGACATCAATTAAAGTCAAATAGAAGTCTTACAGCGATAAGTGATATGCTTCTATTTGATATTTTTGGGTTTTGCGACGGATGTACAAAATTAATGCATAACATCTTTTGGGTGAGAAATATAATAAAAACCCTGAGAAAGTTGTAGGTATTTGGAGTCACTTAAGAATATAAGCATATTTTCATTATTTTTCATTGTTTATTATTTCAGAAAGCTTTCTTCAGTGTTAATAAGTTTTTGAAATTGTTATGCGCGTTACAAGCGCGATAAATGTATCGATCTGCTTAGCATAAAATAGATTCTTATTTGTCTGCTTCAGATGTTAGTATAGAACACTTTCACTTCGTTCTTGGACGGTGTCAAGTATATTTCATTCATAAAATTACTCTATGAAATAGTTTTGCTGGAAAAGAGAACAAAGCTCAATGATCAACCCGATTATTCTAGACTTGGAAATGATAAGTAAGAAAAGCTGAAAGCAATTTTCGTTCCATATTTTTCAAAAACTTCCATTAAAAGTTGACTATAGAAACGACAGATGTTTGTCACAGTTGTTTTTCCTTTCACACAGAAATTCGCAGATATGTATGATTCATACGAACTTGAACTGTGTTTGGAACGTGCGAAGGACCAAGAGGTGTTTTTGTTGCATTCCCATTTTTTTCTGAAAAGAGGAAAATGTGTAAGATACCAAAAAAAAAAAAAGAAGAGAAAAATAATCTAGAAAGGAGAAGCCGTGATTAATTTCCACTGCAAATGAAATCGTTATACGAATCGTGAAAGTATTTCCAAAGTGTCAAGTATCTTAAGATCTTTAAGAAGCTTTCATCATTTCAATTCATTATTTTATTCTGACCCATCAGAGCTATGACCGCTATTGTAGAGAGTGAGACGATGCCAGGCCCTGGCGCATCTTATTTCACACAAATAGTTGCCAATCGATATTATACTTTCTATGATTTAAGGTCAGAATCATCTTATATTTTTTTATGTTCATTTTTTACGGAATACCAATTCACTATTGATCAGCTTTGGAAAAGAATGATTATCATGCGCTGTAATTAGAATTATAAAGCATAAAAAGCATCCGTACCAGCGTAGTAGCTTCGATGTAGAATTTTTGAAACAATTCTTTTGATTGTTTGATGGTTTGGATTTGCAAGTTGTTTGGGACCCAATGGCCAGGCAAAGAAAGCAAGCTTACAATCTAAAGGAGACATAGTCTTATTACATGTCCGTAAAATCTGGTTTTGCCTACTTTTCACTTACCTTAACTCATTTGCGTACTAAATGGGGGATGTACTAAAAGCAAGTTTATTATCGGGAAGTAAGAGAAATAAAGCATGATTGAAATTACCATGAAATATAGATGGAAGAAATTCATTGCATACAGCAACGATGATATTTAGTAAGTAGCATCTTATAAAGGATAATTAATAAAAGACATTTAAAAATTGCTTAAAAACTTAGGACAGATCGATAAGCTTTGCGAATATTTGCATACTTGAGATGAGAAATGGAAAGAATAAGTTAAGTGGTTGGTAAACACATCGCCTCGGGGGGCAAACTGCGCGAAAGTTCCCGCACCTATGTTGGAAAAGATTAGATGCAGAATCTTAGCCTTTAAATTGACACTAGAACTACCCCATTAGTCAATTTGGCCACAATTAACGATAACATATTAACATTTTCTTCATCCGATTTCGTATTCACAATAAAAGCAAGAAAAAATGAGGATTTAAGCATGAATTTCATTTGGCACACCTTCGGGCTGAAATATCGCGAACCAACGATTTGTAGAATTGCTACATACTCACGGCTTTGAAGAGTAAGTGTTGAAAGGTTTCCACAAGGATCTCCTTAAAATAATACTTGCAAATCTATCCTGCACATGGTCTTGCAAGCGTACTAAATAATGTGTAAGTTGAAATTAATCTCTCACACTAACGGAATTTAAATACAAAAGTGCATGCATTTGGCCGGGAAAATAACGAACGAAGTTATACTAACATCGTTATTTTATGTCCCTTACAATCTTTTCACAAAATCTATATTAGGAGATCGTGTTTAATTCATGTCTGCATGCTTTTAAATGCATGCATTACCGTAGAAAAAGCATAACATTGTTGTGTTCCGTTCTGTTTTCCGAACAAAAAGTCGTAGTCAGCGCATATTTTAAGATATAGTCATTAGTCACCTTAACAACCTTTTTGTGTGTACGTTTGCGTGCCTGTGTCTGTGGTAAGTTGAGTTGTTTATAATAATAAACGACGACACTAATTGATATGTTTTTTCTTTTCTTTGTTTTTTTTTTTTGTTTGACATTAATTTACTTTTTATTTCTTTATTACACTTGTGTCCATAGACAAGGAAAATCTTACGTAACATATATTGTGTATAAGCGCCTTATATGTTCCGATGATAATGAAAGTGTTTTAAGTCATATACTATTAAGTTTCTCTTGCTAATCAAATTCAACTGAAAGCCAATAAAGTTAACATAGCATAATTTGTTGGTTATATTTTCTCAATTAGTAAATTCCCTTACTTCGGGGCTCCCTTCATATGAAGACAGACTGCGGTAAGTTTATTTACGATCGCTAGCGAAAAGGACATTCACGCCAAGAGTTACGGTCGTTAAAAAGCATGTAAAAGGGAACTTAAAATCTCTGCTTCTGTTAAGAGCTTGAGATAGGTCGCGTCCCGCTCTATGAGAACACTATCGCGTCGTATGGGACCTATGGGTCTTTGACGGGAGACCTTTTAATCATTTCTTCTTCAAATTTTTCTTCCTTGTTCTGGTACCACCAGCCCCCGAAGGACTTCTTCTAGTTTCGGTTTTACAGCGGAAACGGCCCATAGCGGGAGTTTCGTGATGGGGGTCGGTGTACCGAAATCGCGCGAAGAGCTTCCGCTCGATGTGGAGTTGCATCGTAACCTTACCCACAGAAAGGAAGAGGCTTTAGATAGTGCATCGCTCTCACCAGAGGGGGAATACGACCACAATGTATCTCTTGCGGTAGTCGAAGGCCTAATCTTCCTCACGGCAACGAGCGCGCCGCTTTCGGCACCGTGCGTTGCGGGATTATTAACCTCGGGGCCCTATTAACCTCGGTTCGTTTAAGTGTTTCATACACCGTGTGCCATAGGGCACAGTGGGGTTAAATCATCACAGTAGCGTACCCACGTTAAACCCCCAGAGACGTTCCCGTTCCTGTAACGGCCGGAAGACACTAATGCACCCATTAGATCTTCTCAATGTCGTGCAAATTATAATCTCTAGTCACCTTTGCCCATTGCATGGCTTAAAAGCTGGCGATTCAGCTGTTAAGAAAAAAACCCTCGAAGAAGCGATCGTCTGACAATGTTTTTTAAGGTATATTATATCTAAAATGTTCCTCTAATACTGACTTGGTTGCTTTAAGTAATCTTAGGGGTCATGTTTTCATTGCTAAGAAAGTCAAGCAGATCTAAGCAACGCATTTGAAAGGAGGATGTTAATTGTTGTTGTTGCTAGTAAATCTCCTTCTAATACGCCACATTCATCATTCTTTCTCAAAATTTCTTTTTACAGTTATTTATTTATTTGCGATTGGCTAAAATTCAGTCACAAAAATTATTTCTTTGATGTGTTAAGAGTAAATAAAAAAAATGTAAATGTACAATATTTTCCTGTACCATAGCGAATCAAAACTGATACTTTAGGCATCAAAAAAATTTAAATTTATAAACTAAGATAAAAACACTGCCATAACCTGTGAGAGACAAAATGTACAAAGAGTGATCGTAGTGTCTTAAAGGGAGTTGAAGTCCTAATTGTACTTAAATAAACATAACCAAGTCTACAATCAATTAACTTTCGTAGCACTAAAAAGTGGATCTTCAAAAATTACTTAAATAAAGCTAAGAGATAGATGTATTGTTCATTGTATACCAATATGTATTATGAGAGTGTTTGTATGCAAATGAGTCAGGCCCAGTGTATACATTTTTACATGGATGCCTTCTATAAAAAAAATGATTACTATACCATGTATTATTTTCCATTTATTCATTGATTCTCTTAAAACCAATCTAGGCAATAATGTGGTGGCTGCTTTTTAGCCAATTTAGAAAATAGTTAAGAAAATAAAAAAAAAAATTAAAAAAACTATTTAAAGTATATTTTTCGAATTATTTTCTAAGACCAACTCAAAGCTAGAGAGCATCGTATAATTGTTATAATACGCCGCGCATGCCGACTTTTACGGAAATGACTTAAGTCACAGATTTTCGAAACATTTTTTATGTTCTATATTATATCTACGAACCCAAACAAGAACTAATGCCGTCTAGTTTAAATTAACACGAGCTATAAATACCGACAAATGTGAGAATTATTTAAGCAATAAATACGCTTTATACTTTGAAATTGAATTTATATTTTCAGCTCAAATCATCGATAGTTGTGGAACAGCTTAGAGGTATTTACTTGTTGCTTGAGAGTTCTTTAGAAGGTTTGGATCTTATTCTGCGTTCCGTGGAACCATATATCCAAGCAATGTAGCAATCGTTTCTTTTAGTTTTTGACTTAGGTCACTTTCCTAGTTATTCATAACGTGGTGTGTGTACGCACATGGATAGAAATTCATTGAAACGACTATACAAATTTCATAAATTTTTTTCTCCTCTTTATAGTTCGTTTTCTCGTATGTAGATATACATATGTACATGAAGATCTGCACGATATCTTACAACCCTCCTACATTATGTCTGCATGTGTATGTGCTTTTGCATGCCTTTCAACAATAATAAATGTCCAAATGCATTTCCTGTTTTTTCAACATCAAAATAGCAAATGTAGAGTGCACTCTACATCCATATCCTACCATGCTTAAGCAATATTAAGTCTTGTTGTGTATGTATAAGGAGGAATTATAAAAACGAAAGAAAAGGCACGGCAAGAGATGAGAGTAAAAAAAAAATTAAGAAAAAACACATACACAAGAATGAAATGTAACGGCAACTGTTAAGTGGCCCTTTTGCAAATATGTTCGACTTCCGGCTAAATGACTAATAAAAAAAAAATGTGTCCAGAACATTTATGTGTGAATATTTATACGTTTATATCTCCAACTGAATATGTGAAGTAAACTTAAAGTATGATTTCAAGAAAAAAGTCTCTAAATGAGAAACAGTAAAATACTCTTGCGTTTTTAGATATGCTATATATATATTCTCAGATACAATAACAATTGTCGAAGAGAATGGAAAACAAAAAATAATGAAGAAAAAGCCCCTAGTAAATAATACAACACTGGGTTGTACGGACAAACACTTGAGCTCTTTTTTCGTCCTGTTTGTATGCGTTGCATAAAGAGAGAGAATAGCAACTTAAGCCAATTGAAGAAATTGAAGTAAAAATTTTATGCTCATTATTTTTATTATACAATTGCATACAGTATAACGAAAGTACCATAACATAAAAACACCGCTTGCGACTATCCGATAACAATGACGTGTTAAGGGGTCTTTTCTGTAATTTGTTTCTTACGCTCGGTAGTGACTGAGGAGGTAAAATTATTTTTATATTGCGTTCGCAACACCTACAAGCAAGCATCGCAAACTTCGAAAAATATTTACACGTTTAATACAATGGGTAGGGCGTAAGACTCTTTGTTTTGCTGCTTTCTATACGTATGATATGCTGAAATTTCGAAAGAAGGATACCGGGATATAGGGCCCGAGAACGCCCCTACTCTTGTGTATGCGACCGATCGGTAAGTGCCCGCCGATTGAGCTACTCACTATGACTATGGCGAAGTAGGCTCTACCGCACTAACATTTGAACACTCTAGTCTCTCTTACTTATTCGCCTATGCGGCTTATCTGGATGTATGTTAGTGAAATTCTAAATGCCACAATTACTGCAAAAAAGAAATGATTCTTGAAAATTTGGATTTTCAGTAATTACCACAGATGAAATATCAAGATCGGTTGGGTGCGTCCATAAACCTTTTTCATGCCTTAGTTACAAGTATTTCCTTTTTAGAGCTTAGGCAATGCGTAAGTAATTATAAGAAAAGCTAGAAATTATTTAAAAAAAGCAAATATTCCAACTCTAGAATTGTAATTTAGTTTTGTTTTATGGCGTTTCATATAATTTTTATGTGGTCCCGTTATGAAAGACACAGCCGTTGCTCCCCACGATCGCTGAACATATAGGGGACGCTTCCGCTATACCGAAATCCCATTGCATAGAGTTACTTCCGTTAATTGAACATTTTGAAATCTTCTCTAAAGATATGCACAATTTTTAGTC
The DNA here is from genome assembly GCA_000688715.1 of Glossina pallidipes. Lineage (NCBI taxonomy): Eukaryota > Metazoa > Arthropoda > Insecta > Diptera > Glossinidae > Glossina > Glossina pallidipes. The sequence continues at coordinate 2,829,667 of KK499765.1, read as the reverse complement.
ACGTTGTATATAGCAGAAAGCAATAGGGATACAGCTTACAAAAAAAGAAAAAGTATAAGGCACGCATGTTTCACTTACCCTCAAAATAACATAGTGTTATCTCACAATAGCACCGTTAATTTTCAATCGTATTGCCAAACGAATCTTTTCTAAATGTTACACAAACATCCAATGCGTTACACGAGAAAGCTAATCGTGACACCAAGGTGCCAAAAGCATCTGCTTCTTAATACTTTTGAAAGTTCGAAAAATTTTTCTAAAATTTCGAAGCAGAAAAATCGACTGTTACTAAATATCGGTCTGCTATATAAGAATAGTAACTTTCTAAAAGGGACTTAAATCCCATAAGGAAAGAAAATAAATATTGTTTTCTGAAGATGAGTGCTTAAGATTCGTCCTTAGCTGAATATCCATAATTTCCTCTTCTTTACTCATTTCTTACTCGTTTTGCTTTTATTGTTATTATTTTATCTTGAAATGCTTACATAAGTATTGTAGAAGTAATCACAAGGTATTTTATTAAGGAAATTTTTTTTATGCAACAATTGATTTATCCGTGGATTATATAATACGCAGGTCAAATGTTAAGCACTCATTGAGCGGAATTTATTTAATCTGGACACTTTTCATTTTTTATTTACTTTTCAAAAGAAATCTCTACTTAAAGACGGGATGTTGTGCATACTTAAGGGCAATTCAATAATAATTTGGCAGTTATTTTAAAGACGAATAATTTCATGTTTGTAGGTTAAACAAAGCAAAAATTACAGAAGAATTAATCTTACAATTACACAGTAATTTCATAGTACGACAGTTAGGCAAAGATTTTAGTAATGAGTGCAGGAAGTGCATGAAATTAGTCAAACAAACCAAATGCATAGACATATGCTTCCGAGATAGCACCACTTTTATACTGAGTACAGAAGGTGCGTGAAATTAGTCAATGAATTCAAATGCATAGATATTTGCTTCCGAGACAGCATCATTATATGAATTCTTTTTCGGTGTGGCTAGAGGAATCGATTTTGATAGGACCACCTCTCTGTTTCTCTGTTGAAATAAGTAACTATTAAAATTTCAAAACTTCGTCAAAAGCTCTATATTAATTTTTTTCATTTCACGAGGCTGCCCACCTATTTTACGTCCTGGATTTTTGAACTTTAGCACTTCAATTAGTAATTGCCAGGACTACCATGTAGATGTTTTTCTGTAAGGACTAGCTCTTAATATATTTCGGGAGTGCCAGTCCTCCAATGATGCCTGCAAAAATTTCATGTCCCTCCGATCATATGTTATTATCATATTATTTCGGTTATAGGTTATGTTACGAGTTACAATAGCTCCAGTGGCGTTAATTTTGCGATTTTAAAACAATGTCAATAATAGAAAGAATAAAAAAAATCCGAACCTGTTGCCTTGATTAAACGCTGGTTTTTGATGAGGAATAACGTGGTAGGCTCTGGTCCATCATGAGATACACTACAACGTCTTACTGTTATTTATGTAAACACATACCAAAATAAAGTCCCATGTAGGAAGTAAACGAAAAAGTGGTCTGACCAGAACCATCTTCTATAGCGTTTGTCGCTCGTCCAAAACAGGCTGGTGTACCAAACTATGTAATCAATGCATGTGAAAAATTGCGCCGTGTAGGCTGAAACCAAGATGGCTAGATGGACAGACGGAGAAACAAGCTTAGCTTAATAAAAAGCGCGTCTATCTTGAATTTTTATGGGTGTTGCATAGATCCATTCAAACTTAATCTGCCCTTGTACGATAAGAGGTGCAGGGAATACAAAAACCATTCAAACACAGACATTGGCTCAAAACGTGTTGTCCATTTGTTTGCTTATTTCAAACAACCTGATATAGACATCCATGTGGACCCTCAAGCGAGTTGCTAACAGCAGAAAGCAAAAAAGAAAAACATCTATCTCGTACCACAAGTGATGTGGGATATAAGTATTTTTGTTTGCCATGCGTTACCTTGACGTGGTTGCTGAAGAATATAATATAATTTCCATTTCTTTTCAGTAAAGGGGCAGCACTTGCAGGTCGTATAAAAACACGTTATACTTATAACTTCTTCAAATCCATTGTAGACGTTTTTCATATTCGTACACACTTTACGATCATCAACTGGACTGTAGAAGGTGTAAAGAGAAATTACGATAAACCAAAAGTACTCTTTGGCCATAATTATAATTGTTACGTATTACTTATATTATAACAATACTCAATACCGAAATATTCTAATAATTATATAAATTGTAACGTAATGTTCAAGTACTCACACAATTATTATACAGCAGAGACCTAAATTTGCGACTTACGATTCAGCTGAGGTTTTCAATTGCACTTAAAGCCGATTAACAATCTACCCTTGCTTAAGTAAGCATACACACACACACACGCACACGCACATGCACATATACACACTGATGCATACTAAATCTTTACATTCACATTTATTTAGATAACTCTATACAATATCACGCACCATAGATCTGTTAAGCGTCTATATGTAGTTACAACGGTTTCCTTTAAATTACAGTTGATTTTATACAACGTTGCATTTTGGTTTTCGAAGCGCTCATTATACTCATTAAGTGTCTTAAAGCAATAATGACAATAATTACTGTTTCATAATTATGCATAAAAAGAAAGCACATATGTGTATATACGATAATGCTGCTGATGGCGATGATAACAATGCTGACAATAATGAGGTTAACGAGTAAAATGTTAGAAATGAAGAAGGAAGAAATAGCAACAGCAGCAGTAATAGGAATAGAAAACATTTAAAATTACACACCGTTAGCAACCACTGCTTTACATAACCACAAAAATGACTGACTAAATAGTGTAACGTTCTACTACTAACGTCGTCGCTATTCGCTATTGTTGTAAAGATGTCTTGAATAAGTAGAGCAATGCGTGTTTAGTAAAGTGTTCATGTGTACCTATGCTGTTTGAATTCCAGTTCAATTTTCCTTGTATTTGAATGCATTCACATTTTCAAAAGTTTTATCAGTCGCCACATAAGCTTAATCGCAGACGCAGGTAAGTTTAAAGGTATTCCAATAAACCGATTATAGTTTTCATCTTACCCACTGATTGAATTAAACGGTACAACTGTTTACGACTATCCAATCAATTTAGTGGGCACTAACTGACTAACAGTGCTAGCAACCTAAAAGGTATTCGCCGTTTCGCGGCATTTCTGCCGCGTAAACATAATTGGCGGTTGATATGTAGAGAACAATTAATTGTACGAAAGCGTTCGCACATTAGCATTTTTGAATAGTGAAAGCATTTCGTCAGAGCAATATAAAATAAGCTGATGTTAACTACTTTCAATGTTGAAGCCGGAGCTCGTCATACGACAAATCGTCTTCTCATGAAGCAAATCGCAACAATTCTGGGCAATTTGAATAATAAATGAAGAGTAAGAAAATCTAGGACAAATCATGAATATCCCTCCTATTGAATGCGAGCCTACATTTTTAAATGTTCTGCTAATTACGACGAGTATTGATCCACTTTTGAAGTCGGCATTAAGATGTCTCGGATTTTAAACATTTAATCATTTTCAGCTTGAGATTTGAAAGTTACTGTGAAAAGGAAAATCGGACGAGCTGCAAAATAATGCCGGGACTAAACCCGTAGGCTTATTTTAAGCTTTCTACTTACACAAATACGAGTCTTAATAACTAATACATTGTTTTCCTGTCTCCGACTTCATACTTAAGAAACATGTGCATTTAGCCTTTCTTTATTAATTTATAAGTGCAAACCTAGGTTTCTGATCTATCAGCATATTCTTATGCACACACTTTTGTTTCAAGTATTATTCCCTTTGAAAGATATGTTTACAGTATAAACTCTACGTCTACCGTATCAATAATCTACAACCATTGTTATGTAAATTCTTTTTGAACAGCATGATTATTATGCCACCATGCGCCTATACTTAATTTATTCAGTTCGAATCGCGGGCATTCATTTAAAGGTATCCTAACCATGAAATATTATTCGCAGGGTCTCTCTACCTGTTAAACTTTCATAATTATTACCAGAATGCGTTATTTGCATCGATTGGGACGGAGTAGGAAACGTTGACATTGCTGCTTTGTGACCATCTGGCCTACCTACCTACGCTGCCTAAGCGTCTTCAAAAGGTTGATTGAAAGGCTGTCGTTGCCAATCGCTGCCACAGCCACATTTGAAGTCAGCTGTAGAATTTCAAATTTGCGAAATTTTCCATTTTCACGTCATACCTTAACGTTATCTTAAGCACTAAAGCAGAACTTAGCAACTTGGAAATACGTAAAAATAAATTAAAGCTAAGCGTGGGATCAAAATGAGTTTGTAACTTTGTTTTTCTTAATAGAAATTTGGATGGATGAATAAAATAGGGTAACTAAATCAAAAACTAACATATGTCGAAAATAACCATGTGTGTACGTGGTGTCTAATGTATATTATTACGATGTATACCGTACTGCGTATGTTATTTTGAACTGTTGCGTTAGGTTGAAAATGCGTTCACATTCCTCAAAAGTACTTATTGTTGTCCGCGATACATACGGAAAAAAAACAAAAATCGTATGCGCGTTTTATATTTTATCCGGAAGAATTAAAAGGCAGCACAAAATGTGCTTCGTGTGCAAGAATAGCTCTGTGAGCAAAATATTTATTACGAGTTGTAACAAAATACTAAATACTAAAATAGCTATTGCCAGCAGATTTCAAGCGATACCAGCTAAATGAAGACTTTGAGTCACTTCGGCTGCCATCTGATGGCAATAAATCAATGATTAATCAATCAACTTTTCTTTATATGAACAAAAACTGGCTAAACACTTTACAATGCATCTTGCGTACAGATGATATTTGATTGCAAATACAATGAAAATTGCGTATAATCAAAGAATGCAATCAAATGCTCTTGGCATTGAAATTATTCAAATTATCGTTTTAGGTAACTTCTGTAAAACAGACGGCGGCGACTAATACTCTGGTTTAAGTTATGTTATGTGCTCTCTATATTTTTGCTAAGAACTAATTCAAAGCCTAGGTGAACGTTTGTTGTCGGTTCATTCGGTTTTCTTAACTTGACACCTGAAAGGAAATTTAGACAATGAGGCATACACAGAGATGCCCCACACACACAACCGATGGAAAGCAAACCTCAAATGCACGAAAAAGTCTCGTTATAATTTTTGTTTTGAAATCGTCACTGTGCCATCTCGTAGAATTTTACCGCCATCTGTCACTCAGTACCAGTAAAGCATCATCTTTAAGTTATAATGGTTCGAACTGCTCTCCTGAATACTTATTGAATATATTGCGTAAAACCCATCGTATAAGCTGAAAAGGCCACAGCAATGCAGAAAGGAAGAGATTTACTTCGGTTTAGCCGACTTTCAACACTTCAGTACAGTGGAAAATCGAAATAAATTTGTTCTCTGTTTTTCGCACAGACATAAGGGCGTTGTAGCAGATGTTTTGGTTTTTGGGAACGGGAGAATGGACAAACAGACGAACAGAAGGCCATGCTTAAGTGCACTCCCAATTTGAAACTGGTCAGGAATTTATGTGCTTTAAGAGATTTTTTGAAGCTTGCTACTGTGCGTTGTAAAGGCATTAAATTTTGGTACACTATAATATCGGATATCCGTGGTCAATTTTTTCCATTTTTGTGCATGTATATTACATAACGTTATACGCAAAAAAAATTGTATTCTTAATAGACGCGGAAAATTTAGGCGGGATGAGATCATCTTTTGGCTGCCTAACCATTTGAAAATTATCACAAATTTATCTGGTAACAGAGCAGTTTCAACATTTCGTTAAATTTTTAACTTTCTATTGTGATAGATGAGGTGGGCATATATAAACCCAGTTATGGATTATATATAGGATATGCAATGTTTTAACTTGTATCCTACTAATATCACAGCTCAGCCTAAAGCAGAAATTTCCAATTTTCATACTGTATGTGTATTTTTTTAACCGCAATTAAAAATTTTTTTGTTAAAGAACGTTAGTGTGATGATATCCCTTACTTTCCATACCGTCCATTACTTGTAGTGTAGGATATGTTGAGTTTACGGGGATATAAGTTTCGTCTGGTTTCTGTCGATGCGCTTTTGTTTTCACTCTATTTTGAAATTTTTGTTAACGAAATGTGATACACTAAGGTGTTTTGGTCCAAGAAAACGAATCCTATTGCAAAGGGATTGAAACGGACCATTTTTTGCCACCACTCTCCACATAATATCTTATTTTAAACAAGTCATTGGTGCTTCACGAACTTATTGGTAAACGCGCTAATTCTTGTAGCGAAACAAATCCTTTTTTATTACAACTTTGCCATATTCTTCTTAAAATAATTTACAATTATTTCGTGTAGATTATGTGCGGGTTTAAAAAGAACAATTAGCCGGAAGGAAAAAGAACTTTTTTCTGCTTTCTAGGTTTGGCGATCTCATCTCGATGTCTTTAGTCAGTAATCGAAATATGTAGACTCATTCAAGACGGACATAGTGGTTGTATGCAAAAAATTATAGATGTCAAATTTTAAAGTAAAAAAAGTTTGATCGAGGGGGGCAATTTTTCGAACCTTTTCCCGTAGAACCGTTCCTATAAAAAGCGAACCTTCACATGGCAAGAAAGTTCAATTCTTAATATTATGAAATTAAAACTGATGTGTAATAGTAATTAGCATTACTTTTGTAGGGTTGAGGCTTCAAGAATTGTTAAAACTTTAAACTAAATGAAATAAGAAAGTGTTGTATAGTAAGTAAGAGATTTATTTACCTAAATATTATTAAGTATCTTTTGTGAGAATTTGAGTTCATCTGCTTTAAACTCAATTCTCTGTAGAAAAAAGTATGAAACCACATAATTTGCAAATGCAAAGAGAAAATTATTAGAAAACTTTTAACTTTGTCTTCAATTTGCTCCCTGCCCACTTAGACTTGCATATGCTTATGAATAAGTTTATATGATTTGTTGAGAGTTTCATTCTCAATTAAATTCAATTATATATTAAAATATTTATTTGAAGTTTTATTTGTAAATACTTGTGCACGCAGACGTATGTGCATACTCATGTAAATACACACACAAACATCGAAGATATATATTTATAGCTATATAATATACAAATGTGTAGGTGTGTGTGTGTATGTATGTGTATGTGCGTGTATGTGTGTGTACAGCACCCATAAACCAATAAACTGCATAGATATTAAGTTGCGTTCATATCAAAGGCAAACCATACATAAACAAATAAAAACTTTTGTTTGTTTGGTTGGTTGTTCAATGTAGATATGCAATCGTTCACTCACCATCACAAACATGCACATAGACATACATTTTTGTTTATCTTACATTTACCGCACTCTAAAGGCCCCACAGATATGCCCACACAAGCTAATACCGACTCGCATTTATTCATATATGTCTCCTGATAACTATAATTTTTCTTCAACAGTTCGTGTGCGGTTTCTGGCAGAGTTATCTACTTTTGGGATGTGTACACATTTTATCAGTTACGAAGGATAACAAACAAAAGTAAAAAATAAAAATTGAGAAGAGAAAATCCATTGGAAATATATTTTAAATCCAACTAAAAATTTCATTGTTTCTCTCAATTAAATAAGAAATTTTATGTAATATTATGATGGGCGAACCGACACACCTCTCCTGGAAGACTTACATTTGTATATGAATATATATAATATGCACGCATAAATTCGTGTAAGTATATATACGTGTGTGTGTGTGTGCGCGCGCGTGTGTGTGTGTGTGTAGATGTATGTAAACATATTTGATTGGTGGAAAAGTTTCATCGTATTTTAAATTTTAAATTTAAACACTTCAATTTGAAGCTGCTTGCTGTATTCCTGAGCAGTCAAATGATCGGTGTCGGGTTCTTTTGTAATTGCAAAACGATTAGATATAGGTTATCCTCCAGCGTGTACTGCAAAATGTTATTACAGTCCATGTGGATGGTCTTTCAGATTAAAATGTCTGGAACGAAATTTAAGCAAACCATCTTCGACACCTCAAATCATGTACATCTTCGCTTCCTGACGTGTTAAATAAATTTTTCAAAGCAAGCGATGCGATATATTGCTCCCTTCATGGAACTTGTGCCATATCTTGCACTGTATCCACTGCCATTCACTATCCAATTTCTTCTGCACTTCTGACACTTCTGCGGGTAGTCCCCTTGTATCCCACGAGAGTTATGCTGTAAAATAAGACCACACATGACGCTCTCTACTTTCTTGCTAAAATACGTCAGTACTTTCCCGCCAACTTAATATATGTTTTTGTGTGCAAATGTAAGCAAATATATATCTACATCTCTGATTTTTGTGGCTAAGCAAGCCAAACTAAAGTTTTGACAGTTTAGAAGAGAACGATGTCAGTAAGAAAACATAAGAAGTAGCACCAGTCAATGTTGATTGCATATTGTATACGTATATGTGCAACCGTACAATTTGTTGACACAATCGTTTAGATTCTGCAGTTTGTAAAATTTGATTTGTGGCTTTCGTTTCCAAAATGGAAGAAGAGAATCTTTAGAGGCATTTATAAAATTTATTTGCACTCTATATTTTCTGCATAAATCCACTCAAACAGGAATTTTAGTACATAGTTCCCTCCATTTACTATAAAGTGGTGTACACGAATATTTTAATTTAAAAAGTTTTTTTCTCTGTTAATTGAAAGTAAATAAATATAAATTTCTCGATATATCATATGTGCAGAAATGCAGGTATTTAAAAGGGTGTATTTTCTTTAATATTTTTAAATATAAGAGCTTGCGAATATGCTGGCGACCAAGCGCCACAATCTACTTTACTAAAATTGCAACGCAATTCTCCCGGAGCAATATCTGTGTCAAGCAAATTTTGATTTATAAAAAAGAAGAATTTTATTTAGTTTCAATTTCTTTACTTGCAAACTATATCAGGCCATTCTCTCCGAAATGATGTGAAAAACTTTTAGTTTACTTTAATATTTAAAAAATTATAAATTTAATAGTCTAAAAATTTGAAATTATACAAAAATAAGAGTAAAGTTATATGTTGTTTGAGTTGGCTTGACTTTTCTTATAACTCGACCATCAGCTCGAGTTTAGCAAAAAGCTAATATTTATTCAGCTGGCACACATCGTATGTCGTAAAAAATTTAAATCTTACAATATGCCAAAGCTTTTGAGATAATTGTATAAGCAAGGAGCTATTTCATAGCCACAAGTAGGGTGAACACATAGATATTGGTTCTTATTATGTAACTATATTTTTTTTTTTTTCAATACGAGCAATAGCATGCATGGTTCGCAATCCATTGCGCCTATGTACTGAACTTACACACACAGTACCTTTCAGTATATCACGTTTAAAAATGAACAAGATTCCGTTCGAAAGTATATATTTATATACATATTTATGTAAGGGACAGAAGCTAAGAAAATAAGATCGACACATGAAGCTGAAAAAAATATAATAGTGAAAAAGAAGAAGGTAATTGGAATATTGACTGCAATCGGTTCACTTACCCGCACATAAATTTGGCTCCGATAAGTTTACCAATGTGCCTGCAAAACCAAGAACACCGAATATGTTTTATGTGTAGCTTTGCAGTGAAGGGTGTTTAAGATGTGTCTAAAAGTATATGTCAGTTTCCCACTCACACTTCTTATTATTAACATTTTTCTTTCTTCTTAACTTAAGAGAGAAATCCCAAGTTTTTCTGAAAAAGAACTTCCCAATTATATCATAGCTTCAAAGCAGTTTGAAAATAGTTTTCGAAGCTTTTCTTTAGACGATCATTGTAATTATGAGTACCTCGAATATCGAAAGTAGAAACACTGTAAGGGTCATCAACATTAATTTTCAATTTTTGAAACTCTAAACGAGAAACTTTGAAAATGTCACAAATAGCTTCCTTATGTGTCTATTGATGGAGAGGCCACTTTTAAGTTAATGGGGGTCAAATTTGTTTTTACTTTTTTTTGTTCATATATTTTTTTGTTTTTTTTTGCAAAAGAATGTTATGCATACATTATAATTAGGTACTCAAATGAAATTTCTCTATTCAGAATGTTGCACACACAAAACGGCGACACAACATTTGTTGAAATAAGATGAATATGATGTGAGTACTGCTTCAATGTTAATATTAACCATGAATTCAAAATGAGGGCAATTGAAGCATCATCAACGTCATCATCATCATCATCATTAGCAATAGCGGTAGCAGCATTAGCAACAACCTCGTCATAATCACTTGCTTTGCACTTGGTTGGACCGCTGAGAGTTACTGCATAGGCTAAGTAAAGGCGGGTCAACAATTAAATAACATCCCTTGATGGCAAAAAAATAAAAAATAAACACTTGAGATGTAAGCCAAAGCAACGAAAACTAAGCGAACAAATAAACGAATAAAAGCAAAAAAAAAAAAATTGTAATAAAGAGAAAAACCTAAAGCGTTAAATATTTTTCCAACATTAAAAATGTACGGCAAGCAATTTTCAGGCCATTATGTAGCAGCTTGAAAAAGGCTACGCCTTAAGTATGCTACAGTGACGGATTGCAGTCAACTACACTGTGCTGCACACAGCTTGACTGTAAGATGTTGAGGTCACCGTGACATTTGCTAATACACATGCACAGATACACGCGACAGAAAGATGGAATTTTTGTCACATCAAACATTATGTTTGCCTATGCTCTGCATGTAACTATGTATATGCGCAAAAGACTTGAGGAAACTATGCGAAAAAATTTTGAAAGAAAAAACGAAACTCAAAAGGAATTCTTATATAATTCAAGTGATGGTGAAGAAGTGAAGAAGCGCGAAATATATGAAAGCTTTGTGACGATCCTTGGGTACCCATCATCCAGCGCAAGCATCAGAAAGATGTTGTTTTTTAAAGGGGATCCTTCAGATTGAGGTTACCTACACTAGTTTAAAGAGATTTTAGCTCAAAACGCATTATGAGCTGCAACTGACATATTTCGGTAAGCCTTTATTATTTTGGATATTTCAAGTTAGTGTGGCAGCGATTTCCCACCACATCATTTTTAAAAGTGCTCTACGAAAATCAACTAAAAGTAGAAATATGAAGTTTTATTAAGTCTCCGTTTCAAGTTCTGTGGTTTCAAGATATTAAAGCAGAAAATGAATGACGGACAGACATTTTATAATTTTAATTACAAACAGAAGCATCTTGTGCTCATTTCTGGATGTTACTAAGAGGATGATATAATTAATGTGCCCCTACTTACTGAACGGTAAGCGAAAAAAAAAGAAAATCTGAAGTCATGTGCATTAAGGCGTAACATTTTTCCAAATACAAATCTTTCGCTTTATAATCACGGCTCAGATGTTGCGAATATCACAAAAATAGCATAATTTATGTGAATTAATGGAAATTTAATTTAATCCTTAATGCTTGCAAAAGTCACACAATCTTCTATTTTTATTTATATTTAAAAAAATACTTTAAAAATAAAATGATTTCTTTTTATATTTCCTTCTGCACGCCTTCCATATCGTGTGAATAACACACGACTTACTTAAGCTCCTTTTTTTCCTTTTTTTTTTTAATCTGCAACTTATGTGAATTCCAGTTATGTTGATATAAACATTTGCTGGTAAATGATACTCTTTTGTCTTATCCTCTGGCATTGTATTTATCACACCCATGCTGGAACAAACGCAAATGCAAGCAGAGCTGCCAGCTCTATACGTTATGTTGGGTTGAATAAAAAGAAAAGTTTAGTGCATTTTGAAAATAAAGTTTAAAAATAGCATAGAGTTGCTTTATAAAATTTATATTGTAATTGCTCCGATTAGGAAGTTGATCACGATATTACTAAAGATCTTTTTATGTATTTTTCCGACACGATTTGATTTGTTATAGAACTGTAGCATTTCGGAGTAGAAAAATATGTGCAAAACACAAGCTCTCTGTAAAGCTCACATAATTAGCTGAGAGTCTATTTTGAAAGAACTTTTTTGTTATATATATAGGATCATAAAATGCTTCTAATAAATGAGAATCCGATTAACTCAAAAATGAGGCCATTTTCATATAAAGGTCAGCTTTTAGTCGAAGGCAAAAAAGAAAAACAGTGAAATAACACAACACACGGAGAGCAATTTTCCGACACATTTTCACCAAAGTATATTCCAAAACAAATGTCTTTAAAATGCAACCAGCTTCCAAGAAAACTTGAAGTGAATTTCACGCGAAGAAAATTAAATGGTTATACTAAATCGAGTAACGTTGTCTGTATCTACACGAATCGTGGATAAGAATTTTGTCGCCATAGTCTGCCTTGTAAAAAGACATTTTCGCCCTAACTGTATTCCCCGCTCCAGGAAAGCGAGATATAAGGAAAACAAATTTTTTTACAGTATTCTTGTTCTACGAGATCTACAACAATTTAAATTTTGTAATATTTGAATAGAAAACTTGTTTAAATTTCCAACCAAACATCGGCCCACTTGTATCACTTTTCGACATCGCTATGGTGTTTACTTTATCAGTTGTCGGGAAGGTTACATAGCAGTTACGTAAGACTGAAACCGCAAATTTCTTGTAGATGGCCCTGAAACAGGGGTAGAGACCATACATGTCCGAAGTTGCGCCTTTTTTTCTACTTTGAACATCTACCAACAATAGTCAGTCGTATCACCAATATCGGTACGCAATCGCGCAACGCAAAATAATTGTTCTTTTCAACGAAATTGTTGAGTTTTGTTCCAACGAAAAAGCATCGACAGAATTTTTTCTTTACCACGAGCGATGAAAAAGAAACCCACGCTTGCGTCGTATCTCAGCTGAGGATGAAAAGTTGATGTATTTTAAGAAATACATGGATGGATACAAGCGTACCATTCATATCGATTGGGATACCGAATCGCTCTGCCATCAAGACGGTATTCTTTTTTTGGCAGGGCCAGAAGAATATTATCACTGTTAAGGTTTGTGTGTAGAAGGCAATGCCTGACCTGCTTGGACAAAATTCAATGATTTTCCAAAAATTTTGCTATCTTAACTTCTATATCCAAAAAAAAAAAAAAAACGGGAGAAAGCCTCAGAAATTACAAACGTTACAACATTCATCATTCCAATAGTTATTCCAGACCTGAAAGCACTTTCTTCTTATTATTTTTCAATGCAAGACACTTGGGCAATTGTTCACTCAAGGTCTTCATGATTTCTTCGATAATGTTTGTTTCTCACATAAACCTAAGACAGAATTTCCTTCATATTTCATATTTTTAAAAAGATAAACGGAATTATCGATAACTGGAGAGGTCACTGTTGTGAACAAATGAAAGGGAATGCCAAGTGATGTCTTAACCATCTGCGAGTTTTACTAACACTCTACGCAAGCGTCTGCAATTCTTTCAATCACCCTATCTCCGGGTGGACCATAATATAATACACAACATTTTTCCTCTAGGTTTTTAAGGAAAAAAGTGTGAAAACACGTTTCCCTCTCGAAACCCTTGCCTTAGCAGGAAACTTTTTATCGGGAATTCTATATTAAATTTCTTAACCCACCAAATATCCTTTGATCGTTTGATCCTTTCTTTACTTTTCTCCATAAGGAGGATAACTTTAAAAGAAAAATGCCAGATTGTTGAAGGAGTAAGGAAAACTATTTTTGGCTCATCTCGGGAGGAATTGTTCGCTCATTTCGTTATACATAAGGAACTATCAAGCACTTAAGCAATGTTTTCCAACACTTTAATATGCGAAACTCATCGTATGAATGCGTGATTTTATCAATCCAATTTTCTCGTTACTTTCATCTAACGATCCACCTAATCTATGCATAACGACGCGTTGACTCTATATCGAAATGTGACTATTAAAAATGCTTTGGTTTAATAGGAAAATTTGTGCATTAAAAAAAAAGACAAATATATATAAATATATATATATGTAAAGAAAAGTTTTATATGACAGGAATCCAAATTTTTTTATATCCATCTTATCTTAAAATGAGAAAAAGTTTCCAGTATATATAGAAGAAAAAAGTTTTATATCGTTTGTGTACATATGGTATATAACTGATTGATTGATTTGATTTATAGAGCGAATACTACTAAAAAGTGTCTCAACGCATTTGTATCGTTATACCGCTCAGAGGCTTGTTGCAACAAATTAAGACGCTACACAAATGCTTTCTCTTTTATGCCGCCAGACAAAACGAGATCAGGAGGATCTGATGTCCATCTAAACGATTTTCGAAATAAGTTATGTCAGAAGGAAAAAGCAAAGAGTAATTGCTACCTCGAAAAAGAACGACGAAACGAAATTTATTTTTTATATATTATTTTGGAAGTTATTTTTATTGTCTGTAATAAATAAATAAATAAAATCTTCAATTTTTTTTTTATATGTTCCGTATAAATTTTTTTCTCTTGGTAGCGATCGAAAGATTCAACTCAGATATGAAAGAGCTTTGTTGAGTTTTCATTTCTATTAAAAATGCACTTAACTTTAGTTGATTCAACCCAATAGCTTTCTCTATCACCTTCCGCTAACCTCTCTGCACTGTACTCTCGTTGTATGCCACATATTCACATATTCACATAACAATTTCATAAATTTCAAATATAATGAATTGTTTTCAATGAAATATACGAAAGAAAGGAAAGCATGCTCCGCACATGAATCGTCATCATAAAAAATAAAAGATGAGAAGGAAAACACATGCACACAGGCCGAGAGATGAAATGCTTCAGGCAATCCTTTTTTTTCGCTTTTTTTCTTTTTCCTATTGCTTGACACTATTGTTGTCTGCCTATAAATATGCATAAAATCTAGCGTTTTTTATTTTATATCTCATATGTCAAAACGTGGGTGCGTTTTATGATTTGTTTTATACTCTTTTTTTTTTCTACTCAACTGACTCCTATATTACGGTTTTAAGTTGTTGACATGTATTATATCTGTGCGCTTATTTTTCTCGCATTTTTTTGTGATTTTGCAATTTTTTACACTTTATTGTGTCATAATTGCAAAGAGCTCTGCAGTGTTAAATATAACAGACGGATTAATACGGAGCAAATGTCACTGGAGTAGGTCAGCAGATATATATGTAAGAAGAAAAAAAAAAAAGAAAGGAAGATAGAAAAAAAAAACTGTATAAAAGCGTTGAAATGTTTACTGAAAAAAAAAATTAAAATAATATTTTGCCATTAGTCGGGAGAGTTGACAACAATTCTAATCTTTAGTTCCCTGTTCTACGCAAATGATTTTTGCATGCAAAAGCCAGCAACTTTTGCAAATGTAAAAGTAATATTACTTGCACATTGTGTAGGTAACGCTGCTGGAAAAAACGTGCTCCTATATATTCATTCTAAATTGCTGAAGCTGGAAGTTTTTTGTATAATGCATTTAAAAAATTATATTCTTAAAACTGTGGATTTTCAAGTCGTACATCACTTGCAACATATAAGTTGGCGCGGATGCAAGCAACAACCAGAAGGGTTTGAGATGATATCGACAGATTCAGAAACGCCTTCTGAAAAATTTTTGAAAAATGTTAACGCGATTTGGTACAACGAAATTGTTTGCCGCAAGGACGAGAGCTGCCGAAAATGACTCGAATCAAACCACATTTCGGATCACTTCTCAGATAACACCTTATTATGAAAAGTCGTTATATGAGTAACTGTAGTGCGTTGTGGGGCATTTAATGGTGGGCCGTGTCACACTATAGTGTTTTCCCCTGTTTACATTTTAATTAAAAAACTATTTTCTTAGCTCTACGCATTTTTCTCTACTAAAGAAATATATTCTTTTTATTTTTCTCTTATATATGTCATTAACTGCAACATCGGTTTGAGTCTTGGTAGTCGCCATTCAATTAATCAAATGATAAGAAGCTTTCAATTTGAAAATGTAATTTAACAAGAATTTTAAAGAAACGCATAAAATGTTATGTTGAAAATGTACAGCGAGAGATTTGTATGCGCGATAGCCGCAAGGTAGTAAATTCACCAAAAAAGGGTGTGTTCACATTTCGATTTCTAGTTCATTTTTTTGTTAACCATCGTTACATCGTTTAATTGTGTGGCATTGGAAATAAATTAAAAGCGATTGTAAACGTATATACAAATATCAAACCAAGCATCCATCACACATTTGTTATATAAATACATTTTATTTACAATCTATCCGATGAACCAGTAGAGACGTGAAGGAACAATATTATAAGGCAGACCAAATGTTTACTGTTAGTAGACCAAGAGGTGTTATAAAAGCCAACATAACAAGACTCATTGATTTAACTTGAGGAACAAAAATAAATAATTAATGAGTGATGCATTCTTCGTCTCCTTAATTCATTAAATTCATCTTGAAAAGGAATTTCCCGAGGATTCACACGATTACTTAAGTAAAAGGAAAATAAAATGGTCCTCTCTTCTGTATACATTACTGTTAAGATATTGTCATCGATCGAAAACTCTAGTATGAGTTAAACGCTGTCATTGTTTTATGTCTCGTTGTGTTTCATTTATACAGCGGCTGTACATGTTTTCGTTTCTTACGTCAGTCCTCCCTTATTCCCTATAGAAACATGTGAGAGCATTATAGCGGGCCACGGTCTACCCTCAAATACCTACAGATATCCATGTGACCACTTTCCAAAATGTGTCGTTACTTGGTAGTTGTTACGATCCCAACCACTTTCAATAGCGTTCATCTTTGCACCAAAACACACCAGTGTACCAAATTTCATCGAAATATCTCAAGAACTGCGGCCGGTTCGTTGAACACAAGAGACGAACGGAGAAAATTAAATCGTTTCACAAAGTGCTTCTGGATCGATCGGTATAATAAAAAGCGGGTCTATCTCAAATCCTGTTAGGTGTTGTATACATCCTCACAAACTTAATATACCTTTGTTCCACAAGTGTTGTACCCACAGACATACCCAGGACCCGCAAAAATCATAGAAATCCCTTGTACACAGTCTTCATTATCATTATGTGCAGTATCTAAAAGATGTTATGTTGCATTAAGACAGTTTGCTTTATTCATGCTATTCATGCTTTAGAGAAATGCCAAAAGACAAGCGATTGTCAGTAAGAACCACTATCCTCGATTGCGAACTTGAGTTGAAACAATATTGCATTGGTCTTGACATTAGAAAGATCTAGAGAGCTCCTCTACTGTGCGTGCGATACCATTAATACAAAAGCTATTAAATAAAAATATCAATCCTTGCTATAGTACCTTCCGTATTTTCTTTCACCTGATATTCATTTATCATACCATCTACGCTGACATTTCCGCTTCCTTTCCGGGATTGATTGACTTTTTAAAATTCTTCGTTTTGCAAAACTAAATTGAAAATCCCAGCAAAAAGCAGACCGAAAAGTGAATGAATTAGATTGTCTCCCCAAACTCAGCTTACAGCAAATTTTACCCGGCGTTCTCACACCAGCAATGATGAAATTAGTTTTTTTTCTCTTACTCCTTGACAAGCATCAAACTTCCATTTGAGTCATCTCCGAAAGAAATGTTTATTGGCTCATATGGTTGTTCGTTCTAAAGCAAGACATTTTTTGTGTTTTGTTATATATACGTAATTCAAAAATATATTGCCTTTGACTGATTGATTGATTGTCATCATTTTGTATGCACATCAGAGTAACATTTGTTTTATATCAAAATTTCAATAGAAAAAATAAAATATGAAATTTTATGAACTCTCCCAGAAATAAAATTATTTACATAAAACAATTTCTATGCACATGTGTGTGGTAAAATATTTATTATTTTTATTTTTTCTAAATTGATGAAAAAGCAATAGAATGGAATATAAATAAAAACCAAGATGAATTATTAATAACAGACAGAAAAACAGGGATAACTTTATGTACGAGGCATGTACGCAAAGCTCATAATGTCGTTTGTTTCTTCACGGCTGATGTAAATTTTTTGTTCTTGTAGTAATCAAAAATGGTTAGAAATAGAATTGGAAAGGCTTCGTGCGAGACTGATGCAAGAAAAGTGGAAATGCTAAATGTTGTCAACATGAAAGTCTTGAAAATGGCTTTGCTTACTAAATCGGAGTCTGCTTTCTGGCTACGAATAGCTACAAATAACTACAATGACTATATCTATCGCTACAACTTTGACTTGGGAAGTGTCTTGTCTGGGAGGCATTGAAACATTCCGATATTCTTCAAACCGCAGAGAGCAATGGAAAGCCTAAAATTTTCGAACATAAAAGCCTTAAAAGTGAAATTCCTTATTATACCAGAATAGAGCTTATGGAACAAAATTCAAGAGTAAAGAATTGATGTTTATTTAGATTTGTTGATATCGTAGGTCTCCTACGAAACATCTATAGAAAGTAATGCGCAACAGATACTAGCTGCAATGGTGGCGATCCAACATGAAATGAAAGCTCTCGAAGAGCTTGTTAAACCAGTCTAGACGCAGTCAATGGCAGCATGTAAAAAAATCACGAAACACGTCGGACCTTTCTTACTTTCGGAAGAAAGTTGTAATCAAATATAACAAAAGTGATTGAAGAAAGACTGCTTATGTATATAAGAAGGTGAACATGTGTTGGAAATTGACGAAAGTTGTAATATACTGTAACGTAAAAGTGTCTTTTTATAATCCTCACGTATTTATTCAATTCAGTTTGAAATTACGTTCATACCGCTGAGTTGTTGTTTTAGGATGGCATAGGTTTTATTTACAAATCTTAGGCGATCTATTTACAAATTATTTAGAGGAACTTATATTTGCAATGGTTGCCCTGTTATTCTCCGCTTGAATAGTGCAATTTTACTCTTTTGATTCGGGTAACTTTGCTCTCGTAAATATTCTGCTTAGATACCCTTTTACAAACACGCTCCTGTGTTAATCCCTTTTCCACTAAATATTCTACTCATTGTTAATATTTTCGACAATCGCCAGCTGCGTGAGGTAGGCAAAATATTACGAATATGTTTTTGGTTTTCCCTTTCTTGCCGATTTGATCTCTTCTAAAATCGACTACTTTTCGTGAAAACTCAAATCATCGAATATGGGATTTTTGTAAGAATATGTTCTCTCCATAAGAACTGTGCGTTACGAACTGTGTCGCGCGTTAGTCTATGGGCAACTGATCTCACTCTCGATGCTTTGCTTTACTTTAATTATGTGACGGAAAGTATTGA
Organism: Glossina pallidipes; assembly: GCA_000688715.1. NCBI lineage: Eukaryota > Metazoa > Arthropoda > Insecta > Diptera > Glossinidae > Glossina > Glossina pallidipes. Next base: position 2,810,428 of record KK499765.1, on the reverse strand, counting down.
TTTCTTAGATAATGGTGAGTAGAAGAGATTCAAAGCAAAGGTGATTAAGGCTGCTCGATGACTCCAATACTAATATCTGGCGACACTCTCTTCAGGGTATCTTCTTACAGCCTGGCAGCCTGACGCTAAGAAAATTTGGAGCAACACGGGAAAATGCTGTTCCCTCATGTCTTTTTCATCTGTCGAAAATACCATGGAACTGCGACCGCAAAGAGTTTTCGGACAATATAGTGTCTTGGCTATTGGCTTATACGATGTACGATGAATGTAAAGGCAATTCCGTTTCACCACATAAGGCAAACATGTTCAGAAGCAAAGAGCAGCTCCAGATTTCTAGATAACATCTAAATGTCTCCCTGCCCTTTGTGCACAGCGTAATTCAGCTAAAGTTGACTGTACGGTTAGAGTATCGCACAAGGGTTTTAGATCCATTTAGTCTAATGCAAAAAAAAAAAAAGAAAAAGCAATCGATAATTTCGAAATTTTGTGATTTCTTGAAAACACCTCGTAGCTGTGTTCCGGAAAACGTTTTATTGAACGTATCATATAATGCCAAGTTGGATATAATACATAAATATAGGAAATGTTTTTCTGAAATAATTTTTATATTAGAAGTTCTAAAAAAACTTCTTTTATATATATTATGGCTTCTAGAAAACTATTGCCGTACACTAAGCACATACTGTTTTGTTGCGAACAGAACTTCCCCGCAAAGATTTCATGTAAAATAAAACATAAGAACGATGTGCACAAATTTAGTAAAAATTCGATTTTACTGTCTGTCCACATACCAATTCATATTAATGTTAGCTATGTTTTTTAGTAACTGCGCTCTTTTTTTCAATTCAACTTTAAACTGTGCCTTAGGACGGAATGGGGGGAAAAAATTTTTATTACCAGTTTGGGACAATTTTTTTTTCTATGTAATTAGTGCGTGGCTTTTTAAATATTTGTTGTAAAGCAAAAGGATCGTTTTATAGAACAATTTTTTTAAAAGTAAGGAAATTAAGTGGAAATATTGTGGTGGGTCATTAAATACCCGCCAGCACCTTGCAAAATGGAATGTTATTTGGGAAGTGAGCGAAAAAGTAATCTGATTCGAACCATTTTCAATAGTGTTCGTTCTATCTCAAAACTTTGCAGCCTGTAAGTTTGGCAAGGAAGAACAATACAGATAGACGGACAGACAAGCTTAGTAAAAGGCAAGTCTTTAATGAAATGCAACTTAATGCAACGTAATGCACCCTTGTACCACGTGCACACAGCGAACAAGCTCTTCAATGCGATATATTCATGAAGTATAGAGCATAAGGTGTAAAATGTTTAAAGAAAATTTCTGCAAGATAAGTGCGTAACAGCAAGCGAATCAATTTCAAACACAAAATTTATTAGCAATCAATTCAATAAATAAATATGTTTCGTTTTCAAATAGTCTTCGACCGCAAAGAAGGTTGTGAAGGATGTCTATCAGTGGCTCGCTAAAGCATTTTGTAAAGTCACAATATTCTCGTACTCCCTTACTTGCAAACACAAAATAAACGGAAATGTAGGCATCAGACTTTCCAAAAGTATAGATCACACTTTCGGCCGAATCGAGCATTAAGACTTCGAAGAATGCAATACAGATAAAAAAATTGTTGATTTTATTCTAGTCATCTATTTGCAATGAATTTAATTTTAAAAATTTTTAGTAAAGGTTTTGAAAGCGTTGAACAAGAAAAAGGGTAGAAAACCCAACTCAATTTCCAATTAAGCTAGAAATGAAGTTATTTTTATATTTATTTTTATCTTTCTTTTTTTTAAATTTATATGTCTGCATAATAAGCAGTCTCGTTCAAGTGAACAAAGCAATTTTGCGTTCTAAGAAAAATAACAATATTTACTTGACGGCAAGTAAATTAGGTTACATTACCATTACTATCACTCGGACAACTCTTCGTATGCGTAGTAGTGTCGTGGCAGTGTTGTGACACAGATATACTCTTTGTGATTGTGTGCATTTTAAATTTAATAAATACGAAATTACTTACATCTACATACATACATTATATGAAAACAAATTATAGTTTGTTATTATGCACAAGCAGCACTCTGCTCTTATAATAACATATACCGACCGAATCAATTCCTCAGTTGCCAAGGATATAAATGAACTTGCAAAGCGTTTATAGAACTTGCAACAGTCGCTTGCGTACAGAACTATAAATATATTGTACTTAACATATTCCAAGCATAGGCCAAGAAAATTGCACTATGCATAAATATGCATTACTAGCAGGGTGTGTGTGTGGAATGAGACTAAGCTTGATGGAGAGAAAGCCATGTGAGTGAAATGAATGAAATATCTGCTATTTGTGTATATATGTATGTGCACTTAATATATTGCAAATGTTCATAAACGCATGCACCAAATAGTTACAAGGTTTGCGCAATATTTACGGTTGTATTCAAATCTAAAATATTGATGATATGTTATTATTGATTATTATTTAGTGTATGAGCAAGAAAATATTTCGTTCTTCCTCTTTTCTCTCTTTTAAATTGTAGAAATCATTGTGTCTCGTTTAAGCGTTTATGGAAATCTTAGTTTTCTTGTTTTTTTTTATCGTGTTGTCATTGCTACGTGGAACTATTGACAAGAAACATTTTACCTAATTACATGTATGTTTGTAACGAAAAGTAGTTATAATACTTATTATAGTTCAGAAGAAAGAATATTTATATGATATTATGTGCGTTCGTTTGTTGTCACACTCGTTATTGACTTTTCAACGATAGAAATACTTTTACACACAATGGTGGATACTTTGCTTAGCATTGTGCTACATTTATAAGAATTTTATGGCGGCGATGTGCACATTGAAACTGACGTTATTTACGTAATCTACGGAAAAATTTGCAACAAATTATTTATAAAGTGTATTGGTAATAAAGCAAAGTATTTATGATATGTTTACATTGCTTATAAGCATTTTTATTAATCAGAATAATTCTCTGGAGTATATTTCTTTCGAATTCTTAGCTTTTTCCCGATCGATCTGAATCTTTACTTCCAGTCAATTTTCGTCGGTGAATAGAAGAATTCTTGGATTCTGAAATTCAATAGCTTTTACTTTTCGTAACTCACACCATTTACACCAACCGCCTATGCGCTATGGAATTACCTGCCCAGAACCGGGTTTGCAGCTGCCGAGTTCGATTAAGCTCCCTAATTCGAGTAATTCGATAACAAATCTGCAATCGAAATATTTTTCGTTCGATAGTAAGAAACAAAACGGATGTAAGTTAACTACTTTTCACGGCGAGTCGATACCCGATAGCTATAAGCCGGCCTCAAGTCTTCTTTTTCACTTTTAAAGTGAAATTATTAAAAACTAAACTGTAGTGTCGTATCTTTACCACATATGATATTCTATGTTCATGGTGGTTTTTTTTCCTTTCTGCTACTAGAACAGAGAATAAACCATTAACTAGAATTAATGATAATCAGCACGCTGCGCTTTGGATATGGTAATGTATCGTTCGTTGCATTTTTTTTTGATAAGAAACGTTGACTGGTTTGAAGCTCGCATAAACTGTCTTGTGTAGCCTTTAGTAAGATAACTTATAGTGTTACCTAAAACCTAACGAAAGCAATTTTGCATAAGAAAATCAAAATTCGATAATCGTTCACAAATAATATAACGCCACCCATTACAAGAAATGTTGGCGACTTAATTGAACATCTGCACTAAGCTCCGTTTGGGTCACGAAATCTATTAAGTTATCAAAAAAATATATTATTGAGATTCCACTGCCTTCCACTGCTCCTCCATTGATCGAATGAGGGCTTTAGTCGTTTCCATAACGAATACGATGACATTCCTGACTGGACCTGAGCTCTATGTTACTTAATATGTATTGGAGACATTTTCCATTTAAACATAAACCAATTTTATGATAAGTGCATTAATATATGCCCACGAGATCGTAAAAATGTCCCGATCCACTTCATTTTTAATAGATTTTGTTCTCAGGCCAGCACTCTTCAGTCAACGAAGTTTCGTCAGAACATCTTGAAATTTACTGCCTGCAAGTTGGACATGGGTACACCATGGAAGGACACACAGACAGACAAATTATTCTGAATTCGGTCGATATAAGAAAAGGTGAATGTATCTAAAGTCCTGCTGGGTGTTACACATATTCGTACAAACTTAATATAGTCTGCAGAATATAATTATATAATCGTACAAAGCATGCACATGACGCTTACACCATAATTAGTCAAGCAAGAAAATATATTATTTTTACTATCACGCAATGTGCGTGTACAGTTTCTTAAAGTAAAGCAGTGCATACACCCCGTTTTCAAATGTCTTTTAAGAACAATTAGAAAAACCTAACTTCATCGCGGTGTAATCGCCACTAGATCCCTTTATTTCTCCCACCTTCAATGTAAATAAAATAACAAATTCATTTTGAACAACTATAAGGATTGCAGTCGGGCAAGACCGACCTATAAATACCCTGCATCACGTAACCCGTCTTCCCACTAACTTTTTCTACTCCTAAGTAAATTATTGGTCAACATGGTATTTTCTACACCAACTCGTGTATCGTGCTCAGCTCGACGTTATATTATTTAAAATTATTATATAATTTGTTTTTCTTTCAAGCACTAAATGTGTTGTATTCACTAGGCTTCACTTTTTTTTTATTGAAAGCACATTTTTGAAAATTAATCGAAACCATAATTAAAGATCGGATTAGATTTTGAAAAATCAGCCAAATAAATGTCATGAATATACGCAGTTTGCATCATCCGTTTAACTTTTTACTTTCTTTACTATATTTATTTCTCTCTCGCGAGGGAAAAAAACTTTTGCAAACAATTGCAAAAATTCAATCCCTTCAAGTATTTTATATGGATTCAGTCTTCAATCTTTCCTTATTTCGAAAAACAATAATATTTGAGAATAAAAAATACGCTAATAATAACATGTGTGCACACAAACAAACAAATATTCACCAGAAATGCGATTTTACTCCATCGTAAAGGTGGATGAATATGTTTTATTGCTTTTTTGGCAAGCGAGAGTTTTTTGAGGAGTGGGCAGGTGTAGGAGAAGAAGCAATGTGTTTCGAACGTTGCTCACTTACAAATAAATCAATGTAATAAATCAAAGATTACACAAATAAACACAACGATGATGACGACGTAGACGTAGCAAAATAAAAAGGCAACAAACGTCACTGTGATGATGTTGAATGTATAGGAAAAGCAAGAATTCAAAATAAAACAAAAGCAAAAAAAAAAACCAAAACAAAATTTGTATATGAAAAAAGCGCAAGTAAAACCGCCAAAAGCACAACACTAAATATAAAATATTTACATAAATGAAACGGAAATGCAATGGTCGCCGGTTTCAAAACGAGAACAACTAAAAACGTAGTAATTAATTTAAAACGAATCTTGGATACCTAATGCAAAATAACAACCAATGGAAATTAATCGACCCTGCACGTGACGCGGTGAGACGGACGAGAGGCGCAGATGTCTTTAGGGGCTTTACAAGGATAGTTGGCGTGCTCGATGACAAACGCAGTGAGAAAATGCACACCCAACGCGCTGGGGATGATTATACCCCAAGTGGCAAATGGAAACACCTGCATACAGAGACGTGTGCGCTTATCCGATGTGAGGACGACGGCCATCTAAAATCTCTTCGTTTCTTGAAGACGGGCATGTGATTGCAATGCAGCTCCACATCGATCAAAAGCGGACAAGCTCTTTCCATGATATGGGACAACCAAAGTCATCACAACGCATTCGCAATGAAAGCCATAATGATAGTAAGACGTTCTTGAAACTTCTTTTCCCTTTGTTGTCTATTTCATGAAAGCACAGAAAAAGGCACACGATTATTTCAGTCCCAGCCCACACGGGGTGTAATCTGAAAATCTCCGTAGATTTTAAAAATATTTCCTTTTTCCTTAAACTCTTGACTTGCTGTTCAGTTCACCAAGGTTAGTTCTTCATTCCATCCCTGATATCGAGCAGAAAAATAAAAAAATAGTTTAGTGGTTGAAGAGCTCGCCTTCAATGGCATCAAACCTTTTTCGAAATTTACAAAACAATTGCCAAAGTTAGTATGCCTTCATTGACGGGCAGGCGATGAGTATAAAACGAGAATGAAATGAAAAAAATAAAACGCAAACGAAGGAAAAAAATAAAACCTGAACAAAAAACTCAACAAATCAAATATAAAACAAAAGTCTATTGGGTTTGGTTAAGTAAGGGAACGGATAGGAAGTTGCGAAGTGGAAAAAACCTAGAGGCAGTGTGGGTGTTTGCATCCCATGATGACAAAACCATACGATAGCATTTTACATTTACTATTTTGGTTGTTTTTGAGGATTTTGTATTTGATGAATAACGCCAGCATACAATGCTGAAATTTCACTTCGTTTCGATGATGCTCTCGCATACGTACGTGCATATCTGTAGATATATATATACACATATATATATACATATATATATATATGATTGTTTATATAATAAAGTTTTGTCGTATGTTTGCAAGAGAGTTGCTCGCTTGCTTGCTTGCTTGCGGTAATTTGTATGCTGTTCGGTTTTTTTCTTGTTCTGTTCTCTTTACTCTAGATGTATAAGCCTTAGGTTTTTATTCTAGCAGCTGTAATAGTTATTCGTTTGCAAAACTGCATATAAATCATGAAACATTAACATCTGCTTAAGAACATCAAATTGTAGTTTTAATAGACGTTGTCGTTATTGTTGTTGTTCTTGCATTTTTTTTTTTATTTTTGTATTTTTTTCTGCTTCTGTTTTTGTTCCTCCTTTTGCATTTTGGCTTAAAAAAACTTTGTTTTATTTTCTTCACATAGACATATGGCAAAAATTCTCATTCTCACTCTGGAGCATTCGAATGTTACGTATTTAATAGGAAACGGATATGAAAGCATACGTATGCTGCAGAACTAGCGAATTGTATAAAATTGAATTGGTATTTTATTGAGATCAAAAGCGTAGGCCATATACAGACACGGAAACACGCATATATTGGGCGCATATTGATGAACACAATCACATACTAATGCGCTTTGCAAATATAAAGAAAATTTTTGTAAGAAATTGTAAAAGCAAATCACTGCATACTTCTTCTCTGTCTCTTTTCCCTCTTTCCCGCTACCATTTTAGAGCTAGCTCTGCGACTGAACTTCAATTGCCGTTCATATTGAATTCAATAAGCAACGAAAAGCGTTCTTTTTCTTTGCCTTTTTTTTGCTTTCAATTGCTGATGATTTTGCTCTTGTTCTCAAACAGTCTCGTTGCAAAGCCAAATGAAGCATATATACAATTTTTAAAATCAAATCCATTTCTCTCTCTGTGCGCGCGTATAGTACATGAATGTGCCTGCGTAAGTGTGCGTTTGTGTATGGTTAACTTAGTGAATAGTTGATAATAAACCAAGAGAATTTATTAAGAAAATTGCAATGAGGAGAGGACTTCAATGCTAAACTATGATTACTAACGTTTCAAGTAAATGGTAACGAATATAAAGGAGAACTTGCTTTGTGCCGTTATTGCACACCGCACTGCTGACTACCGCCAATGTAATTCTTTGCTTTAGGGTTTTTGCGGTTTTTAACATTTTAAACATTATTTAACTTCTTGCGGTTTATCTTCAATACAAACACAAATACTGTGCGCTAAGAAATCTTTATTTTGTGGAAATGTAACTAACATAAGAAAAATTTCAGCAAAATGTGATTTCTTTCAATAACAATACCAAGCACTAGTAGTAGCTGCAACTACAGCAGTGGCAGCGCTAGCGAGCAGCAGGAAGAGCATCTGTCGTTGCGGCCTGTAAATAATGTGTGTTTAATAATGTGGCAATAATTTATGTTTTGCAATACTTTACTCAATGCTCGGCTATGGTATGCTACGCTAGGTTATGCTATGCTGTGCTATGTAGCGCAAGTGCATTTGAAAGACATTGAATATGATTTGTAGTTATTTATTTCAAATTTTCAAATAAAAGAAGAAGAAAAAAAAGATTTAACATATATTATTATACTTTTGCTTTGCAAAGAAAAGAGAAAATGTGTTACGTGTTATCATAAGCTTACACATTGCTAGACTTAAAGACTGAAAAGAAAAAAAGGGAAAAAGAAAAATTAATATGAAAAATGGCGAAATTTTGCCTTAGTTCCTCTCTGCTCGTCAATTGTCTTTGTAAAAAGGCACTGAAGTTGAAATGAGATTTTTCCCATTTTTCTCTCTTTGTCCCTTTTACACTTATACAACACAATAGTATTGTTTAAATGCATTTCACACAGCTTAGTGTTATCCAATTTGCGGGTGTGTGTGCATTACCATGACCATCTATTCTTCCGTTTCCTTTTTAATTTGAGTGTTAAAACTTTTCAAGTCCTTGAATTAATTAAAACCATTCAAAATAATTCAAGTGTTCTTCTTAACATTTTTCTCTTTTCGCCTCTTCTCTCCATTTACTCTGCTATCTACTTACATGCAATTTTTAACAGTAGCAGTACTATCAACAGCAATGTTACAATTTATTTTGTTCGATTTGTGGCTTCCACTTTTCTACGTATAGACGAACGTTTGACTTTATTTTTCAAGTTCTTCTTATCTTTGAAAAAAAAAAAAGAAAAACTAATCAGTTTTTGAGGTTTCAATTTTTTTTACTTTTTGTTTAAATCTTTTGGAAAAGTGATGGAAGAGTTGTCACTGGTTTTTGAAGTTAAATTCACATGATTGTTCAACATAGCATTCATTATTTTGAGAACTTAGAAGAACTATATTCCTACAATAAAGAAAATGTCAATTTGATTAAAAATAGTAGTACAAAAGAAAAAGCGCGAAATTGTATTGAAACCAAAATCAGTTTTATTTTTATAAGACAAATATCATGAAGTAACTTACTACTTGATCTATCTTATTTCAGTGCCACACCAATTATTTCAAGTCCTTTTGCTGTATTTCGATATGTTTTGCGGCAACATCGACAAAGTTGCTGGGACTTTCGTCATGCCTCAACATCCAGCGATTAAACGTAAGTTGCATAACCCATGGGAAAATAAATATCAGGGGTTCGTCGATATTGAAGTCATGTCTCTACGTATGTCGCTGTACATGAAAAAAACCCTAGAAAGGTTCGCAACAAAAGTAATTTGATCCTTCAGGATAGTCACCAAAAACTGCCGATCGTCAGTCACAGAAGCACAGCTGATGCCATTTCTGTTGTATAACATTAGGGAAACAAGAAGGTCTCTTACCTTTTAAACTATTATTTATACAAGTCGTGCAATACCATCCCGCGCCACTTCCTTAATTTGTACTTGTTGCATTTTTTCGTATATATACTTATACCTATGGTACAAGGATATATTAAATTTGTGCAGACGTATGCTTTTCTTGTACCGATCTAAGCTTATCTGTCCGCGTTGCGTTCCTGTGTTGAACCTATCAGTCGCGAGTTTTGAGAAATTTTTATAAAATTTTCTACACGGGCATGTTTCTGCCCAAGGAAAAACGCTATTGGAAAGAGTTTGGATCGCACCACTCTATAGATTACATCCTATATAACGTATATAGGGTATTTAATAGTGAGCCTTTCTCCACTATTGTGTTTTTACACGTTTGACAATAATAAGAATGATAGGACTACATGATTTACGGGGGCAGATTCCTTTCCAATTCAGTGACAAATCTAACAATGGGCTGAATTGACTGATGAAATTATAAAGAACAAATTTTTGCCAAAGTCCGAAGAGTCTCCCAAAAATATTTATATATTCCGAAGGTACCATGAAATGAGACTTGGCCACCATTTTCCAATCCGAATACGTTTTCACACACCCTCTCCTTTTTCTCGCCAGCGAACTTGCAAAGGACTTTGAAAATTACCCAAACTTTTCAACGAACACGCCTATAACACCCGCACGTCTCCTTAACAAAAATTGGAAAGCCTTTTACTTTCCGTGTCCTTTGTTTATTTGTAAAGTACAACACATACATCATATAAATTTTTACATTTACCGTGAAAGTAAAAAGAACCAACCATTATTAGCCTTTATTAGAGAGCACGGAAGTTTAGTTTTTCACCTTACTTTTAGGATCACGGTGCTGGGTAAAAAAGATTCGGTCATGACCGAGTACAATTTTGTTGCATTTCTTTTTTTAAAATTTTCTTTGCTCATTTTATGTATTTTACTTACTGGTTTTTAAAGTCATTAGAGGTTTCTTAGCCCTTTTTAGTGAAAAAAACTTCTGATTTACTTAGCGGGAAAGCCTTAGCTGAGTTATGCTATAATGATTTGTTGTTCCAATAAATTCCAACTAGACATTTGTTTTTGTTTCAAATCCTTGCAACTAGAGTAGAATTTGGTTTTTTTTTTTTAACTTCATTTATTACAAACGTATAAGCGAAACAGAGTAACAGCGATTGTCATTTTTCTTGACAAGCGTTCAACATAAAAAATAAAACAAAAAATAAAAATGGAAAATCCGCACTTTAAAACAATAGATGAAACAACAGTAATAGTAATAAAATGAATAAGGAAAAAAAAAAAAACGAAAAAAGACCCACAATATCAACACAATTCGACTACCACTGCCAGTATTATAGCAAAACTACGGCCAGCAATAAAGTTGAATAAGAAAGCATTTTGTAAAAATAACAATAAAATATATGAGACAATGGCGAAGAGAAGAAGTACGTGTTTAGTAACACGCAACATAAACTGGAACAACATGTGACTTGGCACATCTGCAACATGACATAAAATTTCTTTCACTATTTCACACAAAACATACAGCTTAGCATATCATAGCCGTTAGCAATATCATCCTATATTTTGTATATATGTTTGCAGGTTTTGGCTAAGGATGAAAAATGTAGAAAAGAATAAAAAAAAAACCAGAAAAAGGCGATAGCTTCGCGCACCGTTAACTGTTAAGAATAACAACCATGTTATATACGTTTATACGTATCATAGCAGCGGCGGCAGCGGCAGCAACTTATCATGCAGATACGATGAGAATTTTACTGTTCTGATGATGTTAGTCGCAGTTGTATTTGTTTGTTTATATGTAATCATAAGAATGCGTATAAGGGTTTGTGTGAGTGTGTGTGTGTGTGTGCGTGTGTGTGCATATTGCCATACATTTGTGTAAGCAATGTTCATGTTTTCTTTACGTTTTGGGTTAAGGCTGTAATCCTTGTTGCTCGTTACTTGCTAAAAGTGCACTTATTTACACGCACTTATGGACACCATTGTATACGGTTAAGTTACGCATTTGGCAGCATTTGCACGTTCGTTTTTAACTACAGGTCTTTTTTAAATTATAGTGTAGCGGCTAAGAGAAAATTTTGTACACACAAATGCACACACACACACATGTTCAAACACATTTGCATATAACGTGAAATATCTAAGCACAAAATATATGAACTCTGCATATATTTAGCAAAAAGGAAAACAATTTTTGTGGCAATAGACACAAACATTTGTATTACTACCGAACATTGCAGGTGCCTGGCGTTTTTTCATTTTTTTTTCTTTTCTTGTCTTACTTTCCACTGCAGTTCTGTTGTTAATTTTCTGTGTAGCTGTTTCTGATTATGTGTTTTTATATAAGTTTATGGTTTTTTTTGTGTGCCGGTGTTAAAACTCTGTCAAGGCACCTGAGGCCTGATAGTAGTGACCAAAGCGAAAAAATAAAAATTGTTTTTTTTGTGTTATGCAGAATTATTCTTGCATGCAATTGCTTTTTTACATATAAACGCTCGCATACTATGGCAAATCGTTTTATTTAAGCTATTTTTGTACTGTTTTCGGTTCACTATTTTTTTTGTTTATCCTTTTCTTTTTGCTATTTTTCAGATATACTTACTCACGGAAACTGGGTCACGTGAGCTTACAGTGTGAATATTAATGGTTGGTAAGTAAGTGTATATCAAAAACAAATTGTATGAAAAACATGTATACATGATTGCACCCTTACCTTTAGACGTACAAATATGGTATAGTAAGTATAAATAGATATGTATATACAGATATGTGTTTGTATATATGTATATATATATATATATGTATGTATATATATATATATATGTATATATTCATGTGCATGCATGTTCGCATTCGTCTACATTTGTAACAATTATACGCGTACGGAAGGGGTGTCAAATGTCAAGTGGATAGTTTGCACTAAAACACATACGCAATTGAGCGCTTGTGTGTATACGTTTCCAACTGTGAGATATTTCAGCCTGGTTAGGAGTATGAAAAATAGGTAGATAAATAGTAAAGAATAAGTAAATATCTAACATATACGCACATACCCGCATGAAAAATTCAGTAACAATAATAAAAATAAAACGTGTTTTTCTAAGAGGTTTGTTGTAAGCGCTTGTATGCGCGTTTAACTTTACACGTTAAAAGCATAAAATATGCGTTTTCTTTAAAAGTGAATTGTTTTTATTTGCAGAATCTTGTAGAAAGTCAAGAAAATACTGTACGTTGCAGAAGGGCGATAGGAAAATGTGAAGATAAACTTAGAGGACAGTGAATGCTATTTTAATTGCTCGGAACGTGAGGGTATTAAATGCTACTATTCCTTATACGCATTGTACATAACATAAAACGTTGAAGTGCTTGAGTTGTCTTTGTTGAAAGAGAGAGAGAGAGAGAGAGGGTCGAGGGTACTGATGCAATTTTTTACAATGTCTTTCTGTCGATCCATTTGTTATTCACAAAACTTAGCTACAAATCATTGCAGATACTGGTTGAATACTTGAGTATAAATATATACTACAGCCATTTGAACATCGGTTCAAAAATAATTCCGTTCGATGAAATGCTACACCTATAACCGACAGTACACTTTTCACTATCACTATCGTAAAATAATTAAGCAATCATTTTATTGTTTATACTCTTGAAAAATTAGAAGACGAAGTATCTCATAAAGTACACTCTATGTGTAGAAAGCTTTGTTGAAACGAAATCTAATTCATCTGTTTGCTTGTCGCAGTGAAAACTGCTACAGAAAGAAGAAATTGGGCATTAATGCATATGCAAATGTGAGATGCAGAGAGAAAAGTAGCTTCAGAAAGTGCATATGCGTGCAAGAAAATGTGATTTGCCTCTAAGCGAACATGCTCTGAAATTTCATAGAATAATACTACTTTTGAATGCCTCGCCTTTATGCCTTCATCAACCGTATACTTCTCAAATAATTTCGCTAAGCGGACAAATTCTATTTTCAGACTACTTGCAAACCCCTTTAATCATTGAGGTCAAATGTGTGACATTGTCATGTGTAAAATCCACAGAAATATTTTGAATAAATTTTTGGGAAAAATACTTATGTCGGCAAAAACAAAACCCTTCAATTCCTTGGCAGAATATGATGAACTCATTCCATTCGATTTAAGTCAAAAAAATAAACTGAAATATGTAATTTTTTCAAAAGAATGTATGTCAGAAGAACGTATGTCATTTTACATGTAATTGACACTGATGATGGCAAGCCAATAAAGCAGAGTCATTTCCTTATTTCATAAGCAATAAAATCACCTTCTTACGACTATCCAGGGAGAACATTGTCTTTAGGTGCGAAGGGGAATCCAATGATCATTCAGTTAACACTATTTTTTCACAAAAAGTATAAAAACCACTTCAGGTTACACAGTAGGAATATAAATGCAGCGACCTTGGGCGATGCCAACAATCTGGCGCTCATTAAAAGTATTCTCACAAGGCTGCCAAAGTCTACTTTCTCTCTAATACCAAGTTTAGAGATCCTCTGCGATGGATAAAGCGATATGAGTGTCTCTCAAAGCGTGATGAACTTTTCCTTTCAAGATCGACCTCCTTTGAATTTCACCCTGAATGTTTCTTGAGATTTGCCCTGTGGCAGATTATCACATCAAAAGCAGTTTCTCCTGGCTGCAAGGACATTTTCCTTTCGCTTTAGGGAGATCAGATATACACTATAAAACAAAAATTTTAGTTCTGTGAAGAGTAAACCATCAATTATGTCAACTTTTTGTAAAGAATCGGTCTAAGTAAAAATTAAATAGCTTATATGTTTAAGGGAATGTACGATTGGCAAGAACCCAAACGGTTTGATTGCTACCTGTTGGGCTAAAATATTTGCCTACAGAAGATCGCGTTTCGCTATTGAAATCCACAGGAATATTTAAAAGCCCTTTAAAGACGAAAGAAAACCAAAGTTAATTGCAAAATTATGAAGGGATTTTTCCACCAAGTACATGGGTTTCGACATAAATAAGAATAAATTGCATGTGCAAAATTTTAATAACTGAAATCGTATGTTCGTGTTTGAGGTATGGTGTGTGTAATTGCGAGTGTGCAGAGGCTTGGCAGAAAAGGAAATAACTCAGAAACATTAAACAGCGAGCGGTCAATTAGCGGCCAAAGCTATACGCTAAAAGCAAATATCCCTAAAAGAGAGTACAGTGCCACAGAAAAGTTTCCAGCTGGTTGATACGAACGCTTATATACTGTCACCTTAAAAACAATGACCACATGTAAGCAAAAAATAAATAAAAATTCTTCGGTTGGATAAAAGTTGTCCAATATTCGTGATAGAAATAGGGATAATGAAATGGGACGGAGACGCCACCTACTTTCAACTCTGCTTTCATGTTGACGTACAGCCTTTAATTTGTTAAGGGTTGAAAAGTAAAAACTTTGCCGGTCAACATCAAAGTTTTTCCAGCTTTTCATAGTGCTATGCTATCCCCGCTCGATAGACAATATAGTAAACTTACTTTAGTAGTAAGTAAATCCTACGCATAGGTTCTCCTTTTTTTTAATTAACTGTTTTAAATTACAATGGATTCGAAACACAAAATCGTTGGCGGACTATTCCTAATTTTTTTATCTTCTTCATTACATACCACATATCATAATTGCGACTTGTATAGTGCATAATGCAATTAATTTACTTTTTGAATATATATGTTAATAAAAAGGGCGGCGTACTTCCTTGAGTGGGAGTGAATGGATTGTATGGCAACAACATTGGGAAATCTTAAATTTAATGGTTCGCAATCGGCGGCTGGGCGGGCATATTGGAGTTAGGTGCGTAACTCGGATTATTCAGTTTGAATGAGAAGAACTACTTTTGTCCTTTTTGCTAAACTTGGCTTAAAACCTGCAGTCCCACGAAATCAAGCCGAACCGAGACAATACTCCAATCTAGCCAAACATCGTCAAACGGGACTACTAGATAGGGAGTAATAAAGCAGGGAAGAGCTGGACATGCTCATGGCGCGTGGAGCACGCGAAGTGTACAATTCTCTAAAAAGCGACGTTATCACGTATGTCAATGTTTGTAACATTTTTAGTTTAGTTCGACCAATCACTGAAAGGACGTCCCGTATATAGATGACGGTCAGAAAAAAGTGGGGAAGGAGAAAGGGATAAAAAATGGTAGATTGGTCTGTTCTTGGCATACATCGGATAGTGGTTCACATTTCATATTCACCATTTTAGTAATCCTCGTCAGGTTGTTTTAGGCACATCGGCATCATAATTGGTTAACATTTATGTTGTAATGTCATACTCTTTGATATGAAAACTTATCCTTAATATATGTTGCCCTTTTTAAGTTTATCATCCTAACACTAATTCAATTACATTTTGTTAGACACTGCCACTGTATTGCCCGCTCATTTATAGCCTCAAAGTTACTTCTTGGATTTTACATTTTCCCGTTTACTAAACCGAATCTTTATTTTCACTTCCTATTATCGTTAGCTTTGCCAATTCAGTTCTCTTGAATAATACCATAAGTACGGTTCTGTTGTCTTTAAGCAGGATTCCCCTAAACTTAGGCCTAGCCGTATAAAACCTTTGAATCTATTCTGTTACTATATGTACCTTAAACATTAAATCTATTCTACTGATATAAATTGTTTGCATTCGGTGTCGACTGATGGACAGCTCGGACAAGACTTTTCATTAAATTAGGCTCTTATCGAACCAAATCTTAATCGCTGTCTTCACCAGTCCTTGGTTTCGCCATTAGATTTTGCTTGGATCGTACGTAAAGTGTCTTTGAGAAGGAGCCTCACAAATTTAAGCTGTGTCGTATAATATCTTTCAATCTATCCCATTACTATACCTAACTTAAATCTTAGATCTATTCTATCAGTATGTGCATTATCCTTAGATCTGTGTTCCTGATACATACGAAGCTTAGGTCGGCTCCTGATGTGTGTTATTTGCCCATTTTCGCAATGCCGTTTTTGTTCATTCATGTGGCAAAATTATGGTTCTGCCGCCAGCTTGTAGTCAAAGACCTACGAACGAACATAGAGACAGATGAATGAATGAAGACATCGGCCATGTCTAATATATCACAGCGTGCGCTTGCCTTACAAGGATTTCGATTCGTATTCTTGTGTCTTATGAAATGAGATGGCAAATATTCCATTGTTGCTATAAAATTGATTGAAAAATCTGATATTCACCCTTTCGCACAATGCAAACGCCATTAGTTGGCTTTCATTTTTTTTCCTGACAAGCGGACAAGCAAGGGAAAGCATTTTCGTGTCCTTAATATAAAACATGTCAAATTATAATTAATTTTTTTGTTTTTTGTTTTTTTCGGAGATCCTCTACGAAAAGTATGAACACTTTGTATCGTGTCAGGAGGGTAAACAAAAATATTTTGTTGTATTTTTTTACCACGTACTATGGACCACAGATGTAAAACGCAAAACAGCAGCGTATGATTGCCAAGAGAGATTCTGTTAACGTCCTGTATACTTGTTATAGTTTTATTTAAATATATGTACCAAATAATGTAAACAAAAAAGGGCAAAGAAAAGCAAAAACAAAAGGAAAAAAAAACAAAATTGAAATATTCAACTAATTTGCACCAAACTGGAAAATGTGAGCTTGTGGTAAAAAAAAAAATAAATAAATAAACAAAATTTTTAACTTCTACGCCGCATAAAGCCTTAGGTTCGTTTATGCATTTTTGTTTCTCTCCTCGCTTTTTTTTTTGAGATATTCCCTGTTTTAGCGACTCTTGTGACTTCCTTTGTGTTACTTATTCAACTGTGGTTGTTTATTTTACATGAAAAATGTAGTTGTTTTCTTGTTTTCTTTGTCTGCAACTAAAATAATACAAACATTCGTTGGATAATGACTTAACATTATTATATATTGTGCTTGAGCGACTAAAAACATGCATGAACGCATCAATGATTTAAAATTTAATTTATTTGAAATAAAAACTAAAAAGAAGAAATGCTTAGTATGGCACAAAATGAAAACTGTTTGTTAAACATTTGCACCAAAATGAGAAAGAAAAAGTTGCGTTATTTGAAGTTCTAGCTTTGTTTTTATTAAAAAACTTTTTTGTCGCGTTTCCTTTCCGTCGTCTGTCTGTTTCAGCTTTCATTTAGGTTTACCTGATGTTGTCATTTATTTATGTCCATTCAATAGTTTTGTTTTGTAGTCTTTGTTTTTTCGTTTTTTCCTTTCGTTTTCTGCTTTGTATCTCTTTTTCTTACCGTTTAATTTCCTTGTAAAAGTATTACGCGTTCTAAGCTAAAGTTTTGTTGCACTTTTATTGCTTGGGAGTTTCTTTATATCTGCTGTTAAACTTTGATGCTTGCCACTAACTTTTTTCATCTACTTTAGTAGTAGTTAATACGCCTTTCTTTGTTGTTGTTATTGTTGTTGCTGTTTCTGCGATTTATCATCTCAGGACTTTTTCCGATACCGTTTCTTATTATTTACTTTTTTTGCGTTTCACATTTTATGCTTCCTTATCGCACTTTAAGATGTTGTCCCTTTTTTCTTTTCTGTTTGCTCCTATTGACAATTGTTCGTAATTCTTTACGCTCGAAGTAGTGTGGTTTTCATCTCTAACGTTCGCTTCCCTCCTACGCTTTCAAACAGTTAACAATCTCTAGCTTACTTTTGTATAAAAAAAAAAATAGAATTTTTTTTTCATGTGGTTCGTTTTTTTTTTTGTTTGTTTCTTTATCGTATCTTTCACTTCTACCAACCCAAAAGTTAGATGGAAGTTTTATGTTAAGAATTCTTTTGCAACTTTGTTCTTTATTTTATTTCTTTTTGCTTTTTCTTAATCTGCTCTGCCTTACAAATGCAATGGATAATTCTGTTAGCTTGATTTTCTGGCTCAATGTTTGCTTGTGTGTGCAAGATAGTGAGCGTGCTTTCTTCACTTTTTAGGAAATTGCATTAACGTATGTGCCTTGTACTGATTATATAGTTTTTTTTTCTTTTTCTCAAGCTCTTATTATTTATTTTTGGTATTTACACCACGTGGGTCGTATGAGTGACATTTAATTTTAAGTTTCCAATTATTGTTGCTTTTGAGCGCATTAAAGCGGCGTCATTTACTTGTGCTTGTGTGGGTTGGTTATATTTTATGTAAATTTTGTCATGTTAACGCTGTAGGTCAGGTCTTGACAAGTTTTGGTTTTCGAAAAGCGCATTTCATAAGCACGTTGCCATGACATGAATATTATTCGACAAAAAGGTTTAGTTCTCTAAAGCTTCAGCTGGTTGTTGCTTCTTTAAATTGAGCGGCGCACACAATAAGATTCCCCCTTAATAGGGTAAACTTGTTCCGTGTTGTAGATGTTAGTTAGATTAAAAAAACACATGAGCCGCTCGCACAGTTTAAAGCGACTATTTACTTGCTGTATTGTAAATAGCTTTATTTAATAGTCAGGGTTAAGATATGACATGAGAACAATTTTTCCTATTGTTGATTAATAAATATTTTGTTTTTCCACAAGAGAGGCAGTGCCATTGCTTTATCATGCTGTACGAGCCTGCTTTAATGTGTTACAGGAAACTTTTCACCCAATTAGGATGGGTAGATAAGCCCGTGTTATGCGTTGATAGACTGTATTTGGAGGAAACTATGCACGCAACGTTTTCTATTCAAGGAAATGGATCTGAGTTATACAGGAAGCTTTTGAAGACAAGAAGTGACATTGTTTTTGCGACTATTGTAACCCGTAAGACGAAGTAAATGAAGCACATTTTGTCTGATAACCCCGTTTTTTGTCATTACTACAACTTGGCGGCAACAAAATCCTAACAATACAAAGAAACATGCATTCTTTGAAGGCAACTTTTAAAGAAACTTTTCCCTTGTTTAAAAGCATCAGATCTGGGTCTTCCGTTGATGACATGATCTGTTTGTATGTGATTTCCATCACCAATCTATTGGTTATTTGTTTTCAATTGGGTGAATTTAAATTCGTCTAGGATCTTTAGAGCGACGGCAGACGCATCATCAAAAAACATAGGCAAACGTGGCACAGGTTTTCACCGATTTTGGTACTTCTTCTCAACTCGGCTATAACTTTTTTCGCTTAGGTATTTTTATATCTGTGTTCAGGTTACTGAATAAGGGCAGACTTCCAAATGAGCAATGGCTTCACAGATGTACTACCTGTGCATCGAATCGGTTTCGAGCATAGATTGCTTAGATTCCTTTCGAATAATTTTTTTTTTATTATTATTAAGCACACGCTGCCTTTAACCTTTTTTTCAATTCTTCCTTCTTCCGAAAACGCGTGGTACTGTCACAAGTTTTCCGTTTTCTAAACGAAGTTCTAAAATGTAACGCAACAACGAACATAAAAATTTCATTATTTGCACAACGACATGTGCGCGGTCGATAAAGACCGTAGTAGCCGAGCAGGTAAGAACCGCGACTATCAAGTCAATGTTTGCCTCTTCAAATCTCAAATGCGTTAAAGTTTTCTTTGGTCGTAGCTGTAGTGAGTGCTCAATCGGCGAAGAGATGACACTTAGCGATTGCCTGCAAACGCACTAGGCTGCGGCCACATCTTATCTTTCTCCATTTTGAGCACTTCTTTGCGACTGTCACCCTGCTATATACGTATAGTGATTAAATGTGAGTGATTGGGCATTCAAAAAAAAATTATCAGAACATTTTGAATGCTAATAAATGCCTTTCCTCTGCAATATCATCATTTTATATCATCATAATAATCCGCTTCCTTTTAATGCGATGAAGCAAGCGGCATGGGCTTTAGTTGGAAAGAATGTTGGATCATTTTATTTGAACTAGAAAGGAAGTAATAGTAACTGAGGATTAATGGAGCAGTTCCTTTTCGTGTATGAGTCCCTGCAGCAGTTTTTAATATATCGGCTTACCATAAGTTTTCCTGTTTTACTCAGTTGATCTTATTAACGCTTTTTATCTTCACTAAAAGGCTTTAATATCATTTTAATGCCAACACTTAATTTTTTTTTTAATTCTTCAAATGTTCCGTGCAATGAAAGGCAACAGCTTATCAATTTACTTCCTTTAGCTTATCTTTGATCGGATGATTTTGGTTATCGCATTTGTAGTAGGAAAAATTAGAGAAAACTGTCAACGCCTGATTATAAAATGACACAAAGAAACATAACTAAGACAATTATAGTCGAACAAAGCCGATCATTAGGTACCCTACATCATTTTGCCTCACTCGTTTTGGTAATAATACCTACTTATTTTTATGCAAAAGCAAATGAGAGTATGCTCGAAACATCACATGACGCGATTAAAATTTTGCTAACTTCATTCACTTTTTAAAAATTTTGTTATTTTTCAGTTTCCGACTTAAAAAACTAGAAAATTCTCTTATAAGAGATCTTATTGGAGTTTCTCTTATAAGGGCCTTTATTGGACTTTCTCTTATAAGGAATATTCATGATAGCCTTTTTGTATTTTAGGGTCTAAAAAATAGACCTTTGTGATCCAAGTTTCCCACCGTTAATTTTTGCACTAAATTACTACTATGTGCCAATTTTCATCACAAATTTCTTAATATTGAACCTCTTCCTGAACGACTTGGCATTCATAAGAAATAGACCCATGCGGTTTAAATTTTGTCCATTTACTTTTTATGTCGAATTACTATTATAAGTAAGTTTTCATTAGATTACCAATTAAGCCCTTAGATTAACAATTAAGCCCTTTTGGTATATAAAGGATTATACATTCTTATATGGGATGGTATCCAGAAGATCGATCTACGTGGTTCAAACTCGATTAGGTTGGTTTCTTTGTCAATTTATTGTTATGGACCAATTTTCATTGTAAAATATTGAAAATTAGATTCTTTTTTCCATATAAAGATTCAGTTTTCGCACGAACGGTTGTATGAGAGGGAGTTCAAATATTTCATCCACACAAAGCAAATTTTTCATACTAATTTAGACGCACGTGCAGGCAGGCAACGTTGGAAAATGATTTTGAATCGATCAGTATAGTAAAAGCTGCGTCTATATCAAGTCCTTCTGGGTGTTGCATACACACGCACACTAATTATTTATTTTACATATGTGTTTGCGATCGCTCTTTATGCCTCTTTGGCAAAGCATTTAAGGAAAAGATGATAGGTAATAAAAACATTATTTGAACGCAAAGGGCCCTTTTAGTATTTTAGCTTTGAATATCGCGCCACCTACCATATGGTACCGTAAATGAGCTTCCGACGAAGATTACTCCCGATTTAAATTGAATGAAATGCCAAAGCTAACAGCACTTTTTCAAACTTTTAGACCAGGAATCCTAGACACAAGGTTTACAAGAAAAATAGCAAAGGGCAATCGACAAAAATAGTAAACATGTAGATAATGGATTCGTAAAGTGTGTTTAAAATGCATGAAACTTGCGTTTAAAGTTTGGCGTAAAAGCTCCACGAATATAGTTGAAAGTTAATTTTCAATTCTAAGTAAACAATGAGTAATCAGTATTCGAAGGGGCATACACAACGGTATTCGCAAATGTATTTAACTTTAATTAAAGTTTGAGTGATTGCATTTAATTCATACTTTATTATTCTTGCTTCTTGCTCCCTTACAAAATGAATTAATTTTCATTTCCATTGATTGAACGTATTCTCGACGCAGAATACCTTGATTTTAGATAAGGAATATCTTGATTTTTTTTATCAATTTTTTGACCAAAACAAACTATTACTTGCTATTTGTACAATAGATGCTTTCAAATGATAATAAAGCAATTTATTTCAACTAAAAAAATTGCTCAACTAATTTCCAATCTTGTTTATTGGGAGAGCATAAGTGTGAATGTGTGTAGAAAGCTTTAAAATCATTTATAGTATCTTTTGTATTTTACTTTATTTATCTATTGCCATTGCGTTCAAAAAAAAAATTAAGAAAAAAAAAGAAATCGAGTTTTTGTATAAATTTGTTATATTTGATGATGTGAGTCGGTGGTAAGTACATGTCTACATAACATATATGTGAATATATTTACAGCGTATTTTTATATAATCTACACATATACAAAAGATTGCATTAAGTCTCTTTGTGTACGCTTTTCTTTACAGTTCATGCTGCATGCGTTGCATTTTTCGTTTGGGGTTTCGTTCCTTTCTTTATATTTCCGTTACTTACATTACTCACCCGCAATGAAGTTACGTTCTTGTACGATATTTCAATTTTATTCATTTTATTTTCTGAAAAAGCGAGAATGGAGAGAAAAATTGTTTATACGTATACAGCACTGAAGTCAGGAGTAGTCGCTCAAAAAAAAAGTTTGGCTGAATGCTTTGTTCAGTCTCTCTCTACCTTTCCTTCTTTTATTATATTAACGAAAATAATCCATAGACGCGACCTATCCAGAATGTACAAGCCCGACGTTATGCAATAGGTATCGAAGACGCTTGAAAGACAAGTTTTACATTTCTATTCATAAAAATGATTTAAGTCTTGTTGCTGAGCAACTTCCCACTGCGAACAGTGAGAACAATAGCCAAGAAATCCTATCGTCTGACCCTACTTATTTTCCAACCTTGCTGGAAGCAGGAAACTATAACATGTTGTCTACGCGGTGTTCAACTCAATATATTTAGCGAAAATGGTTTTAAAAAAAATGTAAAGTTTATTAAACATGAATAGTTTCAAAAATCGTAAATTTATGAGAGTTGAACAAGTTTTACTTTCTCCCTAAAAAGCAACGTAAGAAAAAGGAATCCAGATTTCACTGCCAACGCCAGGCTGTTGTGTATACCTTCCTTAAGCGCTTATTCATTTAGTCGTTTTTCTTGGTTAAACGTTTCTTTTATGTTAAACAACAAAAAAAAAGGTTCCCTTTTTTGTTCTATAAATTAAGCAAAGCAAAAAACAGCAATGCGCCGTAGTTACGGTATTTGTTAAAGGGAAGAATATATAAGTAATGGAAGATTTGTTTCAATCTGCTCGGTTGTGGAGAAGAAGCGTACACGTAAATATTTCCCAATAAATAATTTGAAGAACGGAAAATGAAAAGAAGCACAAAAAGGGTAGATTCCCCATAAAATTCTGAAACGATGCATCCGGCAGGAATTTAATGCTGTTACAGTACTTTCGCATTAACAAAATTTGTAAAATAAGCTTTCGGGTTTACGTATATTTTAATTCCTTGTATATTACTATAACGTACATATAGCGTTGCTTATAAGGAATCAGTCAACATTCTAAGGAGGTATGACTTAGGTATTAAGACTCTATTTCGACGTGGTGACTCGGACGATCTTTTTGTGTGTTTCAGAATATGCTTGCGTTTTTTGTGTGTCAATGTTCACGAATTTTTGCCTTTGGGTCGTTTCTTGGCTTTCTGGTCTTCTCTGAAAAGACACAAATCAGCATTTATTTGATTGCTCCTTATGTTTTAATCTAATTATGCTGTTTGCTTTTTTTTGTTCGGGGGTGTAGCTAATCGAAGAAACACCTCACCAGTCTATGTCCTTTGCCAATGCTATTAGGTAATGAAAGGTTGGGAAATCCTTTTCAGCAGTCAGTGATCCCATGAGACCTATAGCAACATTTCTTTTCTCTAAGGAAAGACTAATTTTTGGCGCTTAGTTTGCCTCCACACATAAATATAAAATAAGTATTTTTGTTTGCTAGCTTTAATTATCTCCCAATTAGAAGTAATAGTTATAAAAACCGGATAGAAATTTGGATAGAGGACAACCTTCATTCGATGGAGCGGAACATATGCTTAGCAGCGTAAACTTTCGAAGAGCGAAGAACGAAATTTAATATTTAGTTTTTCATATCTTCGAACGCAAACCCGCGAAATAAAAAAATTTCATCTGTATTTTTTGTATGTCGATAGAGTCTCATGATTCAAAATTAATTTAGAAGGAGCCCATTAGATAGACGAAGAGCTTGCTGCAGAATTTTTACCCTTCATATGGCTATCAAAGCAAAACGTATATTGCTTCTTGGCTACAAGGTAGACGTTTGGTAGCAAGCAATATGAGCTACAGATTGCATCGATTTACTAACACATCGACTGCTATAAGAAATAGTTCAAATTTTGCCTGTTAATCAATCATTCATCGAATTACTTAACTACGCATGCATTAAAGGATAGTGGACTAAGTTGGGCTAAAATGGAATAAACTACAAGCAGCTCGGATCTGGATCTTCTAATTGGAGTGAGTTGCCAAATATCCTAGACTACGCGGTGCCCATCTGGAAATGAACAATTCCCACTCAAATAGAAAATTTCGTTTAAATTTGTATAAACGAATTATAAACCCTCCAAACAATCATACAAAGCGTAATTCTAATCGTTTAGATATTAGTGACCGCAACTCAGGGATCGTGATTCGGCGAGATGATTATTTTATTAAATATTTAAAAATTATGTTGAAACTAATGGCTTCTCAACGATTTAAAATAGCAATTGCCTGACAAGGCTTCCAGCCCGCGACGTCGTGGTCAACAAAAATAATATAAAGTAGAATGATGTGTCGCAGAGCCATCCTTTGATTGCATAGTCGGTGTGTACCCTATTTTAGTCTAACTCAAATTACAAATTATTTATTGGAAGGTAAACTTGTTCCCAAGAAATTTTTCTTAAGTTTGTCTCCACAAGCTTGCATCGATACTTTCAAATAGAAAAAAGAGAGCAAACCGGTCTCTCTTTCTCAAGTTTTGATTTTTTTATTTCTACTTTTTTCTGATGTCTTTAAGAATTCCATTTCGTGTTCTTCCTCTTTTTTTGTAAATTGTATTGTGTATAAAAGAACCGGAAAAGGCATTGCATTCGGTGCCAGAAAAATTTAACCACTTCACACATGCTTAGCACTGCAAATGGCAGTTGAAAGCCAAGCCCAAGTTACATAGTTTTCCTCTATGTCTATTGTAGATATACATATGTTAACGGATGAAAGCTAACTCGATGCAGACGTTCCTGTATAAGTATCCTCCTAAATGTGTGTGTGTATGTGTTTATCTGTCAAACTAAATTTACTAGAATGAGTTATTTTTTCTTTCCTTGTGTCTATTTATTTTTTGCATCCATTTGCTTTATTTAAAGGTTTTGCATTTCACTAAAAAAACCAAAACGGAATTGTAGTTACGTCAAGGAACAACTTATCTCGTATTTGCTTTTTTGTGTGTATTTCTCAACACGTGACAGAGCGGTTTAAATGTTCACACATCGATTGTATTACAAAAACATTTAAGTGTTACAGCGGACGTTAATAATTCGGAATGAGTAATTATTAACAAAAAGAAAAAGAAATTAATTAGCGGATAAATTCGAAACGGAAAATAACTAAAGACGAGCAAATCGCACTACGGGAATGAATCAAGGGTATCTATGTTAGACTCTTTCCAACGCTCAATGCCAAATTACATAGCTCAGAAACAGAAAATATGGAAATGAATTTTACTTTTATTAACTCTTGTGCTAATGGAGATTATAAAATATTCCGCACGCGCTTAGCAGTACATATTGGGATACATAGAATGAAAAAATGTCCTTTTTTTCTGTGATAATGGGGAAAAAACCTGCGAGTTCAATTTATATACATTGGCTCTTAGTTGAAATTTATAATATTTTGAAAGCGATAAGAATTTATAATGAAAATAATGTTTTATCATTCTTTTCGCATTAATTATTTTAACATAATTATTAGGTTTTTTGTACTAATAAATTTTTAATTATATATTTGATTTTAGAAAAGCGGAAAAGTGTTTCGAGTTGGTTTTAGTTATGTGGCTTGTAATATTTATTTATCTCAAGCGTAAGTACATGTAATCCATACCGGACCATATGCAAAAAGACTGCGGGTTAATATTTTTGAGGCCCGATTTTTTATCCTTAACGCTGAGCATATGCATATATATGTACGTATGACACATAACATCGATTGGAAAGAAACAACTACTTGCGGCCGAAACGATTTCTAGTAAGAGCGAACAAATTTCTTTTTTGTAAAGGTGTTGCAGTCTATGAAGATGCGCATTTTTTTTTCGGCCGAATTTTCATATCTGTTAAGAAAGCGGAATTAATAATTTTTTGACTTAAATGGAAAATTTGGCTTTAAGAAGTGTTACAGTGCACTGCAAGCTACGAAACTCTCAATCACTGAAACATATTATTTTGAAGAAATTTTGTCATCTTTTTTGGCGGAAAACTGAATCAAGCGATGTTTGCGCAGTCCTCGCTTGAAGGCGGCTTTACAGCTTTAAAGGAGCGGATGGAATAAAGTCTGCGTTTTACGGTAGATGTACATTACAACTTGCCGCCAAATTCCCTTAATTTTTCACAAGTCGTTAACATTGTATGATGGACCACGCTTTTTCCTGTCGATCAATTCCGGATGCTTTATCTCATTTGTACGCCTTACGCCCTTAGTTGATCACAGAAGTAAGTCGATTCAATCGCTCGGGCAGTTTGAGACCGCTTATGATGCACAACTTACTTATAACCCTCCAAACGAAAAGCATGAGATTACGAGACGCCATGTCGGACGTCTTGTGCAGTTTCGTTCAACTTGGTCGAGGCCTACTTTGGGCCTTAAGTGGTAGGTGATTCATGTGATTTCTCGATTCGTCAGCAATTTCTTAAAAAAACCTTGAAACCGTTTCGCTTCAGTAGTGATTCGATCCCATATATTATTTGCTCTGAATTCATATGACTCCCAAATTCCATGTTCCTTTTTCTATTGAAAATTACTTTCTTTTCAATACTTAGATCCGCAGCGATGCCAAAAGAGGCTATATGCGAATCTCGTAAACTTTTTGTAAAACCAGCGGTCGACAAGACGTGCTGCACTTTCACCATCTTTAAACATTCCCCTGCATTGCCGCCTTCGTCGAACAGATATTGCGACATACAACGAATTTTTGCAGAATTTTGACTCGTTGCTAAAAAGCAATTGCTTTCGATTGGGTCACCCACCGAAATGTCATTATTTTTTTGTAACGTCTATGTATGGCTTTGTAGGGCAGGCTAGCTTTACTTAAAAATATAAAAAATTCGAGTAAGGAAAATGCACCAAATTTTCTGTTTTGCACGAAGTACATTTTCGTGGAAACAAGAAGCCAAAATTTTGTGTTGCTTTCACTTCAAGTCATTGATGAAAAAATTCGCACTTTTGCTTTCTATTTCAAGTTTTTGGAATTCGAATAAAAGCCGTAATAGAAACTAACGGGTGGACATGGTTTCTGGGATATTATACGTTAAAGCATGCGACAACTTAGCCGAAGTTTCGTGATAGGGAATACAAGGTAGATGGTGACGTTTTAATTGGCGGGGTTATTTCCGTTCTTTGCTGATATCGACTTGATTGTAAATGACGGTATCCGTAGATTGCTCATATGTTTCGAATTCCTTATTATTTCAATTCGCGACGTAGTAACTGATTTCCGAAAATTCTGAAATTTCTGAAGCTTTAGATTGGATGTTTTAAACGAAATAGGCAACCATACAACATTCCGTATTTTGACGATAGATGTAAAATGTGTTCGGTTTTGCGGTTTTGGCGAGATTATGGAGGGCAAATTTCCTTTGCAGTACGTTCGGCCTTTCAGGAGCAAATATGTTTTTCAAATACGCTTTCTGTGTTTAAATTCATCTACGTACAAGAATGTTCGAGGCCCTTTCATTTGGCATTAAGCCCACCCTCATGTAAGTGTTGAATTAATGTCCGTTGATAGTGTTTTTTATTTATTTATAAATTTTATAATATATTGTTGTTAAATGCAAATTGTAATGGCAACAGCTAAAAGCGGATGATATTGAAGGGAAATTAATGCATTGTCCTTGCCCTCGTGGTTGTTAAATGATATATAAATCCCCTTAACAATACATTATGAAAAACTGAAAAGAATTTTTTTTGTTTCCACAAATCGCATTTAATTCATAGTGATTTGCATATCATGTCGAAATAATTTCATATAAAATTCAATGTTGTGAAAATTGCAAATTAATTATTGATGATAATTAACTTGGTAACTTGCACGTGCAGTAAACTGGCAGGTATTGTAAATTTTTTTTTGTTTTTTTCATCCCTCTTTCCGTCACCTACTTGTGGCACTTAATTCATGCACCATATTACTTTTCATAGCAATATTAGCGGCAAAATTTACTCTGAATAAGATTTTTTCTAATTTTATTTCAAGTTGGGTATAGGCTGCTCTCTTGCCGTTATATGAACTTGTATATGTTTATATCCGTTCATTCAGACTGGATGAATATTTAATTGTTTCTGTCTGTACGTGTGCGTTAAACACGGAGTAAGTTGATAAATTATGTAAAATGTAATTAAATGCCATTTTAAATTACAGCGTGTTAAATAACTTATACCAACAGGCAAGTGGGCAGACTTTCAAACAAAAGCTGTTCAATCCGCACCCTTCCCAAAAACATAAATTACGAGCTTAAATTCTTAAGCGCCTGGATATTTTCACACAAAATAACGACAATTAAAGATCGTTAAAATATTCTAATTTAAATGAAAAAGAACTCCTTATCGGCATGGATCGAAAGTCTCTATGCCTTTCAAGTACAAAATATGTAAAAAAAAACATATGGAGCACTTTAAACACATCTTCTATCCAATGAATGTGGGCGACATAATATCTTATAATAACCAATGGTCTGTGCTGCAAAAGTCATTTACTTCTTGGACTTGGAAGACCCAAACAAGATCTCCATATAGGCAACCATCTTATAGCTAAAGATTTACAACAACGAACAGTTATCACAGGATACCCTTTATTTGCTTAAAGAAAATGGACAACATAAAAAGCTCGAAATTCGGGCATCTTACGACGTGTCTCAAAAATGTAATCCTTCAAATTTTTACCTTCGAATCTCTGCTATGATATAATGGATTTTATTCAAAAAAGCAGGTACTCTATGGATGCAGTATGTATTAAGCATGTATTAAGAAGATTTTGGTTAAACCACGAACACAAATTGCAAAAAGCCCGTTCCTATGGAATGGTACGTTTATAAATTTGCAGACAGTAAACGTTCAACGGACTGATCTTGCCTGACGGGCGGCTACGGCTAGGCTGGTTTTATGCCAAAATTATCTTTTTTTCTTCCTCTCTCCACTCTTACAAGACTATCAACCCCAACAAGACTTTATTTAGATTATCATTATGTTATGTTATTTGCGTTTTTATATATTTACTATATACTATATACACTAATATCTGCAGATCACAAAATTAATCAGAAATAACTTGTAAAAATGTAATGTAAAGAAACTTGAAGAGCTTGATTTTATTTATAATGTTATGATTCGCCCAAAAATCCGGCGGTACTGCAATACCGGCCGACCCGCGACAGAAGCGGAGCAATCTTCTAGCGTTCCTTCTGACCCCAAAAATCACTGACTTAAGCTGATAAGAAGAGATACTACACTTTAATCTTAGCGATGAGGCCGAGAAGCTATAAGTAGAGATTGTTTTTCAATGTCTACTTAAGTTTACAAAATGATAATTCGTTCAATAATTATAGGAGCGTTATACTTAAAGTTATGCAAAAATGTCATTCAATACAAATGAAGTAATCCGTACGCATTCCTATTCATATAGCGGCACATTAACCCTTATAACATAGAGATAATTTTAATGCTCTCTTATGACTAATGGTTCAAGTTACTGAAAAGTGTACGCGTGGATCTACCAGTTTGCTTTTCATTTTCACATTTCGAATGTTTTGTATCAATTCAGTTTTGTTTAGGCAGGAAATCTAATAACAATAAATAACAATAAGTAAGAATCAACAATTCTAACATCGGTTAAGGAGGAATATCAGAGAATTAGAAAATTTTATAGAGTATCGGATAACGTCTCTTTGAGAATTCGTCTGCACAGAAGGTACATACATGCTCTTTCCTAACACATTACATGCCAAACGTCCACATATGTTGACAATCAAGGGTTAATTAGTCGCAGTTTATTCCCGAAAGCAGAAAAATCCATGATTGCTATGTATGATTAAGTAAATTGTGGAAACTATGACAAGCAGTAATGAAAGATTCTATGACAGCAGAACCTGTAAAACATATTACATCATCATGCGCAAACAGAGTATATAAAAGTGGACATGTGGGAAAAATATTGTGATTGGAAGCCAGTCGGTTGATGGTCGCACATGTGTTAGTTGGTCTACTGCTACTTGGCCGCTGAGGACGAACAAAATTCTTCGTTTGAATCAAACTCAACAGTTGTGCTTTGTTCTTAATTTCAATTTTAATTTTTATATGTTGTACGTACTTATGGACTAAATGACCACTGTACATCAATTATCAATATGTTTTTTGTAATAGAAACGAATCGTTTTTGTTTTATAAATATGTCATATGGATTTCATTACTACTTTTTTGCACGGTTGTTTCTTACACGATCTTACACGATTCTTTCCAGTTGTGGCGCATAACACCATATATCGTATCGTATATCGTATGTATTTTTTTCCACGGATTAGTTTGGCACGAATTTCTAAGGAACACATCTACCGTGTAAGAAAAGAGTTGATTGTATAGGTAATATTTCTGCCAGTAGTCGTAGGAGCGAACAATGTGTTTTCTTCTTCGAATTTTTTCGCTTGTATCAATGTTGGTATTCCTAAGAAATATTCAGAAGGAAAACCCATCAATGTTAATTTCGTTACAGGCCACAAACAAAAAAATGCCTTGTGACCTCTTTGTGATTTTGCTCAGAATGTGGCCATTAGTCGAATATTTGTAACCGTAGTTATGAGATATAACTGTGCTAAAATAAGCATTGTTTTGGATACGCGTTCATGTATTTCTACGCGGAAGCTCAAAGAAGGACAGAAGGAAAAGAATTTTAAGTGCTCTCTCCATAACACTGTACTTTTCGCTAAACATTAATAGAGCATGAAACCTCACAGATAGCGATTACAATCTCTTTTGCAATTGCTGCGCAAAAACTACACTGCATAGGAAAATTAGTAAGTTTCGCAAGTTTATAAACAATCGATTGAAACCAAACCGTACACACAATTACAACCTTTCAAATATTGTGAAATGAACAACGATCCTTGAGCTGAGCACAAAATATTAAGTTTACTGGAGATTGTGTAAATAATGAAATAGATTTGAATTAAACCACGAAATTTCTTTGTTCTTCCGCTTCCCTTGTGCAACCATTCGCTTTGATATCAAGTGAAATATTTATTTCGTTTTTGTTTAAATTTGGAGCGTTGTGCGCACATCCGCTAAAGTAAAGTTAAGGCCTTGATAAGGCAAAGAACCTTTCCTTTCTAAACACTTCTTAAAATATTTATTTTGTACTGTAGTTTGATTCATGTTTACTTGAACAACAACAGCAGCAAGTTTGGATACTCTTTGACATATAAATTGAAATAGTTGTGGTTAAATTTATCTACTCTTGCAACCTTGATGCAATAGAACATGACTGACGACATCTTCTCAAAATATCGTATTTACAAAGAAACGAGTAAATAAACAAACATTCAAATTCCATTCAAAAAATATCTTTTCATGGCTTACTGTAAATTCTAATTTCATATTAAACTTTTACGATCGCTCAAAGAATTTACTGAGAAAATAATGCAAACACTATTTTCCTTTCCTCTTTTTCTTTGCTTTTTCGATTTGTGGTATGAAAAAGTTTTTCTTTCTAATACCGACTGTGTACTTGTATTAAGTGGTTCTTACGCGTTATAAATTTTAAGTTTTTTTCTTTTAATTTCTTTTATGGTTTTGTTGCTTTTTATAACTGCAATAGAGAGATGACAATATCGTAACGTCCAGCAATACGCATCAGATATCATTTAAGAGAAGCTTAAAATTTAAGTCAACTGAGTCCTGCTTGTCTAATTATACCTTTGCAATTGGGAAACCAATCACGGTCGAAAACACCGACTTTTGAAACGGGCGTGATCGGCTAATAACATGTCCGCACTTGCTAAAGAGTGAAAAGATGAAAAGCGAAAATTCCAGATTATTAATAAATAATAATATTATGCAACGTATCCAAAATCCTAGTAACCACAATGCAGACTACGCGAACCATTAACATGGAGAGTGAAGCTGAATAAATTCGCGGCCTTACATGAAAAATCACTCAAAAACGTGGCGTTTTATGTCTTTTTCCAAACAAATGAAACCGTCACTAAACAGTGTCGCCAACAAGAGTTAATGCAATTGCGACAGGAAATGGGCGTGGTAAGCCAAATGCCATGATAGAGCGAGGGTTCACCATCACGAAATTCGTTTCCATATGGCAAAATAGACTTAGGAGACACCCCTTAGCCCCGATTTTATCAAATGATTCTGTCTATTCGTCCCACTTGAAATTTTGCTTAATATTGCAGGTTATCAATATCACATACATTTTACATTGAAAGCTCTAGAACCTGATAAAGAAGATCTCTACTCAAAAACAGTTGACATTGCGCATGAGTGCATCCATAACAAAAATACAAAAAGTTTATAAATTATTGGCTGTTGTGAAATGATTTGGAAGAGGTAATAATTGAAATGTAATGACTAGAGCCGATTTGGCCAATGCAAAGTGTGCTTTGAGAATAGTTTCCGGTGAAAACTTTTGCAGTTTTTAGTCAATGCAAATGTTTTTTTATGCATAGCATATCGCTTTCCTTTAAGCTATTCCACGGTGTCCTATCTTAGTTGCGTTTTTTTGCAATCTATATAGAATCCGTTCTCCAAATGCAACTCCAGAATTATATATGGCTGCATGAATGATACCAAGTTGATGATCATGGCAATCGTAAGCAGAAAAACATGTGCTTCTTTCTATCTTTTATGAAAGTGAACCCACTTTAGAAATGTTGGGTCTGTGTGAATTCTCCCTCGTTTTTGGCAAATTCTTTATTTGAATTTCATAAAGAGTGCGACAAAAACACTACTGTTGCTAAAATCGTTCGCGGCTGCATGGCGACTTGTCTTATTGAATTCATTTGTAGCAGAGAAAAACTTCACATAACCGAAGACAAATGCGTTCTCGAATGGAGCGAGAGCATCTTACAATTTATTTTCTATTTCATATTTTTCGCAGCTCTTTTTTTATCGACATGAAAAAATCTCTCGTATATTTTAACGTGAACAAAGGTAATTTTTGATAGAACCAAAACACAAGAATTGTAGGGAAATTTTAAGCAATGTCAATACGTGCAGTTATCTACGATCGTGATCTGACTAATAGAAGGAACAAGCCTATCCTTAACTTCTTTCAGACTTGCATTATTTTTAGTACACACAGGCTCGAGCGTCGAATTAATTAACCTTATATGCCTTTAGTGATAAATATTAAAAATTCGCTTCTATGTGAACTTTCTTATGTCTTTTTTTTTAATGATAACTAAAATTGCTTTGACTGTGGTGTCTCACAAAAGATTGTTTAAGAATTAATTTTATCGATCTCTTTATATAAATAGGCAACAAACCCTAGAAATTGCAGGGAGAGTAAAAGGAAGCTTAAAATTACTTATACGCATCCCGGTTTTAATCAGTGCAAACATATGCACTTTCGTTCGTGTGTACGCCCAATCCCAATCATATCGTTACGAAAATCTTTTCATTCAAGAGAGAAGCAAATGAATTTACATCAAAGGCGACTACTTCTGTTTTCCAAAATGTTGGTAGAATAATAAAAGTAAATTAAGATTTTCGATGGGTCCCCCAATAACGTCAAAAATAAAGACGCATTAAAAAATTAATAACAAATAAATAAAAGTATACGGTTCACGTGTAAGAGAATTAATATGAGAACGTCAGCAAAGAATTTTCTTGAAGCGAGGACAATTGATTGGCGCCCTTGAAGAAAGAACTCAATCAAAGGTGTAGTATAAGTTTTTTTACAACTTTGTAAATAATGTTGCGTTAAATTTTCTTCTAACTATATCCTGTATCACTTGTGGTGCTTGCGGATGTACACGACACCCAGAAAGACTTAAGATTGATCCCTCTTTTATTATACCCAAAACTATCTGTCGATCTGTCCATCCGTTCTTCTTATTGTCTTGTCCTCAATCTACAGGTTTTCATTTTTGAGATATCCTGATCAAATTTGGTCCAAAGACGAACGCTATTGAAAGTAGTTCGGATCGGGCCACCTTTTGTAGAACACCTTGTCCGGAAAAGTCGTTATATGAATAACTCTAGGATAGCGTAGAGTGATGCGTGGTTCACTATAGTGTTTTTGTAACTAAAATCTTATGGCATTCAATCCAATGATATGAACTTAACTTAGGAAGTATTAGGGCTAACACTATAGAACGGAAGATGATTATAGGTAGCATTACGGTCCATATCATGTTTTTCAAGAGACAGCTCTTTTCTATTAACATTATTATCTCCTACGAAATCTGCAAAATTCGATGAAATTACTCTTCTTTGTTGTTACTAACATCCTATATGATATTCATTTACGGCTGGAAGTTGATTAATTGCAGGGATAAGTTACACAAACCTGCCTTTGTGATGATAAGCAAACAATGCTATCGGGCTGATGTTTGTAATTGTTAAAATTCTTTTCTTTTTTTCTCTTGCATATAATCACAAAATATGCAAGTACAGTATATATCGCAAAGGTCTGCCTACTTTCAATCACAACGTTGCGGACAAGAAGACCAATCAGAGACAGATAAACATTGAGATGTGTACAGAAGGTAAATGATTGAAAAGTTGGTAAAATTAAAAAAAAGAAATGCAAATACACACAAAAAACACAATTTCATTTATCTCTGTCAACAGTAAAACACGCACGATTCTTTACATTCCTCAAGCAATGCACAAGAGGAAAAAAACCATTCGAAAAAAAGAAACGAATTCCATATTAACGCTTTCCCAAACGTAACAAGCCTTGAAGCCAGTGTCAAGTGCACAATTGCTACATGACAAGTGACCATTATTCGAATAGAGCACACAAGTCGTTTCCTTTGAATAATCATATAATCGAAACAGTAATAATGCTCTTGAAGCTATGCCCGCGTATTCGCTTCATATGTAAACTTTATTTTTGGATTTTGTCCATAAAGGGTCAAAATCCGCAGTTTAAAAAAATGTGATAATTTTAATAGCTTTCAGTGGAACCGCGGTAAGTAACATTTAACCTGTTGCTACATTCATAAAGGATATGTTTAGCTTGGAAAGCATCTTGAGTACATTTTTGGGCTACGCAAAGATTTCAGAGATAAAAATCAGAAACAAGTTAGATATGGTCGTCCTAAGGTGTAAATCCTCCTGTAGATTTTTCGAAAAAAAACTTTTTCTTTTTGGTTTAATAGACGGCTTCTGGACTAGCATACTAGCATTCTTCTTCTAATCGTCTCCCAAAAAAAAAAAAAGTAATCATGAAAAATTTAATATATTATTATTATTATTATTATTATTATTATTATTATTATTATTATTATTATTATTTTATAAATTTAGCCAGAGAATAAATTCTAAGGCTAAAGTCTTAAAGCACTGGCATCTAAGGCTTTCAGCTTTATTTTTTTTTATTAATATTATTATTATTATTATTATTATTATTAAACACCCTACCGCACTTGAGATTTGAACCCACGATCATTGAATTGCTAGTCGAGACTTTTGCCTACTCGGCCACTCAGGAGTATAAAAAAAAGACATTTAAAATTGTGTAGAAAATACAAGATCTCCAAATTTGGGCTCTGAAACTGACCGGAAAGCAAATGGTTTCTGCTTATAATATGTCAGTGAAATTAAGCCAGGAATTATCTCCATTCCATTTTATGTACGCACCCATGGCCTGGATTAATAATATTGCAAAGTAAAAAGTGAAATTTCTGCCGATGTTTAAGAAAGCATTTATTGACATCTGCATATTGTGCCTAGAAAGTTGAATACGTAGAAGAAAGATTTATGTACTTTTATTATACTTAAGGGGGCAACAAGCCAATGTAAGAGCCTTAACAAAGAAGAATATTCTTTTCAAAAGTTTGGATGGAAGAAAAGGTAATACAATAATAATTTTGAACGGGGTTATTAAGCATACCTTTAAGTATTAGAAAACAGCTATAACAGTCACTTTTATTAAATCGTGTTACATCGTTTGCACAAACGATATTAGAAAGATCGAACAGTGTGAGTGTGCGAAAGCATTCAAGAAATTTAAAAGGAACAGTTAACTGTAGGCATATTAGGAAAGCGATCCAAACCACCGAGAAAACACACGGATGGTTATGTTAAACATCTTTGTTATCTTTGTGTTTTCTAAACTGTAGCCCTACCCTCTCATACAATTTTTTTAACTTTTGGAATGCTTACGCCACACTCCAGCCTCTTGTCACCATTTTTGCGTTTGTGGCGACAAGTCATTTCGCTAAAAATATATATACAGATATCGCCGGCAACACGAAAATTAGATCAGGTGGGAAAAAATTGGATGCAGGTATTTAAATGTCTTTTACTTTATTTATTTTCAAAAAGATTAAATTGACCCAGCGTTAAACTCACTCATCAAAAATTCTGGTGTTTCAGTGGAGAAGGTCGAGTTTAAGAATTGAATTGTGAACAACTTTATTGTAAAGAATTGAAAAGGCATGCTGTTTAGCGATCCTAACCCTAGTCGTCCAGTCGCTGTTTAAGCTAATCAATTACAGGCTACGACTTGACGACTTGAGATCAAGCAAAACCTGGGCATTATACCTATCGGCATATCTTAAAATATTTAAATGGTTTGGTTTTGGAATTTACATAATTTTCGCAGCTGACCTCGGCTTAGTAAACGTATAGTTCTTCGCATTTCGCACGTTCTCTTTGATTTAAAAATATTTTATGTAGTCATTACTCTTCTTATTTTAGTTTTATCTTACGCTTTTCGAATGTTATTGAAAAGTTCTGAAAACTCTCCCTTTCACACAAAAAATGACTAAAAGAATTTTCGCTTTAACAGTTTATTGTTTACCACACGTAATGTGTGCTCTGTATTACGGAGTGTTGCGGATATGCAAAGCGTTTAAACTATTTACGGTAATAGATCTCCAAAGTATGCCGAAATGAAAGTTTAATTAATTTTTCGATGGTTGTCGTTTGGTGCCTTCTCATCTTGAGCCAACACGGCGCTATCATCAATAGTATCTACTATGCTAAGTACTTTTAAGCTGCTTAAATAAATTCATTAATTCCCCAGAGTTAAGGGCTTAAAGTCATAGACACATACCATCCGCAGGCAAAGCAATTTCAACTTGTGAATGTGAATCACAAAGCGTGTATACGCCATGGAATTTCAAGTTTTTTTTTGTTTGTTAGAAAATTGTTTTTGTTTTTTTTCTTTTGCATTTGTCTCTGCGCATCGCTATCTAAACGCTGAGCTGTTAATTGAGTTTTAGCTAAAAAAAAAAGAGGAAATAAATAAATAAAAAGCAAAAATTGCACTTAATTTTGAGGGTAAAAGTTTTCGAATGCTTTAACAGTTGATGTTCGCAATAATAAAAACTTTATAACAATAACAAAGAGAGCAAAAACTACAAAAAATTCCGATGAAATAGAGAAATATAAATTTTCAATTTTCAAACCACTATGAGAAAAATATTTAATTTGATTAGTTTTGCGGCAGTTGTGCGGTTTCCTGGGCACAAATTTTATAAACATTCGTGTGTCTAAAAATACACACGTTCGACAAGTCGACATGTAAAATTTTGAGCATGAGCATGTGCTTCTTCTTGCTTTTTGCAAATTGTTACTAAAATCCAAATGATTATATGGAAGAATTTTCAATTCGTCATCGCAGAATGCTGGCATACTGTTTCTGTCGTTCTGTTTGCATTAATTAGAACCGTCCCTACGCCCGGTTTCTTACTTAGAGCTTGTTTAGTTTGTTTAAAGACTTTTCAAGTCAATAGCGGAGAAAAACTGAAAATCGAAATTCGGTATAAATATGTTCAGCTGAATACTTCCCAGATGATTGCGATGATGATACAATAGGCGTGGCTTTTACTCAAACTTTATGAGCTTCTATGCGTGACAGACAACCACGTCTGCTCAGTCGCGGATGACAACACTTCATGTCTTTTGCTCCCTTTTGCGAAAACACGAAATAGCACCGAGATGCACAAGAAACGCTGCATGATGAGCGAGACATTAAAACGGAAGCTCGTAAAAACAAGAGAATTGAGATAGTAGGGCCAAGTTTAATCCCAACAAAGAACAATGCTGTCTATTAACGCATAGTAAAAGTGGCTAGCAACCACTCCCTTTTGAGGATGCCACTGTAGGAGGATCGGCAACCTGGGCATGAAGGCAAAAAGTGATGATATTTGAAGTATTGAAATTTGTAATTAAGTTTCCTAGTGTTAGCTGCCCGGTAATTTCAACTCATTGCTTACACGGAGTTTAAATCATCCTTTTGGCTCGGAAATGCGTTGCTTACGCAGTGTGCAATACGTTCCCAGTCGGTTAAGCCGATTGTAGGACATCCATCTATTCAATCGAAACGTGGGCCTCCTAATTTGTTTTTATAACTTTTTAAAAAATAAAAACAAATTAATTTAATGTTATGTTTTGGGAAAGTTGGCACTTATGTTACATAGGGTAATCGAACTATCAACTATTTCCAATAAAGTTTTTCGTGGCATTTTTTAAAGCATTTGTGATTTGCCTACGCACACTTTGCTGTTAAGGGGTTATACTTTCAACGTTTATCAAGAGATCGCAACTTCTGGGGCAATTTATTGTAGAAACCGATTCTGCATTAATGATGCGGTAAACTTTGGGTTCCCATATGAATATGCATTAAATTAAAAGCTGTTATTTATGATATCAATACTTCCTAACACTTCAAAAAGGTGGCAAAGTATTCGTCACGCTGGCCCGTCGCTCTAAGTGGTCTCTGCAAATAATTTGTGAATTTTTCGTTACCTAAATTATCGCTTCTCCTTTATTAACGTACCAATTTAAGAGTGCACAACTCATCACACAGAATGACACATAATGACTTCCGTAAAGACTTTTTTACTTTTTAGCTAAAAGGTATATCTTTATCGATAATTTGCCACAAAGCTATGCAATGCTTCCCTTGGAGTCGACTTTGCAATTGCTTGCTTCGCATGTTGACCGTCTTGTTTTGAACTCTTTCAATGACGATAATGTTTTAAAGACCCAGTATTTCTGAGTCAAATTAATTTCTAACCTCTTAAGGCAAATAGTCTTATATATATGTACTTTACAAAGCCTTGTATGCCCCTATTAGTGCGTCCCTCAAATCGTTAGCCGACCAGTACGATAAGAATGTTGCTCAATTCTTTCTTATAACTAACTACTTTTAACTAATGGCCTTTCTTGCACCTGGGTTAGATGGTAGTGGATATAAAAATTCGTTCTTAGACGAATACAATTTAATAAACTTGTTATAAATTTAAGTAATACAACAATTCGTTATAGTATTTGTGCCAAAATAGTTTGTTTGTTTCGTTTGATATAAAATTTACATAAATTTTAAATATCTGATAAAATATTGATTAATTTATAGTAAGGATTCAAACAAATTTATTTTTATGATAAATAAATTTGATGATTTAAATTTTTATATAAATTTATTCAATTTTGGAAAAAATTAAAAAAAGAAAAAATAAAAGTGAAAAATTTCCTTTAAACAAAAACATATACAAAAAATTTATTTTAGTATTTACATCTATCTCCAGAGGCTTCATTCATTTCATTATATTGCATACTATGTATTAATTGCTCATAATGTATGCTTTAATGCCACTCTCAATGCACTAGATGTGGGAATGCGTACTAACATTGGCAAGGCATAAACTTCGAAACGGAAATATCTACTATAATTATTATTGAAATTTTTAAAAAATGCAATAATAAAATTATTATGACTTTCTAAATATTTACGTATATATTAAAATCATGTCAGATTTCTACGACTTTTTCCGTAAAGTCTTAAAAGTCGATCATTATTTTTTCACAGGCCACGAAAGCAAATGCTGACTTATTGAAGCGTTTGACATTAAGGAGTAGCAAAGTTTCCAAAAAGTTCGGTTCAGAAAATATCTCTCTATGTTTTCAATAACGTGAGTATGATGCCACTTACTTCTCCAATAGTTTTTACAAAAAAAAGTTCGGCAAGTAAAGTGCAATTATTCTTTAATTAAATGATGTTATAAAAGACGAAAAAGTTCTCTTTATATATTTATTTATTTATTTATAGGCAAAATTGATTCGACTCAAATAATGAGCCGTACACGACCAACTCTTATAAGGTATAATAATGTATAAGTACGTGCGCATACATAGTAGTATAGAGGCACATTCTCAATCGCCGTGCAGGTCAGAATTGGAACTGCACCCCTAAACCATGCAGAAGCTTAACAAGCAATTACAATGAACATATTTAGATCTGTCTGCGAAGCTTTAGTGCTTGACAAGTTACTTTAAATACCCCGTAGGTAAAAGTCACATATTAAGGAGGGCAGTTTTCATAGAGGGTCGGGTATTGAGATTATGCTACAGATATGCTTTAGATTTTTACAAAGCCATGCAAATTTTTTGAAAAGCTTGTACATTGCCTAGATTTGTAGAAATAAAGTCCCTAGAAGAACGAATATTAGCAACATTGAAGCTTATTGCAGCTAGTTGTGCTAGCGATTAATATTAGTAATTAAAATTAATATTAAATATCCGACAAGACATATATGCATATGCTGGCTAACATAACGCCGTAATCGATTGACCTTTTTTTTCACCAATCAACTGTGTATGACGACTGTATACGTCATGATGTGTCCATCCGTCCTTGTGGAATTTCCCCAAAAGATTTTATCATTATGAATGTGTATTTGCCATAATAATATATTTTACAAAATATTTTGGTCACTTTGCCAAGTCGTTACCTAATTTCATACTACACGTACTCATCGGTAGAGAAGTCGACACAGGTGAGGTGCAAATTATTTTAAAATTAGTGATATCCTAAATGTGATTGACTTACATTTTCTAAGGGCAGTTAGAAAATAATACTTTAATCGATATATGCAACGAATGCTATAGCATTGGGATGACGTGAATGCTATAGCATTTAAATAAGAGCCAACATGAGAAAAGAGGCAATGAGAGGATCTGCTGTCTTTCTAATGTACAGAAGTTTACGAATTTAAATCCACTTTAAGTAAATTTGTAAATACACGTAGAGAAAACCCAAAAGAATCAGTTAATCAATACTTACTACAATTACAACAAGCGCAATATTAAAAAGCCCCAGGGTTGCATAAAAAATTAAATGAAAGTTAATTGGCTTTCAAATTTAAATGTTGTAGCGTTCATGTCATTTTGCACCACAGTGAAAATGAATTCTATAGCATTTCACGTCCGCGAACGTGTTAACGGGTTAATTAAAATTATTACTATTCAAAATGAAAACAAATACGCGAGCTTCAGTTTAATTTACATGATGTCCATCACTGATGATAAACGCGTGCTAAGGCAAGCATGTATGTTAGTGCAATAATAGGACATTTGGGGAAGAATGACTTAAGAATATTATCCTTAATTTTTTATTTGTAAATGTTTTCCTTAGCATTCGTTTTTTTTTGTAAATACTTTTTTATTAATGATTTGTTTGCTTTGCATAAAATCAAAGCGCGTATTATCGATACAATTATCTTTCACTATATCAGGAGGAATGTAATTCTTTTACTTTCTCGATTATGATGATTTTCCTTTTTATTTATTATAGTTGACACATATATATATAAAGTAGGAATGAGCTTGTATTCTTTTTTATAAACTGTGGGCGTGATGCAAAAAATATCTCTTAATATTCGTCGTAAGAATTTACTATGCAATAGATTTTAAAGTAATACTTGTTTCATTCTTTGCCAGCGCAGTTATTGTACATACACGAATGATCCAACAAAAACATATTTACCCTACGCTGTCAATACGATTGTGGAATAAAGAAAAAAGTGCCTGCGTGAGCAAAATATGGGACTCTATTCAACAGAAAAAGCTGTGGCCAATTTTGAAATAAATCTACGTTTCTTCGGTTGCAGTGATGGACGACGTAAAAAGTATCCTCGCGGCTTTTGCCACTATATGATGTCCATATATCGGGCAACACTCACCTGATTGTCTCAAAGGAACATGTATTTAAAAGGTGACATTCCAGTTTACATTTTTTGCAAGAACAGGTCCTTTGCTCGTGCAAAAAGTTATATTGATTTGAAAATGAGTGAAATATCTGAAGAAATATGCTATGTGATGCTTTTTTACTATAAAAAAGGTAAAGCATGCAAAAATATGTCGAAAAATTGGTGAAGTGTAAGGTGAAAATGCTGTGAGTGAACGAGGAACCCAGGAGTAGTTTGCTCGATTCGATGAAATTTTGCAACTGGTGGCGCAAGGCCGGCACGTAAGCTCTCAGGAAATAGTGGACGTACATCAACCACATGAGACTTTGGAATCATTCGAAAAGAGCGCGCTACAAATAGAAACCCTACGAGGACCGAAAAATCCGCGGAGAACTTTTATATCATCTATTATATGTGGTCACGTATTGTGTATAATTTGTCTATCTTTGTTTTCGCCGATACCAATGAAAGGGCATACGAGTTGACGAAGTTAATATACTTTCATTATTACTGGTTTCGATGGATACATTAATTATTTGGAATATATAAGCAATAAATTAGAAACGTTAAATTATAAACCATCAAGCCGACATATATGGAAGCGTACATTACCAATACCAAATAGAGAAGGCTATGTTGCCAGAATAAAAACCTATAGCAGGTGACATTATAGAAAAAATTCATGAAATCACTTCATTAAATTTAAAAAGAAAAGTTGCAAAAACGAAATCAGAAACTTTCGTGAGCCTATACGCTGTCTCGGTTTTCCTAAAGAAAGGCATAGGCAGGTAATCATTTTTAA
Source organism: Glossina pallidipes (assembly GCA_000688715.1). Taxonomy (NCBI): domain Eukaryota; kingdom Metazoa; phylum Arthropoda; class Insecta; order Diptera; family Glossinidae; genus Glossina; species Glossina pallidipes. Next base: position 2,767,160 of record KK499765.1, on the reverse strand, counting down.
TTCTCGAAATTTGGGATAATAATGTTAAGTGTGTAGCCACTTTTTAAAAGCAAACCTTTAGGGAAAGAATTTGTAAGTTATGTGAGTTGTTATTCTTTATTTGCCTTCCTCCTTAAGTGGCAAAGACCGCTTTAATTTGAAGCTGCGAAAGGCATTCATTGCGATTAGTCCCCTTAGTTGCTTATAAATTTACTATTGCCTGAATGAAAGCTTAGTTAAATAAGAGATGTAGTAGTAATTCCATTGCGTCGTCCTTCTTTACCTTTGGTTTATTATGATTTGTTCTCTTCTACTGAAAAATACAAGTCGGTTTTATCCTTACAGATAATGTCATTGAAAATTGGAGATATTACCAGGGCATGTTTGTGTGCAAGTTCGTCGTGTAAAAAGTTGTTTTATAGACGTAAGAGGCGTAGGAATAGCAGATAATAATAAGGAATTTAGTAGAAAACACTTTCAAATGTAATGCAAACTAAACAACGAATGAGTGCAAAAACTAATAAACCTTTTTGCGATATGCTTTGCCAAAAATTTTTTCCATTACGTGATTGTTAGTTTCTTATAAAATAATTTTTATGCGACGAACTTCATTATCCCTAATTTTGTCACTTTTCTTTTATTGCAAAACATATTACGATGTGACACTCAGTTCCTTCTGAGAGTCCTGGGAATAATTAAAATATTATTTGTTTTTATTTACACCCCAAATTCATTAATTTATTCAAAAAAGCTATATATAAAAATAAAACATATTTTTTGAATTAAATATTATATATTAAGAAGATAAGAAAAACATCATTTGTTGGCGCAAGTTGCGCATAAACTTAAACTAACCCATGAAGAAATTATCGGATAAGGCACAGCAGCTACTGCTATGAAATGGCATGCACTTTTCATCAACGCATTTTGATCCCTAATTTTTTCTTCGATTAGCTCCTTTCTGTCTAAGATACAGGATTGATTTCTGACTGTGGGATTGTGTGTGTCACATTATGCGATAAATTTAATTTTGATAGCATGGTTAATCCAAATTTACAAGGACTTACGTAAAATTAACAAGTAACAGTTATTCGAATAACGCCTTTTAAAAATAAGGCCTTATATTGGAGGGGGTTGAAAACATGGTCTGCTCGGAAGCATTTTCAATAGCGTTCTTCCTTTTTCAAATTTCATCAAACTATCTCGAAAATTATGACTTGTGGGTTGAACCTACACCTACAGAGGAGCAAAGAGACAGGCAAGCGTAGATTGGTTCGGTATAATCAACGGTGGGTCTAGCTCATTTCCTTATGGGTGTTACATCCTACCGCACAAACTTCATATATCGTTGTACTATGAGTGGTGTAGGGCACAAAAACGAGTAAGCTAAGGAAACAACAACCCAACACTAACCTCCACAGTCACTAAACCACAGGTTAAGAACTTCATGTTTATAACGCAGCGAAACATCAGTTGTTGACTAGCTGAACATTTAAAAAGAAGAAGAATAAGAAGACGATTTGCGGACATTCATATTGCAATATATTGCCTTTCTTTCAATAGACGTACTTGTAGATGAAGTTTGCTTATCTCCATTAGTGAAATCTTTGCAAGAACAATATTAGAAGTGGCCTGAATAATTTCGTATATGCACATACCCGGATGTTGACCATAACACAAAACATAAAATGAATTATGTGTTATATATATCCATATATATATATATATATATATAAATTAGAATAAAATTGCATTCAACTCTTAAAATGTACGCAAGTACACAAAAATCCCTTTTCATTTTTTTTGCAGTTTTTCAGTAAATATACGCCATCTGTAGTTGACACATTAAAACGTACATAACACATACATGCGTTTTAAAAACATGACAGAGTATAATTAATTACTGCAAAATTGCTGTGTATATAATAAATAAACTAAAATAAAATATAACAAATGCTTTGAAACGCATGTTAAATACTCACCTCTCTTGATAAATGAAATATATTTTGTGTGAGCGAACTAAGCGTGACATATCATACCATACACAGGATAATCCAGAAACACTTCTTAAGTGGTTTTAATGAATGCACAAATTAAATTTGAACGCCGCAATTATTTGCAAAAATATTTGAGGATCTTTCATTGTCATCGGGCAACACGGAGGTGCAAGCATTTTGCTCATGCTTTGTAGTACTTGGAAGTTATCCTCACAGGACTCAGAAACCTGTAATGTGCACTTGACGTTCACATTTAGACCTTCATTCATTCCTCTGCGCATCTGCCACCTTCGTTTGGTTTTCAAATGTTAATGTCAAAAACGAACAAGTAAAAGCATTACAGTATGCCGTGGCCCGCCATCAAATACCTTTCCCCCGTTTCGCTTAATACACTTATTCATATAATCTCTTATCAAAATAGTATATTATGAGGAGAGTGGTCTGATCCAAAGCGTTTTCAATGGCGTTCGTCCTTGAGCTAAAATATGCCAGTGTACCAGATTTCATCAAAATACTTTAAAAATTGCCATCTGTAGGATCGACAAACGTAAATCGATTCAGAAAGTGATTTTGAATTGATCGGACAAGATGGGCTCTACGTCCTTCATGTCCTTCTGGGTGTTGCATATATCTATCAAAAGTTAATAGACTCACAAGTGATGTAGGGTATAAAAAAACACGAAAGCTACAATGGCAATATGTCCTATCCTTATGAATGGACGATGATCTCTCAGGAGCTATCATGAAACCTCAACAATTCCTAAAGCACTTAACATTCTCCTAAAAACTTAGGGACTTTACTTAAAGAAGAAGAAGAAGAAGAGAAAATGCGGATGGGTCGAGCCTGTTCTTACCTACTTACATTTTTTTTATTGTGAAGGAATAATAAGTGGTTTTCAAATTTGCTCTGTAATGTGCACATGAGTTCTTGACAGCACTTGACAATTTGAAAACGCCCTGAGCAACGTATGGAGGAGACAGTATATGAACTTTTAGCCAGACATACAAAAAGCTGGCATATGAAGTTAAAATGTGTTAAAATGTCCTAATAATCAGCCAAATTGCACATACGCAACGTATTTCTGTAACTATCAACAGAAAAAAAGGAGAGCAAAAAAAGCTATTTTTTGATGATCTGTAAAATACTGAAAAACGTAAATGAAAAAATTGCTTAAAAATACATCAAAAAACAAATCTATTGCTTAACAAGTTGAAAATGTGCAAAAAAAATTTTCGAAAGGGAAAATAATGTGAAAGTAAAAACAAACGAGGGGTGGGGGTGTACTTGCGTAGTAGTTTTAAGTTTAGCCTTCAGAAAGCTTTTAGTTATGACATTAGACAAGATATTTTTCTGCCAAAATAACGATATTTGTTATCTTTTTCAAACAAAGGATATTAACTCGTATTTTGAGCGAGAAAAAGTCCAAGAAATTCCTGCAAACATTACGTTTTTTATTAGGATGAAGATGAAAAAATTATTAGAGAAATTTCTCGAAAGTTGCAATGATTGTGCAAATTGGACGGCACTGGGCTATGCTGTACTGAAAAATCGTCCTTCTTTTCATTCTTAGACATATAGAGATGTCATAAAGTAAAAGAGATGTCATAAGGTAAAAAATCTGATTCGATTAGCAAAAGTTTACATAAAATTCGCAATTTACCCATACTGTGAGCGAGCTGTTAAATATGCAGAGGGCACAGTCAGCCAAATCATTCCTTTGTATGGGCTGAAAAGAAAGATAAGACTAACGTTTTTATATTATGTTATTACTTAGTATTTGCACTGTTCAAACAAACGCAAAAAGGAAATCAACTAATTATTATAAATAACAGGTGTTAACGAAATACGTTAAAAAATTGTTCCCGAAATATTTCCAACTTGAAAATATTGTAACGTTTTGTAACGTATTGTACGTTTTGTTTGCAGCCCTCAGGAGATCTGTTTCGAAAGTATTTAAAAAAACTTATATTTGCTTTGCTTGTTTTGGTTTTATCCGCACGAATATTACGATTCAATCTTCTTGACTCGACTGACTTTGCCTTCCGCAAATATTCTGCCTATATATCCTTTTACAATCTGCACGATGAGCTCTGTTTAAATAAAGCGCTAGACTTTTTGAAAGAGTGGTCCAAAGAGTTTGACGATCCTTTCGTCACAAAAAGACTATACATGAGCTCAGTCAGACGAATACTTCGGTATGCGTCCATTGTGTGGTCCTCTTCCCATAGGTGTTAAGCCGGCCCAATAGAATCAGTTCAAGAGCTGTTCTTGATCTTTGCATTTAGGAATTTAGACTGAGTTAATTAAGTTAGTGAAAGGCACCCCCCATTCGCTCACATTATTTGGTGAGGTAAACTTCAATATCCCGAACCGTGTCTCTAGGAGATTTATTTTAATGCATCTTAACCAATATAGACATAATTATGAGATTTTCACCCTTTTACACTGGCTCCGGGTCTGCTGCTGTGCTAGATAAGTGTATCTGTTCCCTTTTTTGTGCTTGTTATCAAGAGTCAATTGAATTCGGCTGTTAGTTTATTTTAGATGAATATGTTATTAAAAATTGAAAAAATCAGTTTGTAAACCAACCATAATTTTCCATTGCAGGTATTGATCTGAATAAAAGATTGTTTACTTTTAGCTTATGTTCGTGGCGACCAATACGATACGCAATCAATGTATGATATTAAAATCAGGGTTCTTTAGCGACCAATGTTATTATCTAGAGTCTTATATCCATATAAACCAATTTATTCATTCATCTGCTAGTGGGGGCGGTAATGGAATATTTAAGATAAAATTTCTCAGTCTTTGTCGAAGAATTCTTCCAATTAGGTTCTACTTTAATGGCATCCATCGGTTTATGAAAAAATTCTGCAGATATGCGCGTACTTGAACGCATCTACACGCTCTGTTGTCTTCTTTCTTAACCATATATTCCTCTGGATTTTTTCAGTAATCCTTCAGAGTTGTTCGTAAGGCTTACGAATTCACTAGACTCTATAACAGTTAACTCACTTAACGAAACCGTTATTTAATTTTTTTTCATTTTTTTTGTGATCGGTCAATGGATGTACTTATTCGCGTAAAATGGTGACGGTCAGCCAAGTGGGGAAAGGAATAGAAATAGGGTAGGCCACGGTCGCAGTCTAGTGGGTGTAGTGGGTGCGTGCCCAATCGGTAAGTGTTGTGCCTTTAAGCACGTACTACATCTGTAACCAAAGTAACCTTGGACGCACTGAGATTGGAGCCCGCGTACACTAACAACAATCAGTCAATACTTAGTTGTTATGAATGCGTTAATTGAATATTATTTTTTACTTTATCTAAATTTTTTGGATTTTGTTGATGTAGTTTACATTGTTATGTATTTTTATATAATATTTTCAATAGTCTACGCCACTTGTGATGCAAAAGTATATTAAGCATTTGCGGATGTATACAACACGTAGAAAGGCTTGAGATAGATTCAGAATCACTTTCTGAATCCATTTAGGTCTGTATGTCTACCTTGTTTTCTTGTATTCAACCTACAGGTCGCAATTTTTGAGATATTTTGTTAAAATTTGACGTGTGCTGACGTGTTTCGGCCTAAGGACAAATGGAATTGATAATGGTTCGGATCGGAACATTTTTTAAACACTACAGTGTTTTTACTTGTTCAATTTTAAATTCAATTTCAAATCTTCTCTAATATTACCTTTTATGGGAATGGCATTGTGGTTCAAAAAGTTCCGCTTACCTTAGGCTGACTGAATGTTAACAAAAGCGTTATTGGATTTTATTGCAATAGATTTAAAACATGAATTCATTCAATTCATATAAATAGCTTCCTCTCGGGTTAATGATGATGAAAACTCAACTTCAAGAATGTAACAATTGAAGACCTAGGTAAAGTGCAGTTATGTAAAATGTTTCATAAGTTATTGTCGTTACTCTTCATCTCCTTTTATATCTTAAATAAAGTAAATTCATTTAATTCGGATCATTATCTTTCGTTATCAGAGACAACATTCTAACACATTATAAATTATCATTGTCTATCGGTAATTAAAACCAGTTCTCACAACTACTCAACACTTTTCAATGTTATGGCGTTTACTTTGGTTTTATTATTTGTCTTATTAATCAGTGTAGAATAGATTGAATACATAAACTATTTTAGTATTCTCGGCACATTCGTTGCTCGAATTAAGTTCACAGATAGAAATCTGCATGTATTTACAAATATTAAAGTACAACAAGAAGAGCATATCTGGTATAATTTCAATTTACTTTTTGATATTTGCTTATCAATACGCTTGGATATCAAGCTACAATAATAATTCTGGATTCGAGTGAAATAACAAAGGAAATGTGTAAATTGATATCCTGGCCGGTATCGCAACAAACTATACGAAGGAAAAGGAAGATGAAGATAAAGCATAAATAAGAAGAAGAAGACAATGTCTAATAAACGATACATTTAATAAAAACCAAGAACATGAATGAAATCTCTTTGAAAGCTCAATGGAAGAAGGAAAACAGAATCACAGAATGAAAATGTCAATAACAATTTGCACTTGAGACATCATCTTGCCGCAGAGCGCATTATATTAACAAACAAATGAACTCGCAACAAACGCTATGCAAAAGAACTCAATAACAGTAGCAACAATAACGCAATCACAAGATAACATAACTTTTGATATCTGTGTATCTAGAGCGAGAGAGAGATAAAGAGAGAGAGAGAGAGAGAGAGAGAGGGAGAGAGAAGAAGAAGTTCATATATGCATGCCTGACTATGTATCTGTGCTTATGTGCATGCATACCCAACGATTTAACCCAGCTGGCTGCACCAGTACACAAATAAATCAAATGCTACCGCTTAGAAAAACAGTGTTTATTTTGAGAAATAAAGGCACAACGCATACAAATATATATACACGCACAGCACACGCACTAGTAGTGTAACGTAATATGTGAACGTCAGGATTATCATCATCATCGCGAACATCTAAATAAACAAACACATGAATGGCATCGTAATAAAATAGTGTATGCATTTATATATACATATATATATATGAATACTTATGTATACCAAAAATGTGTTGATAGGCGTTGTCACTGTCAGAGCACACGTATATAATACTTGTCATGCTTTAAATGGCCAAAGTCTCTAAATTGGTATATACGTGTGTAAACTAGCTAATGTGCAGACGAAAACTCTTGTGACATGCGTGCGTAACAAGTGAATGTTGGGCAAAAAAAAAAAAAAAGAAAAAGAAAAGAAAGCAACAAAAACCCTAAACAAAACAACAACTAATCTCCAATTGGATGTTATTGTCTAACAATTTGGAAACAAGTGCTTTTTACAGTCGGTTGCTTGATAGCTTGTGGATCTCTTGTCTGTCGTTAGGTCGAAGCATTAAAAACAGCATTCAGTCAGTTAAATGAACATTGTTATGCTGCTTTAATTGGTAATGAAAATACTTTCAAGTTTCCAAGATTATTTTTCAATAGAAGCGTAAACGTTATTTCAGGATTTTCTGGCAAAACTGTTTTGTATTAAAATGGAATTCATTTTAATGAATAAGAAATGTGCAAATATGAAACTAGAGAAGCTTATGATGTTTGCTAGCGAAAGCTATGTTTGTACCTCTTCCAATGAGTAAATGCGAATAGGTGGATGTGAAATCAGAACTTCCCCCAAAATTAGAATGTTAGAACAATTATAAGATAAATATTATATTTGCTGTATTGTACGTAAGTGTGTCGAAAATGTCGAATCTTTGCTTACATTTGCAATGTATTGTGCCAATCTAAAGAACCAATAGATAACGTGTTGTATTAAATCTTCTTAAATACTACTGGTATTTGTGCAATACATTGTGTACTGCATAGTTAGGCGAAATTTTCTTCACGACTTTCAAAATTATGACCTACAAAGATTAATTAAACATTCCTGTTCGAAATCGCTTAAAACAACTGAAAGCATTGATTATTGCTTGCTTATTTAAATAATTGATTTCACCAGAGCGCAGACTTTACCACATGAGAAGACGCACCATATCGATAACACTCAATATACGATATATGCATATATAATAAATTACAGTATATATTATGTAATATACAATATAAAATACCACAACACATAATGTGTAGTATGCCAGGCATCGTCTACAAAGTAAGTCGATAGTCTAGGCATTGAAGAAACTTAATGAAAAGGTAGATTTCTCACCAGGCAAATACTTACTCTTTGCAAAACTTTTTACGCAGGAACAATCCGATAAACGGCAGCGGCTTGTGATGCTAATGCTTTATTGAAATAAAAAAAATGCAGGAGGATAGTAATAATAATTTCAAAACAGTTCATTTGTCATAAAAGCTTATTTTCATTTTCATTTTCAGTTTCATTCTTTCTTAAAGCGGACCATTAAGGCGTAAAACTTGAACTAAATATCTCAGCAACTGTGACTTTGGGATTACATAAAAACCTCGACGGGCATCTGAGGGACTAACGATGGGAAATTTTTTCAATAACTCAACCAAATGAAGCCCGTGTATAAATGTTTCATGTTATTTAGAGTAGCGAACGGATTCAGTAGTCAAGTGTTACTACAGCGTCCAATGTTTGCGTATGTCTTCGATTTCTAAAATATCTTTCGCGGAGATGTCTCTCAACAGATGATTAAGTTGAAAGACTAGTTATCTATGCAGTTTTCATTTCCGCGTATTTGTTCCTTTAATGCTGCTAAACGACTAATACTAGATTGCTAAAAAAGCTGAGAAGAACAATTTAATTTAAGGAAGAGTTTATAGATGACATTAATAATAAATAAATTTACTTTATCCTGACACACTGGCTGAATGCATAAACTTTATGAATATATCAGCAAAATGTATACACACAGAGACAACGTATACGTAATCTACTACTATAAGCAACCGAAGATGGAAGCATTAAACTATGATGACATCCGGATAGCTCTATAAACCACAAATACAAAAAGAGTGAAATGAAAAAATATGAAAAATAAATTTTCACTACAAAAGCCGGCCAAGAGGTAGGGCGTTAAGAAGAATAGGCCATTAAATCAACATTACAACTGGGGTAATTTCATTACTTTGCTATTGTGTTTCTTCTTTTTTCTTTTTTGGCTCGTTGGTAGTTGTGTTTTTTGTGTGGTCACTTATAAATAAATAAAGGGTCAAAAATAGTTCACCATTACCATTTTTCGGTGTTCAAAAGTATGAAAAGTAAGATGTATCACACGTTAAGAGCTTATTTTAATGTTGTCCTGATTTATGCGAACTACAATATTTATAAACATTTACGGCACAGCGCAACAGTGAAGTACATGGTGTGCGTGTGTATATGTATATATATATATATGTGTACATATATTTATATGTATATGTTATGCCGTTTGTGCAGTAAAAAGCAAAGTGCTTAAAGTGGGCTATAACATCAAAGAAAGGAAATTCAAAATTACCGTGTTTTATCATCAAGTAGTAAATTACTAAAGAGTTTATGTCAAATGCTGGCAATACTCGTAAAAATCGGACAAAGCATAAAAGAAAGCAAAGTTAAAATGTTCAGTAGAGAAGAGGAAAAAAAAGGAAAAGTTACAATTCGAGTGTGTAAAGAAGGAAAAATGCTAAGAAACAGCTCTAAATAAAACACAAGAACAACGAAACACTTAAATGACTTTATGTAACAGCTCTTGAAACATTGCTGTTGATAGTTAATACACGACGACGACGACGACGACGACGTAAAATTGTGTGCATTATTTGTTGTCTACAGTCGATGGCACAAACCACTTTAATACCCATATTGTATCGGGTTATTTCACCTACCGTAAGCGGCATATTAGATTTGCGGTGTATTTGCAATAATTACATAACGGAGATATAAAAAATGCAAGTTCTGGGTAAGTCCAGTCCATCTTTTTGTTCATATCGAGCTATTAAGATTACAAGTTAAAATGTTGCCAAGAAAAACCGATATGGTGCATCGTTTTACTTCCATCAGCTCAAACCTGAAATCCACAATTTCACCTGCGAAGATATAAAAAATGAAGCATGAGTATGCTGTTTTTATATTATTCAGTTAGAATATAGCATGTATGTGTGGGCGGGAGTTTCCAGCGTTTGCTTGAAGACGTTGGACTGCTTGCAGGAAAAGGCTCAGATGCTCATGGGAGACGAGAGTGTTTCCAAAATTCTCGGTGACCCTGAACATCGGGGGACTGTCTAGTTCTTATGTATAGGAAGATCCGGAGCAAGTTTTCTACAAAGATAAAGCGCAATACAAAAGCACTGCCCCGCTTTGTTAGATTTCCCCACCACTCGTCATGGAGTTGTTTGTGTACTGTACTGCACAGTACAATGTCTCATCGTATTTTTCGTCACTTACCGTCTACACTCTTAAGTTGAGCGTCCTCTCACTCCGCTTAGCTATATTCCTTCCTCACCACTATCGTGCCCGCATGTGTAGTGGATAACTGACCATATATAAAAAAAGAAATCTAGTTATCTAAAAGACGATTTTTTACTCAACTTTGTTTTCATCTCGCCTTCTCTTTGTTGGCTTTCTTGAAAGCTTTCCCTTTATCCTATCATTAAATATTTTTTGCAGGACACATTAATAATAGATCGCATAATAAACACATCTGATGGAAAAATGCTTAAAGATAAACATAAACGGGCGGTATAAAATCATTCGGCGCGAGCTAAGCATAAATTCTATTTTATTCCTTTCTTCATTGCAAACAGAGACGGAAAACATATAATAGTACTTTCGTAATTTTCGCTTTACTTCTCAATCTACTTTCAATAAACTGCAATTCTGAAACGCTTTACAAATAACCGTTTGATTAAACGTTTTATTCTTGCTGTAGAGCGAGGTTAGTATCTGGTGCTTACAAAGTTAACTTCCTTTCATAAGTCAAATTTTAAAATTGGGTACAATTGTATGCGAGGATTAAATTTTCTAAATGTAGTCAACAGTAACTTAATAAAATGTTTTATAAAATTTTCATAAGCTCTTCCCTATAATTTCAGGCAAAATTTTTAGGGGACTTCCATTGAAAGAAAGAAAGATAGATTTTAGTGTACAGTACCCCGTCAGAATAGGCATAACACTTATCGGGCATACACCTTCCATTCCACGGCCATTTCCTGCCTGCCTCGGTCTCGCGCATATGAGAAACAACCTCTAGACGCATGGTCGTAAAAAATAAACAAAAACGTGTATAATAATCGACATAATAGAGATTTGGCTTTCGCTTTATTTCTATGTTTTTCATTTAATTTTTAATATAACTAAAGTCATTTAATGTTTTTTATTGTGTTTTCTCTAAAGGTATTCTCGTGTTATACCAGAAACCTTTTTGACTGTTGCAAAGACATTTTGTAAGAAGAAAAGAAGGCCGACTTTCCACTAAAGCTTCTATCGCTTATATCCTTTTCATAATGTGGCCAACGCCGCCACCATTCGGAACTCCTGCAGCTTTAGTCAACATATCAAGTACTTGTGTAAATAAAGCGCAGTTTTGGTAATAACCTGTAAGTGCAAGCGCTAAATTATTTTTTTTTTTTGCGCTATTACAATGTTTTACCCCCATTTAGAACTTCATAAAAATGATGGTAACCATTATGTCTATTTTACATAAAACTTTTTTGAAATGAAAAAAAGTTTAGCTTAAACAATTCTCTTTTTCCAAAGTTCCTTCTTATAGGTCATTAAATTACTTGCTGGGAGTAATTTATTTGTGTATTCTGCTTTTTGTATTTCCTTAAAAATTGCCTTTCAAGTTTGCATATACAATGATACAAATGTTTTTAATCTCCTAAAGGCACATTATTTTAAGTACAGGCTCTCCAGCCCTGTAGCGTAAATGTTTAATGGCTATGTTTAATCATATCCAACGAAGAAAGACACGTCTTAGAGATATCAAAAAGGGCGAATAAGCTAAATTCAATCAACTTAGAAGACAATCCGTCTGCGATAGCTTGAAAATTTTTTGAAATTATCGAAGAACTTGCTTCCTTTGATATTTTCGGATAAAGTGGGTTCTACAGCCGCAGGGAAGAGCTATGACGCCAAACGGATAAAAAGGCAACGGTGTTCCAAGAGATTTGCCAATAAATCTATAACAATAGCCTCCTCCAGAATTCTAACTTCACATGACAACTGGACCGTCAGCTAATAGAGTCTGCTGTCCAATGTCCTCAAGCCTTTTATTACTATTGTAAAAGCTCTGCGCTCTAAAGATTCTCGAAATGTTAGTCACTTGTAATTTATGTAATTCTCAAATACTAACCTTAAATGGTAGGCATCCGCGTTTCGACCTAAGACCTAAATAACTTTCATTATGGCTTGTCTACGCATTATTTTTTATTGCTTTTACTTTTTTCCAAGCATTTTTTTTTTTATTGCTCTGTATATTTCACCAAGTCTTCTGATATATTTGAATAATGAAACTTAATGTTTATCACTTTTAGTATATGTTCTGTTCTACGCTGCATTGGATTGCTGCCTACGTATTCTATTTGATACGTTTTCCTTTAAAATGTGCTCCGTTATTTAAAAGTTTCGATAAATTTAAAAAAAAATTCACTATGAAAGATTTCTATGCTTTTGAGATTTTAAATTTACAATGTGTTAGGTGAGCAATTAAATTTTCTGTAAGTTTAGATAAGGTTCAAGTTCATTTTAAAACATATTTTTTATAAAGCAAAGCGATTGAAATATTTACCGTCGCCGTCTATGCCCTTTTGCCTCCTATCCGATAGCTGACGGATGGGTCCGTACATCGTCAACTTTGCAAAACTACTGTTCTTAAATATGATTGCATCGACCGGAATAAGTGCCGAAAAAGTAGTAATCAGAAGGAGACAAGTGTGACGAATATGTCGAAATCGGAACAAGCTCCCAGCTCAAGTTGCAAACAACTGACTGGCCTGCTTATTTTGGATCCGGACGGACATGTACGAATGTCATCGTTTTCAAGATTAGTGTCTTTTGAACGAAATCTCAAAACCAATTTTCAACTGTTTCACAGCTTATGGCATTGTCACCCCAAGACAGGAAGTAAAAAATTTAAATGAGCTTGAGAGAAAATTCTGGTTCGCTAGACAGCGTACCTCGCGCGTACGGACTATTTCCTTAGAATTCGTTAAATATAGTTGAGTATCAAATATGACTTTTCGGATCTATGAGTATGAAATAGCAGGTTTTATCGTTTTACTTACCAAATAAGACTCATTTCTTATCCCGGTCTCTTAATTGCACCATACACCACTTGCGGTACACGGACATATTAAATTTATGGAAAAAAACTTGGCACCCACCGTTTATTGTTCCGATACGATTCACAATTGTTTGCCTGTCTATCCGTCTGTCCATTTTGTATGTTCGTATTCAATGTACAAGTCGCAAAGTTTGAGATATTAAGGACCAATGCGTCTCAACAACTTTTTCGACCACGCGTATAATGCTTTATTTTGAAAAAATCTATATGTTTTTACTTATTTTTTTTTTTTTATTAATTTGTATTTTTTTATTTATTTATTTATATTATTTTGAGAAACAAAGTAATATTCTTGCGCATCTCTTCCCTTTGGCTTTAAAAGTTGAAGGTTTAATGAGATTTAAAATTAGCTTAAATTTTCTTACACTTAATATTTTTCCAACATCCAGGACAGTTCATAGTTGGCCTTGTTAACAAGTTAAGCGATTCAAAATAATTAAAATGCGCTTAAAAAAATATCTCTGCTAAATTACAATATTCTGTCTAATACAACGTAGAGTTATTATTACAACACCCACTAAGATTCGTAACTGCGTCAGAAGCAATCTTTGCAAGGTATGAAACGAATTTTTGAATAACGTCGTGTTCTACAAATGTTGAAAACACCGGTACGTGATCATTCCAATGAAAAATTTTAAATATATACCTATTAGTTTTGCGTACTCTTCGCTGTTACAAATGTAACGGCAAAATTCGGTGAATGGAGGTGGGGCGTTTGTGGCTAGAAATGGATTGCTTACCATGTCCTCTCAAAAAAAAAAATCTTTATTCTTACTTCCTTTTCTTCTACTGCCCTTTCCCGAAAAGTTTTAACGTTAGCATTTGCACATACACAACTTGCACAACTCTACGGTATGCAATGTAGATGATAAATGAATGAGTAGATAAAACTTTTGTCGAGTTTACACCAGAGGAACCGATTAAAGTCTGCAATATGTTGTTAAGAGTAGTCGCTTCACTTGCATGATTAATTGGACCCAAGGTATGCAGCTTTGTTATTTTTATAAACACTTGTCTGTAATTTCAAAATTAATTCATTAATCATTATAAAGGTTTCTTGTAGTGGTTTCTGCTATAAAAACCTAATGGTTTCACAGGAATTTGTACTTGATTATAAAGTTACCCATCGAGTTGGCATATGAAACTATTTCATTACATCATTTACCTCATTTCATTAGAAAGATGAAATATAGTCATAGGCATAGTCAATAGAAATCTTTTTCAAATTTAGTATAGATAATCGTCAGAAATACGAACAACCTCCTAACTACAGTCTTTGGGAAGGTGAATCGTGATTGTTTGTTGTTTTGTTGATAGAACGCACGAGGAACGCATAAGGAACATTTTTTAATTAAAAATGGTTGTGTTCCACTGGCATTCATACATGATAATTTTTTTAAACAGTAAACCATAAACTGTAGAGATATCAACCTAGTACTTTATGCGAAAAGTAGTAAAGCTTTCCGTACAACGTAGTATTCCACCTATCAATTCGCGGCGTGTAAGTTTGTTTGGCAGCTGACGTCTAAAGAGAACGTAAAGACTACACACACCTGTGAAAGAATTAAGCACAGTTTTGCTTTTGTTTTGGAAATTCGAATTTTCCAGATTATTTCTTTAACGGCGGGCAGAGCAGAGGTCAACATTCATATTTTAGAGAAGGCCACGCATCTAATCTGTCATAAAAAGCATGAAAAGCTTTTAAGCACCCATGGTTCAACAGTGTTAACCCATTTGAGTAAAAGCCGATTTGCAGAACTGTAACGTTTGACTGATGGAAGAAGCCATTATAAGAACGTCAATTAGCCATATTAAAATCGTTTTCGAATGCCTTGGATCTGTCATAGAAACTAATGTTCTAGCGGTGTGAAAAGCTCAAGCGTTATCCATACTTATTTTTGTTCCCCGTTATAATCTCTAAGCGCCTAAAATGCTCAGCAAGCCATTACTTAAAAATGTGAAGTGCATGTCGATCCGCTCGTCCCACTGAAGAAATAAGTGAGTATCCAGTAATCCACCCAACGACAAACGAAACTTTCTTACTTTTGTCGTGTAATCTTTTTCGCAATTTTTTTATTTCTTCTTCATCGACTGATGCTGCTGCAAGCACCCAGCCTTGTGCTATCATAATCTAATATCTTGCTGTTTTTGCGCGCCAGATCTAGTACTACACTCATATTGTTTTTGTTTTTGTTGAGCGATTTTTATATTTTCCGCCAAAGAATGGGGGCATAGTCATTTTGCCAAAACGGTTTCAACACAAAAGGGAGCTTCATGGTTTCCACGATGTATACATGGTTGGCCACTACTTCTGAGTCGATTTAAGCACCTCCGCCTGTTAGCTTGTCTGTCTACGTAAGTTGTTTGGAAAACGCTCTAGTGGCCGGGAAAAAGCAGCTACCGACTTCAATTCCGGCATAAACATTGGCCACGTCTTTGGTAGCACGTAATCTGGGAATGCTTCTTTTCGTGGGTTTTCTGCTGATTGCTCATAGATAGACGATAAAAGCTACCACGTACATTTTACAAAAATTGAAAAAATTAGCCACGTTCAACCCAGATGTAAATGAGATCAGATAAATGTGGTGAATATAAAAGAACAGGTCGCGCTCGAAAATAATTTTCTTACTTGTTTTATTTCATTTTGTATTCAGCTTCCACATGTTTGTGATTAAGTCGTCAGGTCAACCAAAGATAGATATCAGCTTCTTTACGGCCTGCACGATTAAGGTGACACAAGGGTACATAAAGTTTATCTGTACGTATGCGAAATCCAAAGGGACTTGGGATAGATTCATCTTTTATTATAGTCATCGATTCAGAACACTTTTCTAGTCCAGCTCAGTTTGTCTGTCTGTCTTGCTTTTTATGTTCAACTCACAGGTCCCAATTATTGAAGTAGTTCGATGTATTGAAAATGGTTCGGATTGGGCCGCTTTGTCGACCATCCATATAGCAACTTATTTTAAAAACTCGATATATGAATAACAAAAGATGGTGTGGAGTATTTAATGGTGTGCCGCTATGGTGTTTTCACTTCGCGAAATTTTAAATTAAACGCAAATGGAACGTGCTAATGGAATTATTTGGCGATTTGCGGTTTTCTCTCTCTTGACGATATTAATGTTTACATATATGGGGGAGTAGAAAGTTCTTTCTAGGAAGTAAAAAAATATCGAAAAACCTAGATATAGTCTCTCAAATTGCTTTAGCCACTTTTGGTGCTTTAACCTTTTCAGGCAAAAACGGACTAAACACACTTGTATACCATAGGCACGTGCATGTTAGCTCAGAAAATATTTATATATTATATAAGCGAGTGAAAAGTAAATAATAAAAATAAATAATAATAATAATAGTAATAAAAAATAATAAAAGTAAATAATAAAAATTATTCACTCCCGCTTTGTAGAACACTTTAGATATATAAATGCATAACAGATGTTTAACTATGTAATTACTTCCTTCAATTAACAGCAAGTACACACACTATAAGAAAATCTTTAAATAAATCTCTTCACGAATTAGGTGTTGTTTTAAATTTTTTTCTTTATATATCAACAATCATAACTACATCTATATTAGTTGCTCCACACATAGTTGTTGTATTTCGGTATCTTCCGTCTTTCTCTTTCCCTTTTCATGCGGATACAATTCTCAAAACATTCTCATTTCTAGTTGTGTTCTAATTAATATTATGTCTTAGATAATTTGAATAATTATGTTAAAAATTTGTTGAATGTTATCTCGTTTATCCTCTACTTAGACTACATTTTAAAACACGTAAAACAGCACTTCATCATCATCATCATTAGTATCAGTTGTATATGTGTATATATGTTTACTAAACGTTTATGTTAGGCATGATAATTAATGTCATTTACTACTACATACATTCATAATCGTAAAGACGTAGACATGAATAAATCTCATAAGCATCTCTTCTGTTCTCGTTTTAACTGTCGTTGTTGTTATTTCGCTTTTGCCATTAACATATATCACATGATATCAATAATGTGCTTACTCATTTTGATGCATGCTCTTAATAACAGCATTCGCAGGGTCCTGCGTATAATCTCAGACACAATCAAAGCTCTAAAATATTTAAAATACTAAATTGGCCTACGTTAGGGGCAAAATTTGTTAATTATATATTTTGTTCAGGCTAATAACGTACTGAAAACAACCGAGATCTTGTGACCAATGAGAGAGTAAATTATGAGACATGTATATGTAATATAATGTGACATACATATATTGATATATGTTCGCATTGAGATGGACGGTGTCGCGGACATACACGACTTTTCTGGAATCTGATCAATATTTTATACGAAAATCATACGCTTTGTTCAAAAAAATTTATACCATAGTTTTATCTTTAACATTCCAACGTACGGATACACAAAATTTGTACTTCTGTTTATCAATACAAACACAATCAGATCTTAAGTAATGAACGTGTGAATTTGACTTTGTATTTCTGACGTAACTTCTAGCAGAAAAGAGACGACGAAAGGAAAATTATAGGCCTAACACTACATATTTTCAATTTCTACCTCCGTCTTTTCGCCCGTACATCTCTTGTTACCTGCGCATAATTATTATCCTGTCTAAGTTCTATCATGGATTTCTTTTGTCCGTCTCGCTCTAATTATCTATTTTTTCTTTGTCCATCTATATACGGTGATGTGTCAGTCCTTTGAAAATATTTCATTCCGTGGCGTAATTGGATAGTGCTTCATATTTAGTTTTGAACGAAGTCCATGTGCAATAAGCATGAAATGAACTGAAAAACTCGAACAATCTTTTCCGTTCTGTCAATTTGGGAAATACATCCAAAAACGATCTAGAATTTGAAAACGACATATACCACAACCATTCCAAATGCAGTGTAAATATGATCAAGATTTAATTATAAATACGCCATCAATGTGTGCTTTCTCAGTCTGGATAGGCGAATTCAGTTTAAAAGTGGATATAATTCCTCGACAAACATTCCGCTAAAATAAAAGAGAAATGCCGTTAACGGACTAAGAATAACGGATAGGCGAATTCAGGTTGAAAGTGTATATAATTCCTCGACCAATACTCCGCTAAAATAAAAGAGAATTAAAATGCCACTGAAGGACTAAAACTAGTTGTTTTACAATATATTGTAAGCTTAGCAAACTTCCCAACAGAAACATTTATAATGGTCTTCGCATAGTTATATACAACAGCGTTGATATATCACTATAAGTAATATATCTATTCATTTATTATTATATTCATTTATTGTTATATATATCCATTTATTGCTATCCACCTGGGGAGTCGAGTAGGTAAGAACCTCGACTACCACGTCAGCGTCCGCGGGCTCAAACTTCAAGTGTGGTAGAGTTTTTCCTGGTCGCAGGTATAGTGAGTGCTCAGTTGCTTATAGATTTGGCAAACGCCCACTATCTCCCTATTCGTTGCCTTTCCTTTCTTCTTTCTTTCGTATTACACGATTAGAGAACATGTCTTGAGTGGTCGATTGCCAAAATTCATGTCTTCCTTAAGATAGTAAGCTTTTGAAAGGCTAAACAAATTTGCGTAATTTCTTCAAGTATGCAAGACAATCAATTTTGCTATGTGGGGAGGGGATATTACGGGAATTTTCTCTTCTATAACACTTGCTGTTACAACAGTGGAAAATATATGAAATCGTTGTGGCCAAAGTCATCTCATATGAAATCCGTGTTTTCTCACATATACATATCTAAAATATTTCCGTGAAAATGTGGAGGCACGTAACCACTGGTAAAATATGAATTTACTACTACCTACTGTTAGGCGCCGAAATCGCGAGGAAAATTAAAAATAATTAATCTTTGGACTAAAAGCGCACCAAAGCGGGCGGGAAAGATTAGAGTCAAGCACATAATCTTCATTAGCTGAAAAGACAAGTGGAATGAAAAATAGTAGACTAGTATTATACATCAGATCGAGGGAATAAAGAACTCACAAAGAAACGGACGATTATGAAAAAACAATTTCTCCTTCATCACGAGAAGTCATTATTCACGCACCATCCTGAAAAGATGGGGAAATAGTAAAAATTACGTACTGCATAAGGAACTCGAATGACAAGTGGACAGGTTTTGAT
Source organism: Glossina pallidipes (assembly GCA_000688715.1). Taxonomy (NCBI): domain Eukaryota; kingdom Metazoa; phylum Arthropoda; class Insecta; order Diptera; family Glossinidae; genus Glossina; species Glossina pallidipes. Next base: position 2,747,747 of record KK499765.1, on the reverse strand, counting down.
CTGTGTATCATATGAAACAAAAAAACATCCAAAAAAATTCATCAACGCTTTGCGTTTAGTCTCAATCTCAGAGACCATATTTCCTGCTTGGTTCGTTGTTTTGTAAAATTCTTTTCCCTCCGCTAACTAAAGTTTCGGTTGCTAGTCTACCTTTACACACAAAATCATACGTTTTTAATCGTCCAACCTTTTAATATAGTGTTCACCCTTTTCAAGATCAAATAGGGACTCTTCTGCTCAATGATTTTTTATTGCCCGTGCGGCTCGATGTTGGCATACGACACAAGTGACTTTGCAATCCCTTGATGAAGGTGATAACATTTTCTTGTTATGAAATTATGCAGCAAGATGATTACCTCATATTTGTTGTTGTGATTCGTCTTTTATTAAAATAAGAAAAGCGTCTATTGTTATAGAAAGAAGAATAATAAAATAAAATAAAAAAGTATAAAATATTGAAAATCGTTCCATTTTTATTTAATTTGTAAGGTGACTGCAAGGCGTAATGCACTAACTTTTTTTCGCCTTTTTTGTAAACTAGTACTATCTTCAACATCTCGAAACTAATAGGTTTTATCAAAAGCCAAGTCCTTAAAGGACTTTTCTTTAAATCACAAACATAAAAAGAACAGTGAAAGAGATGATGTGAAGGAGGCAGCGAAGAAGTATTATATATTAAAGAAATTATTCTGAGATTAAAGACACTCTGACAAAGCTCTTGTCAATACTGTTCAATATTGCTCAACACGGTCAATTGTGTGTGTAATCCGACGTGACACAGAAATACATAAAACATGAACAACGTTTCCATTTTACGAATAGACAGTTAACAAACGAGTTAAGTTAAGAAAAAAAAGAAGAAAAAGAACACGAAGAAGAAAAAGACGAAGAAGAAGAAGAAAACGTCATGTTTATATTTAAAACGTAGCCAGGATACTGATTGAACATAATTGTTCTTTGCTTTAAGAACAACTGAAAGATATTCAGTCATTCATTGATTAACATAAATCAATAATGAATGGAGATGAGAATAAAAAAACGAAAGAGACATTACAAGCACTTAGGTTTTCAATTGCTATGCTAAAGAATTCTTATAATTATTCAGAGAGTAATCAAGTTTTATTTAAAAGAAAAAAGGAAACAGAATTACACGTTGAAGGCACAAACCTTTCATATTTTATATGAAATGCGATTGCTATACGATTTTATTTTTGTATTTCAGGTTCTGTGAATATTTATGAACACTAATGAATGCGTATTATTAGAATATTTATGAATATTAAATAGAATTCAAAGTGCACACTTGATGATACCAAAATATTAATTTAATCTATTCAATAATTAATTATTCAAAAAACAAATTGCTTCGTTTCGTTGAAAAAAGCATCGCTTAGTTTTACTTACATATAAGGCGATGAAGTCAGTAATATTTTCGATTCGGAAAAACTACTTCTGATTGCTTCTATTAAATAGATAAGCTAATTTTCCAGTCTTCCAAGGCTTCGTTCAACTTTTAAATCGTTTATTCCAGAGTCCTGCTATTAAGACGACAAAGGATGCCTGTATTCAAAAGCTTACTAGAGATTTATATACCTTTCATAGAAGGACAACACAATATTCATTTTGCCATTTGATTTAAGCCCATGTCCATCTATGTAATGTCTGCTGTAAACATTCTCCTGGTCGTAAAAATAAAGCTTTCAACTTCAAATTTAGTAGAAACATTTTCAAGTCCTTGCATGCAGCTAGGTATTGAAAAAAGGCCAAATATGTCGAAGGACATACAAACCAGCACGACGTAAACTGAAAACGCCCCTATTCAGCAAAAGAAAAAGGAAGTTGCTTTGTTGCCGATAGACCACAGGCATTATAAAAATTTGCTATCACATGTGTACAAAAATTCAAAAAAATCGGCCGCGGCTCCCCAATATTATGGCATATCAAGATTTTACTTTTTTATCAAAATCTTTTTAACGGCCAGAACCAACTCTAAAACGTCTCGTAAAGCCTCATATATTCTTGACTAATTATGTCCATATGTTCGTGTGTCCATATGTCTGTCTGCCCAACTGTGTAATATCTGCGATAAACAATATTCCGTTCGCAAAAGTGAAGACATCGAAAGTGGCCGGAACTTGCCAAAAGACACGCGTACAATGCAACGTCTTTGCTTTCGGCTTTTTCGCTCGCTGCGCAGTAGACACACGCCATATGAACCTTAACTTTGATTCTTTAAAAATAGAAAAAAATAGCCATTCCCACCCAATCACATAGAGTAAAAAAATGGAAATTTAGCGTTCACCCTTGTTTTCCTTTTTTGTACGATAACGGTGACGGGTGTGAAAGATTCGGTCACAATTGAATATAATTTCTTCAATTGTTTCACATGCTGAATTAAAATTATTAAATATTTGAAGCAATTTCGAAACGTCAGCACCGTTTTATAATTAACAATAATAACCATTTTTCTTTGGGTGCTTGAAAATGTGAGTTCATCATTTCTATAAAATAATTGCGTTCTAACAACCCTTTAGACATTGACCACATTGCACACTTTCATTTAATTGCCTTTGATGTTTTTCGAAATGTAATGTTATAAAGAAAAGGAGAGAGTCTGACATCGACAAGTTTGCACCAGTATTGCCACAACTTTGTTGAACTCCAGTTACAAGCTAATGAATTTTCATAATAAAGCGTGTATGACCTGAAGGAGAATAAAATCGAAAAAAAGGTATACGTGAATAGTGAGAGGTATGTATCAGCCTTGGAGGATGCTCTGAATTACTCTACTGTGCCTGTTATTTATTTGTTTATTTATTTAGTAACAATAAATACCTTTTTTTCCGAATTTCTTAAATTTTTTTTCTTCATTTTGAGAATCAATTTTCGTTATAAATTGCTGTAAAAACTAAGCTTAAATAATGTTTACATAGAAATGTATTGTGAATTTAACACATTTGCGAAAACGTATATAATAATAAAAAAAAAGAAAACAAATCTTTTCACAAAAAAAAAAGAAAACCTATTAATCACGCACTGAGGGTAACAACTACTGGCATATACATAGCGAATTAAATGCTTTTCATTTCAAAAAAGAGAGGAAAGAAAAATCGCAAAAATACTGGAAATACGTTACATACTGTTAGGCTAGAAAAAATTGCATAGAAATAGGAAGGGAGAAAGTTGTAATCGCTTAGGATAACCGGGCCTTATGTAACACTTCAGGTGATCTAACATTTGTGTTAATCCTGATAGAACAGCTTGCATTAGACAGCTTTAAAAGTCGCTTTATGAACTTTTAGAACTCGAATTACTTTTCTGGAATTTGTTTTGTAAAGTTCTATGTTCTCGGATAACGAAAATGTATTATGAAAACATTTTGATAAAATTTGCGTCCCGTGTTAGCTCAGTAACAAGTCATGCTTACCTACAAATCCGACCGGAAGAAATTGAACCAGAACGTTCATTAACGGAAGGATGGATGGACACAAGCAAATTTTATCTAGAATTTCCTATAGATTAAGTAAACATATAGGATTTCCTTTTAACGTATTATTGCTTGTCACCAAATAAATAATAAAATCAGTTTATCTTTACGGTATAGCGGCTTTAAAAATCTGTGAATAGAAACACAATAAACCCCTGCATTTAACGGGCTTGCTCTTTTTCTTTTTGATTTGCTTTTTTGCTTTTCAATTTTCAATTTTATAAATGTTACGAGAGATAGTGAACGGAAAGGACAAAAACACACAAAATATATAATAAAAAAGGAAAATTCATATTCGCCCTAAATACGCTTTAGAATATTTGATGAGCCTCGTATGCGAGGATTTTAAGGACTTCATGCCAATAAAAACGTACAAACACAATCAATGATATATATATGCCAGCAATGGTGCTAGAACTCCAGAAGCGTAGTAAGAATATATAATCAAAAAAAAAAAAAAAATTGTTGTGTTTTACAAGCGAGCAAATGCGCATATTCTTAATATTTTGCCTGACACAGAGAAATATTCTTCATTTTCATGGTATGGCAAGAAAGAGAATACAAAGTTGAACAAATTTAAAGAAAAAGAGAGAGTTAAATATTCCTTTATGTTTTCAAAAAATTGATTTAATTCTCTCTTAACTTTCGTTAAGTTTCTCACTATTGTGTGGAGATAGATGCACCTGATACACCTAAAAACCTTTCCTCTTACTTTTGTCTTTTTTCATATATTTTATCGTCACGGTCTGATTTATTACATTTAAGTGTATTTTATATCCCTCGGATGTTGTGCAATGCGCAAGTGTTTTACAGAATATTTTCCGTTAGTACAACGTTCACTGGCATTTGCTTTACGTAGTAGATAAGATAGAAAATGTTTATAGTTAACAAAAATACTGGGAAATTTGTTTTTTCTTTTCCTTTTTTAACATAACATCCTTAGAATCAATCAGACAAGTAACAGAGGTGTAACTTTTAATGTAACCCGCGAGCGCACAGAAAAGCTAGTGTTTTCTTCTAAACTAGCACAATAATCTAATTTTGATGTCAAGTTCTAGATCAAGCGAAAAAAGCTTGCAAAGCATTATAAACATGTTACGATACAAGCTCCCAAGCTTTAAATGAAAACAAAAGATCAAACGGAAAATACTTGGTGGATATAAAAAGAATAGCAGTTTTTATTGTTGTTGCAATATTAGCATGGTTTCGGTCAATTGATGTATCTATAGTAACCTATATACAGTCAAATTATTTACTTTCTAATTTGCAGGTGATAAGTATAAAAAGTCATACCTAATCGGAAGAAAAGCAATTGACAACTATTGAGAGGTTGTTAGGTGAAAATTTTTCAAGCATTCTTCCTTTCGCAAGATCCTTTTGAATTTAGTCACTTTTTTTAGCGCAATTTATTGGCCCAGTTTTAGCATGAGGCTTGATGACGACCCTATTGGAAATTAGTTGAATCGGACTACTTTTTCCACCATTCTCCATATAAAGCCTTGTTTTAGAAAGTCTTTGTACGCAAAAAACTTGCAAATTGGCGTTTTGGGCACCCTTCACTTCGAGGGTTTTCATAAAATGGATGCCTTTGAATGAAAAAAATGTATATTTTTTTGTGTATTATCGTAAAAATGAATGATTAAGTGTATAAGATGAAGTCGTGTAGGGTATTTAACTCATGACTGGCCTTGCCCGACAATAATGTTTTCACTTGCTTTCATGTTGTATGCATTTAGCGCCCAATCAAAATTGAAACCATCTACCTGCGTTATCTTCAAAGTGTCAATTATGTCATATAAAGCGTCGCATATGATTGGCTGTCTTAGTCGATTGGTATTTTACGACCGGCCATGCCTGTCTAAAATGTTTGTGTGTCTTTTCTATTTACCGTTTTTTAACTGCGGTTCAGACAGATCCATCTATATAGGGTTTTCCAAGGGTTTTCCGAGCATTACATAATTTAAACCTTCCATTGCCGTTTTTTACTAATCGTAGCGATATCTAAAAGAATTTATTTTGTTCTCTAACTTTTTTAAAAGGCATTGGATACAATTACAAAGTCTACTGTCCTTTCAAACTGAACTCTAATTCACTACCATTTCAATAATTGCAAAGCTCTTGGGTTAACTCTTGAGAAATATATCCGTTCCTTGATCGAGATCATTTGACAGTTAGTCTACACAAATACAACAAAAATGTTTTTTTATTTATTGTTTATTATTTTGCATTAAGCATTTCGGTTTGTGACTATCAGCCAACCCCTACGTGCCAGGGTTCAGTTCACTGTTTACATGTTTGCGACTGGGAGAGATTTAACGGAGAAACTATGGGAGAAGCATTGTATACGCGGACAGACATTTTTAAATCGATTCAGAGTCTTTAGCTAATGAGAGTCAATATACACTACAAAGATATAGAATATGCCCTACGACATTTACTTTTCTGCTTTTTACAGTAAACGGCATCCCTTGTATAAACTCGGGGAACTATTTTGTATTAGACCTATGTATGTCTACTTTAGGAAATATAGATACGTAACAATTGCGCTTTTCCCTTAAATACCGCGATGATCGACACATGAGATAGCAAATCGATAGTTTATTGTGAAACAATTTCGTCACGCTTTTTTCAGCGTAAGAATTGACGAGCTAGTATTATGAAATTTACTATGACACCGCTTTAAGTTTCTTAGGCTGATTCCATAAGCGGAGCTAGAGCAGCGAAAATAGATCAAAGAGTATTAGTGCTAACGTTAAACTTTTACCGTTTAAACTTTATTATACCCATCACCGAAGGACGAGAAATATATTCACTTCGTCAAAACGTTTGCAAAACCCAGAAGAAAGTTTCAGAGGCTCCATGAAATATATATATTCTCGATCAGCATCAAATTATAAACGGGCTTAAGCCTGTGCGCAACTCTGTCCATTTGTCTATCTGTCTGTGTCTGTATGTGGTAAACATTCACCTGGTCCAAAAAAAGAAGCCAGCTGCTTAAATTTGCGAAAACCATTGAGGCTGCTTGCTGCAAAACTTGAGCGAAATCGGTCAAAGGACACGCCCACAGTACAACATAACTAAATAAAAAAAATTTAATACAATAATGAAAACTTACGTTCATATTCCATGAATGTTTCTATAGCATCTGTACAAAAATGTACAATCGGCCACGCCTACTCAACAGTGTAGAATATTGAAATTTTATATTTTTGTCCAAACGTTTGCAGCACACAGAAGGAAGGTTCAGAGACTTTAAGGTGTCAACATATATTGATTAGTCCTATACATGTTTGTCAGCCCATCTGCCCATCCGTCCGTTAAGTACTGTGATAAACGCGCTCATGGTCGCAAAAATCCAGGTACCTATTTCGGAAACACAAAGTAAATTTCTAGCGTTGTCCTAGAAAAATAGAAAAAATCAGGCACGCCATCCCATGTTGCAAAGTATATAAAAAGGAAAAAAAGGTGTAAAAGATAAGCTCGCAGCCGCATATAATTTTTGACATTCAACTATTAGATGACTCTGCTTAATATTTTGAAAAAGTCTGTTGTGGATAGTAAAAGTAGATTTTTTCTATTATGTATTGTTAGTGGGACTATGGGTAAATCGCGGTCATTTTCAACTGCCATCCGTTGTAACTAATGACATAGAAAGTTTCAACTTTCAATTTTAATTTGCGCCAAGCGGACTTTTGTCAGAAACAATGTGTGTCGTCAATTTTCGTTTTGCAATCTATTTCATATATTCTCCAAATTTCTTCACTTGTAGAACACCGATAATTACAAAGCAATAGACAAACGAAGACAAGCCGTGTAATAAGATTGTTAGTTTTTCCAAGAGTTCGAAACAATAAAGTAAATGTAGTTTCTTACGAGAGGTTATTTTTTTCCCAAGAACGAACCATGCACTCAAGTCACTAGGGGAGGAACGGAGAAAGAGGTTTAAAATACAAACAAATATTTTTCGGAGGAAGTGAGATGTTTGTGATGAAACATATGCTATTAGCACGGTAGCTCTTTGCGAACACCTCATGTCACCATCGTTTTAACGAGCCAAGCACGCTAACATTAAAGTTGAAATGTTCTCGTATTGATACTATTTTCCTTTTCAAAAATTTTTATTTTGTTTCAGTTTCATTAACACTTTGACTTTTTTTGTATTATGTTTATCGTGGGAATTCCATGATGTGGCATGAGGTACTTTGGCCCTCGTTCGTACATTACATAAGGCAAAGTGCTATAATAGATAGAACCAAAACAAAAAACTAAAAAAAAATATTATGGATTACCTACCTACAGCAATTGTAAAGGCAGTACGTTTATTCAAGTATGAACGGATGTGTATGGGTTTGTATAACCTTGTGTTTTGTATTTAACTGCAGCATAGTCATAATTCTTGCTTACATAAAGCAATTGCCGCACTAACGTGGGAATTGCCAATTTTACCGGCTCATCATTATAGGTATTCGTGTATGTTTCTCTCCTCTATAAAGAATTCGTTAAAGTAAATGTACATATATATGAATATATATATGTATATAATTATGTATGTGTTTTCTATCATTACAATGTTAACAGCAACCGTGGTCTTGTCCATTGCAAATATCTCCTTGTTGTATTGCATATTTGTGCCTATGTAGGGGTGTGCATCTTTTGTTCTTTGCATTACTTAACTAACTCTCTCGGTTCCTCTCGTTGCTGATTCTTCTTCTTCTTCCTTTTTTATTTTTATTTTTTGATCCATGTGCATACAATTGTTTATCTCACTGCCTGTCAAGACCTGTTCAGTCGCCCTTCTATCTCTATATTTACTTTTTAAACTTCCTTGCCCTTTCTTTCCCTTTTTTTCTTTTTTTTTTTCACTCCTTTTTCATTTTGAGCTTTCCTCAGTCTTTATAATGCGTACAATGTTGCATGTAATTTGATCTCATTATATGCTATTATTATTATTTTTTATTATTACTTCTGCTGCGGTTGTTGCTGTTGTTGCTGCTATTGTCGGTTGGTTTTATGCATGTGCCATCATAATATTAGACTCCATTCCTTTTCATCCGTGTTGGCATTGTTTTATACAAATACACATTATCATGATTTATAATGATAGTGGTGATAATTTTCATAAGGAAGTCGATGTGTAGATGTGTCTATGCGCATGTATGCGCTTGTGTGTGTGTGTTTCTATTAAATTGAATACCATTTAGAGGTGAGTATTTACTTTCCGTTTTTTTCTGTTTCCTTTTTGATTGATTTATGTGAATATTTATTTACACCTTATTTATGAAATTGTCTTACCCCCTACCGGTAGACACACAATGCGGAGCAAAAAAACTGCTGCATAAAGAAATTGAATGTAAAATAGGAACAAGACAGATTTGGTCGATTAGACAGCAATTATATAATTACCAACCTGAGTGATTATGGTTAGAAGAACTTAAGAAGCCGTTATAAATAAATGCTTAGCCAATCTAGGCGCCTGTACTCAGCAACCTTTAAAGCAGGAATATGGAATCTTACCTCAGTTAGGCTATGTACACGAAATTCAGACTTGGCTATGGATCGAAATGTCATGAAATTTCGATACATTTCGCTTGAACGTTAATACTGTCTAAAGGTACGGATTCGCCAACAGTGGCGAAATATACATGCCATGGCACTAACTTTTTGAATAATATGTTACTTAATGATATGAATTTACTAGCTTTTTTTATAGGATCTGTGTAATCCTTGATCTTCTAAACCTTCTGAGCTCTTTCTTTTCTCTCATATTTTCTCAAAAAGGTTCGCATATGAATTTATAAATTCAAAGGCTTTTCGTAATTTTTATACCACAACGTATGGTACAAGGGTATGTTGAGTTTGTGCGGATGTATGTAACAGTTAAGAAGGCTTGAGGTGGAGCCACATTTTATTTCAAAACCATTTTCTGAACTGATCTAAGCTTGTCTGTCCGCCTTGTTTTTTTTTTCAACTAGGCCCTAATGTTTTCCATATTTTGATAAAATTTGGTACATCGACATGTTATGGCCCGAGAAAGATCACTATTGGCAATGGTTCAGATCGGAACATTCCCTAGATTACTTCTACTATAAGGCCTTATTTTGAAAACTCGTTAGCCGAATAATTGTATTAAACGAAGTGGTATACACTATTTAATGGTAGATCGTGTCCCACTGTAGGGTTTTCGCTTGTTTTTTTTATGTTCGCTCCAGGTGAAATGCACGTTAGGAAAAAAAAAAAAATTTGCGTGTAAACATTTCCCCTAAAAAGATAAATTTTCTCTTAAATCTTGAACCGATATTTCTTCTGTGTCTTTCTTCTGTTGTTATTACTTTAAACCCATACACTCATCTAAACCGATCCATAAGCTAACGTATTACGTATGGATATGTAAAAGTTTCAAAGTATTCGGTCCAATTTGAACATAACTTTCTGTTTTCTTCTTGTGGGGTTGAATACGTCTTTTCCGACTTGGTCTTTCAAATCGTCAAATAAAATATGGTCCTCTAAAGCCTAAAGTGCTACAAGAAAGAAATGCATAAGCAAATGACTTAGAAGTTAACCTGACATCAACTAAATCAACATCAATATACCAACGTGCTACTAATGGAGATAAATATTGCTTCATTATCAACATAACGGTAATCGCTTGACCTTGTCATGCTGCACTGCATTAATTTTCTAAAATGAAAAAAAAAATAAAAACATACCTTGCCATTCCACTTAACATCCTACCAAACGTAAGTAATACTGACAATTTCTAAAGGTTATAAAATATCAACACATTTTCACGTGATCAAGTCGAAATGTGATATTGAAAGTAAGGGGCGGAAGTGGTCAGTGCCTAGTGTTTGCAGTGAAAAAAGAAAACAGTAGGAATAATATATTGGGCTATGGTCGAAACTGAGACACCTTCCATTGCTTTGTTACTCATAACCGAAACAGTAACCTTTCATTACTTAGGTGTCGAAAAACAGATGCTCAAAATTGATTACCGCAAATCGATGGTGATAATGACGATTGCAAATTGCAGATCTTTTGGTTCATCATAGAAAGGGACATTTGAAATTCGCCTTTGGAAATATATGAAATTGGCGCACTTCTTAAAAAGGTGGGTTTCGGATATGGGGCAGTGGCTCGATTGCTTATGGAACTATCCACAAATAAATAGATCGGCGGTTGCTTAGAGCTAATTATTTTTTTATCTTTTAAGTGTTTTCGATGTTTTCCTAAGTCAATAGTTCTGCTTGATAGTCCTTGCTTTCTTGATTACAGATTTAATACATATTAAAAAGTGCATATTAAAAAACCTGTCAAGATTTTTAGGGGTCCGTAAATCTATCGTTATTTCCTTTGCTTTGGTAGAGTTTTACTTAGACCAATACTAAACGCTCTAAACTGTTACAATAAAACCTTTCTTCGAACTCGTATGTTAAAGTCTAAAATACGTATTCTGTATGTGATTGGTCTTACTAATTGACAAGGGAGGTGAGGTTCAAATGCCGACAATTCGTGGCACTTTATGACATATTCCTCTTCAATAAATAGCTTCTTGATTCATTATGTGTCACCTTGCGCTTCATTGTCTTAAAGACAAGTGCAATAAGTACAGTCAGTGTAGTTTGCATCATCAGAGTTTTCTCTTTCTTTTTACAAGTTAAGCATGTTTCTCACTTTAAAGGATTTTGTGACTTAGTAAACAAACTGAACAGGGGCAAGGCCTTTGAAATACTGAAAAGGCAAAAGAAACTGAGAAAAATTTCCAGATAAAATCTTCAAAAAAAACTTCTCCTAATATGAAATACATTACGAAGTTCTAAGACTTCAAACTGTGATTTCAGCTGATAGACGTCTTCTACGCTTAACGTAGTTTAAACTCTGCTTCTGGTAATAGATTCTGATTAAGAGAACCTTGTGGTTTTGAGCTATTGGTTTAGCAGTGGAATCCACCCCGCATATTCAAGAAGCGAAGTACAATTATCTGATTGCCAATAGGGAACACTATTGATGAAAATTATAGAATGGTGCGCCTCTCACGGCAAGAACGATTTTAGGGCGTAAAACCACTGTAAAGTTTACAAAAAAATCAATTTTTATTATTCACTCATTTCATCCTTCTGATATCCAATAATGACATAAAAAGGCTTGTAGGCGTAGCACAATTCTTAATGGTCTAAAAATTTAACTTTTTCGAATACAACTATATGGCAGTAGGCAGGCAGTTGAGCGTTTAAATGCGTTTTTCTAGAAACACGATTTTACAAAATACCAGGCTTAACTCAAACAATTTTCATTTTTTCATTCAAATCTTTTATAGTAGATAGCAATATATAGCATCATTCTCTAGAGAAGTACATAGGATTTTTTTGATAAGTTTATTTATTTTGACATTTTTTATTAACAAAATAATTTTTTTTTGTTCGAAAAGTCACCTTTTCCGTTCAAAAGTTCGCTAATCGAACAAAAATGAAAATTTCTTTTTATGTAATCCTCAAGCTGTAGGCATGTACGTCAAAAAAATTTTTTCCCTTTTTTTCAAATTTGGACGACTAATGCTGCATGCCGCAGAACTCCTTCAGTTACACATGCCCCTAGCAAATTCCCGTGGTCGTACAATCTTTGTAATGTTTTTAAATATAATTTTTTTTGTTGTTATATCCAGCGATTACTATTGTATTCCCTTTCTTTCTACCCAAAAAAAAAAAAAATTCAAAAAACCTCGTTTTTTGGAATCCTACAGTGGGCTTGACTTTTAGTTGCGACGATTTCGAAAAAGCTGTAGTTGTCTTGTAACTCTAGCACATTTTCCCTGCATTTCCATAGATTTTCCTCATTTAAACCTTAGCACATTCCTTACTTACGGCAATGTTGTTTTAGAAGACAATTGAGAAGCTTAAGAAATATATGGAGAAAAAGACTTACTTTAAAGCCACAACCACTCAGCTGACTAGTGCCGGATTAAACGGAGAAGTTAACTATTAAAGTAAAATATTAGCAATATGTGAGTGCTTCAAGTGGAATGACATCCTTAGCATGCCCTCACATTATGGATATATAGAAACACATGATGGTGCCTTTTATTTGTAAAGTAGTATTACAAGAATATCATAATATAGAGACAAAAAAAAAAAAAAGAACGTAAGAAAACGTAAACATAACATTACAAACTGGTTTTTAAGAGTGAACCCACATTTTGTGTCAAACGAACACGCGTGATGCTAACAAAGCATGCAATAAAACAAAAAAAAAAGAAAAAAATTGACATAAACGTAGAGGTTTCATTAAGAAAAGAAAAAAAAACTTAAGAATTTATTTAAAACATAACAGAAAAAGGTTTTGCGTTTATTTGCAAAAATGCAAAAAAAATTATGTTTAAGTCTTTGGTAAAAGAAAAAAAAAAAAGAGACTTGAAACGCAACATAAACTAAAAGCAAATTTTGAGTTTAACTGGAACAGGTTTGCTAAGAGAATTCACTAAACCGCAACTAGTAGAAGAGTTTAATTTCACTGCACTCACAGTGATATATATGAGTATATTGTGATTTTTCAAATTATTTGTCACATCAAGAAAGAGTTTTTGCAAACTTAAAACGGAAAACAGAGCAATTGAACCAAATGGCTTACGTCTAACTAGTGCAGCAGAGAATCTGTATGAGTGCACACTTCGTTTACGGGGTGCCAATAATGAGGACCGGTTCGTTAGATAAGAGAGTAAGGAGAGCATAACAACATATATATATATATATATATATATTGGCTGACAATTGAGTTAATACAAAGCGAGCATCTACAGAGCAAGCAAAAGGCAGCTTAGAAAAAGTCAGCCAGCCAAGCCACGCAGACCATTAGCACAGGTTCCTGTACATGTATTTGCTACTCTTTCATTTAGTTCTCAGTTGCGGTGCTTGCAAAGCGAACGTGTGCGTTTTCATAAAAGTAGATGAACGGGAAAATTTATTTAGATTAAAACAAAAAAAAACTTGCCTTCTTTTCTCCTCTGTGTGTGTTATATTTGATTGTGTGCGAAGATGTATGCTTGTATTCGTGTGCGTATGTAATTACAAATAAGATAAAGAAGCATTTAAAAATTTTTTATACGCACATATATTTAGCAATTGCTAAAGCAGAATATAGAGGTTGTTTTCATAAAACGAGGCAAAAAATAATAATAATAATAATAGTAAGAACGTTTTTCCTTAAATAAACTTTTAAAGGAAATCGCACGTAGAGTGTTTTTTTTTTGTTGGTTTAATTGAAGGGTGGCTGATGAAAAACAGGAATAATTCTGTTTCATAAATAATAAATGAATGCTATGATGTGATGGGTTGCTTTTATTTTACTTAGAAAACATACACACTTGTTTTTCGCTTCATTTTCGATTTAACGTTTTTAAGTAAATATATATTTAAAAAAAGCAGGATTATATTTCCGAAGACCGACCACACCCGCGCCGCACTTTTAGTTCTTGATCTATGAAACGGTACCGTCATTAACAGTGGCAGCCAGCAGCCCGAATTTTATTAAATGGAAAAATACTAGAATGAAAAGATGCAAAAACCGACCAAAAGAATTCCAGTGTTGGCAACTTTTGCTTGAAAGCTTTGCACAAAAAGGAATTGGCAAAGAAAAAAAATCGACACGAAGCATAACAATCCCAACATAAAAAGAAAAATATAAACACACCAGTACTAGTACCAGCACCAACACCACACAGCGAACTGTAGAAAAGCACACTTGAAACTTCAGCAAACCCTTACTTATGGCCAGTAGAGTAATAGTGGCAGAGTAATAGAAAAAAAGAAAAGGAAAACAAGAAGACAACCAGATAAGGAGTAATAATAGTAGATACATTGACACGCGATATATACATATATATGTATATATATATATATATATATATATAAGAACTTATCATTACGTACGTTAGGTTGTATATATACAAAAACGACGAAAAAAATTGAAAAAGGAATGTCAATCTTGAAACATACAATTACTGTTTACGTGCATGTCTTTGCCGAACTACACACAAATAGTTTAATGGCAAACACAAATGCCACTACATAGATACACACAGATTCAAAATTCAAACAGACAGGCGCTTGAATGTGCTGTGATTGAAAGAGAGTTCTCTAGGTACGTTAAAAGAGCATTTGTTTCGTTTTTATCAAGAGCATATTCAACAAAAGATGATGGCAACGATACCAACATAAGGAAAAACTGTACAGAGCTAGGTTATGTTTTCGCCAATAAAGAAAACGAAAAACAAAAATTCCCGGTTTTCTTTTTCTTCCTCGATTATATTTGCCGTTTGCGTGATTCGAGTTGAGCGCATGTTTACCAGACAATAAGAGAGGGAGCAGAAACAGCTGTTTAGACAGGACATGCAGTTGTTGAGAACAGATGGATTATTGTTTCCCTTATCTTTATACGTATACATGAATGATCAATAGCAAAAAAAGGATGATCTTAATAAGTGAGAATTTTATATAAACTTGTGCTCGAATTTTCTACACCCTACATCTGCGAAGCTTGGGTAAAGGGGCAGGGAGTCTTTAACTAATTATAGGCGCGTTAGTTGTCTCATTCCTAGTTTTGTCTAACATCTGTCCGGTGAACATAAAATAAAAACAAACCAGTCCGCTTTAAGCCTTGTACTTCAAGTTAAGCGATGGTGAGAGTTTTAATATTAAAACCTTACATCAAAGGATATATAGGATCACATCGCTAAATTATGCATTAGACCATTAATCAAGTGGTAGTCAGGAAAACATCGCTATACTTGCTTGAAATTCTATCCTATCTATCTACGCAATAATGAATGTTTTGTTTAAAGAGTAAGCTTTCGAGAGTTACTGACTATTAACAAAGCCGTTTAAAGGATCCCTTGGTGGTGACTATGAAAATTGTAGCTTTTATTAGAACCTACGGAGTATGTGCCAAAAATAGGAATACGCAACAGGAGTAGGGAAAAACATTTCATTTACACCGTTTACATATAGCAACCAGCTGTAATGTAAGACACCTAGAAAGAATGGCACAACACCTTTAAATAGGAAAAAGAAAAAAAGAGATAGGACTCTAACATAATTAATCAATGAAATAGGTGTTGCTGCTAATGTTTCTCAAGCATATTTGGAAAGAAACTACGGACTACCATAAAATTGCTGATTGCGACTGACCTATTGACCCCTCTATTTGGTTTACACTGATGTGTAAAAAATGGGTCATCTTCATCTTCGTCTAATACATTACGGCGTCTTGCGGCTTATTTTATGCCGCTATTATTTTATTCCTCTATTATTCTAATTTTCGGAAATTAGTTTTAGTGTTCATGCTGCTTCTGATTAGCAAAGGAACCTCACGTATATGAATACGAATGTTTTCAATAAACTCTCAATTATTTATTAAGTTTCTCGAACCCTATAAGAAGAGTAGTTACACAAAAGTTTGCAAACTTGAATTTTCTATCAGTTAGGCAACTGGAGACATAAAAGAAACTATTAAAGACATGGTGACCTAAGTAAAAAAAAGGAAAAACAATAAATAAAGCCAGCCTAGATCTCATATAAATCATGGACTGCCGCGTAGCCGACTTGCAACTAAAGGGTCGGGGATCGCGGGATCAAATCTCCATGCGTTTTCACCATACTTAGTCTTAGCTTTTTGCAGTCAGTGAAAGCGTAACACTTACCAATTTAGTTATTAACCCACCAGACTACGGTTGCACTCACTCGCCATTTCTCACTTGCTATCTTTCTCTCTTTTCTCAATTTATGCTGACGATCAACATGCTACATGCGTAGGGAGCATCCTCCAAGTGATACTTCATAATAAAAATAAGAAAAAAACAGAGGATTCATTCTTACTTTTTATCGTGGCTCTTGGCCTCATTTGAAAGGTAAAACGATTGCATGGTTAGAACATTGTTCCAACGTGAACTCGTTTCTTCCGCCGATATCCCGTATTGATGACAATATTTTTCAAAGTCAGGCAGTCATATATTGAACTCGGAGGACATAAAGTTTTATATATTGGATCTTCGGGAAAGGATTATGTAAGCAGTCACGAAAGATTGTGTAAAATGTCCGGTTGGTATAAATAATTATATCAGGGATTTTATAGCTCATGCGTAAAGATCCAAATGAAAAATGTTAAGCCTGACGATACCATTTGTTAAACCTTCATCTCAGAATGTAATCAATTGGAATTAACGCAAACCTAAATCTCCTACCTAATCATCTTTACCTTCGCACCTAACTATTTCATAAAACTTTATCCAAACATGTGAAATTAAGCAGAATTATTGAAAGGCGCTTTTATGAAACCAAAAAAAATTAAATAAAAAAAAAATAAGCAGAATATCTGCACACTTTTCCCATGAAAATCTAAAAAGAGAGCCTAACGACTGTTACGTATACCATCACTGCAAAATTGTCTGTACATTTACAGACTGTCTAGTAAATAGTCATGTAAGAGTAAAATTTTTTTTTGATTGTACGGAAAATATGTTGCAGCACATTGGAGCCTAAAAGTCCCGAGAAATGGAGACAAACGGTAAAAGACAGTTGAACTAGTAAGCAAAGTATACAAAGACGGTAAATGAAAAGTTGGTGAATGAAAAAAAAAGAAAAACTAAAATGCTTGTTCTGGTGTGCGACGGTAAATAATCTACAAAATAAAATTTAATAAAATAAAATTCGAAAAAAATTTCATTTCAAAATTTCATTCTCAAAAAACTGACCTAAAAATTTCTAAAAAAAGAAAATGATATGTGACCTCTACATAAAATTTGAGTCACGTGCAAAGGTTTAGGGAACAAAAAAAGAAAAAACAAAAAAGACAGAAAAGTGACATAAAAAGATTCTCGCTACATAAAATTTGTGAACGCTTTTTTGTAATCAGTGTCGAAACGTGTGTGAAATGTCGATAGGGCGTGGATGGCTAGCTTCAAAGTAGACTATTACGTTATAATAGAACACATAAAGGAATTTTGCTGACTTTCTCAAAAAATTAAAAAATGTACTGTTCAGAAGAGGAACAATATAAATAAATCATGCCCTTGAAGTTGCGTTAATTTTCAATTTGTTTATTGATTTTATGTAGGAAAAGAAAAGTAAAAGAAAAGAAATTACTTTTTATATGTATTTTTTATTACTGTTGCAAATGCTTCAATGCCTTAATCGTAATTTTATTTATTTATTTATTTATTTTTTTTTTGCACTCTTCCTTAATATCAATGTTTATCAATGTTATGTGAGTATCAGTGTGTTTTTCTCTCTCCTTCGTTTTTATTCTCTCTAGCTCTAAAGGTATCAATAAGAAAACTTAACGTTTTTAAAACAATCAACAGTGAACTGTAAATATCAACAATAAAAAAAATAACAACAACAGCAACAACAATAATAATAAAAAAAATAAGAATAACATCAGCAAAGAATGTCAATTTAATTTGACAGTTGAAGTGTGCATCGCCTATACATACATACATACATACAATACATATAAAGCAGACGACAGGCATACAAAAGTCTTTCTTTTTCGTATCTCATAAAAATATTGTGCCGCGACTATTTCTATATATAAATACATATATGTGTAAAACTAAATGTGTGTATGTATGTGTGTATGTATGTGTGTGTGTGTGTGGGTGTGTGTATGTGCACAAGTGTACAAAATATAAAGTTGAAGCGTAATTGTATTTATTGAGTGTGCGGGTGTTTGCTAATATATCCTATTGTAAATTTATATACACACGCGCGCATACATTTAACCTCACAAATCAACACACACACATACGTGCATATTTGTGAAAGAAATAAAGTGAGCAAACAGGCGAGCAAGCAAGCAAGCAAGGAAACAAACTTAAAAATCCCCTATTGTCTGCTTCGCTGCTGGTGCTATTGTATTATGGCTGAGCAGAGTACCATAAATTATATGCTTATCCTTCTGATGCAAAAGTTTTAATGCGATACGTGTTTAAATATCTTGTGCAACATTAATGATTATTGCCATAAAAATTGAAACGGAAAAGTAAAAGTAGAAAAGAAAAGTGTGCGGTTCGGTTAGGTGTAGATGTCGTAGATTTCTCTTCTAATTTTTTTTGTTCTTCTTTATAAATATCGTTCGACAATACTTATAAAAATTACAATTATACAATAATAATTCTAATAATCATATCTCTAACAACGTTTTTCATATCGTTTGCACAAGTTTGTGACAAGATAAAGAAAAATATAGAAAGTTAGTGTTGTTGTTGTGTGTGCGTGTGTGCATGTGTGCTTGTACGTGAGTGCTTTAATAACTAATTTACCCACAAAATAATCAAAAATCATTGAATGGTTTCATCGAACGGATAATGTTTGTTAAACAAAGGTTAGTGATTTTATTTATTTATGAAAAAATTTATATATTTCATAAGGAAAGTAAATAGAGATTAAAAACCTCACAATATATATAAATATATTTTCAAAAAATCTAATATATTCCTTCAATATTTTCGTGTAAAAGTAAAATGATTTCGAGTGCGAACCATTGTCTTAATCACTGATTTTGTTAACACAAAAGTGGTTTTTATTCCCTGACACTCTTTGTGACTTGGGGGCATAAGCGGATGCATGTAAGCAACACCCACATGGACTTGGGATAGACACACATTCTATTATACCGATCGACCAGTCACTTTTTGAATCGATTTAAGTTTGTCTGTCCGTCTGTCCAAGGACAGACGCCATTGAAAACGGTTAGGATCAGATGCCTATTTCAAACGCTTTCAATATAGTGCTTTATTTCGAAAAGTCGTTGCATGAACTGAAGTGAACTGTAGTGTGGTGTACGATATTTAATGGTGGGTCGTGGCGCACTTAGTTGTTCTAGTTTAATGAAATTTAATGAACGTTAGAAAAACACAGACAGCCCATAGGGTTAATTTATAGAATTATAATTTACGTCTGTCCCTTAAGAAATTATGTTTTTCTTAATCATTGTTATTCGATTCCTTTTTTTTGTTTAAATACACAAGCCATCAGGTAAATAGTTCTGGTTTTCAGCTTGTCTTTCCAGAACGCTATCCTATGGAATTGGCAAGTCTTCCCCCAAAAGTTCAAATTTTTAGAGGACGGTTGTCTTAGATCTTTAGGTGAACAGAGAAGCAGACCGATGTAGCTAACTTTATATCTCCTAGTGAGTGACAAATTTTCGAAAATAGAAGAAAGATTTGTTACCGTGTGACTTCCCGTTTTGATCACAGGTTGGTCGTCTCTGTTCTGTTCTTATTCAAATCTAAAAATTCCTTTCGATCAGTTCAATTCTTCTTTAGAGATGTGGATTTAAAAGGAGAACTATGAGCTTTGTTAAAAAAAATGAATTGGCGAAGTAGTTCACCATAAATATGATATCTAAAATAATACAAGATGGGCATCTTACTTAATATAATTTAAGAAACATTAACTAGAGATTACGATTCGCAATTAAAATTTGTATCTCGTATGAGTTTTGTTACCCACCTACATATGCATAAAAGAAATAAGCTCATTCAATGATTAGAAAAAATGATTTTTCTTCTCTTACTTTAAATGACGTAGCAGTTTCATTATCCAACCATGTCCTCCATATCGATAGAAAAAACCATAAACAAGGTTTGTTCAAAGAAAAGGTGAGTTTATATTTCTCGAAAAATATTTATCCTGTTTTTTTTTCCCCTTTCAAAGTAATTGCCGTTAGTTACGACGCCCTCGCGTCAGCGCTTTTTCCAGTTCTTGAATCCTCGTCTAACTTTTATATCTGGCAAAAAAAAATCAAGAATGGAAAATGGCTGAGACGCTGAACACATGTTGGGAACATGTACAATAACAAAAACAAAGTACATAGCCCACTAAATGTGAAAAATCATCTTGTTTTTGAACCCGCCATGTATGGTTCAAGCGCCAACAGCGAAATATGAAGACAAGGAAATATACTGGCTTGGAGGACCAAATTTCAAGCTTCATCTGAAGGAAAAAGTTTTACTCTACAAAACCATTCTAAAGCCAGCAAGAACCTATTGGATCTAAGTGCGGGCGAGACCCAGCGATTCCACGCAGCAATCTGACATAGAAATATGTCAGAAATGTTAGTTTAAACTTTTAAGCCTAATCGCAAATGCTCCTCGGTTTATGAACAGACAGATTTTACATACCGATCGTGATGTCCTGAAAGTTAAAGATAAAATAACAAGCTGCAGTTATAAATCAAGAAGATTGAAAAAGGCACCGAATATTAGATCCACCATTCACATGGACATATTACTGATGCTCTTAATGTATACTCAAAACTTGAAGTCACAAATTAACAGGAATATATTTATTTACAGGATTGTAGCCATTGTTTTATTTTATTGTTGCTTCTGTTTAGTCGTTAATTCATTTGCTCAATGTTTAATTGTAAATAGATTGCGAAGAAAGACATTTTGATAAAAAGAAATAAAAATTCAACGATTACACACTACTTTTATTCAGAAAATTTGCCAATTTGCTAGCGTGCGTTGTCCTGCAAGAGGATCATTTAGCGTGTGTTTACCGCTAATGTTGGTCTTCCTATGATCTGGATGGCTCTCCTGAACTAAACCATGATTTTTGTGTTTGGGATCGTCGCGGTAAACAGGCAAATAATGAAACTGCGATGTTGAAACGTTATTTCCTATGGTAGCCGTTTTCCCTCTTTTTGGATCTTCCTAATCGCATGCAAACCTCTAAGCTTTTCAAAAGTTTTTTGAGGCCTTGAGATGCGTTTTCCGCCTATAGGTCTTGCAACTTATTGTTTTCGAACTTTTTAGGCACTCAAGGCCCTTCTTTCTCAGAGACATCGCATCAAAATCATTACTTTTAAACGATTGAAATCGAAACGGAAAATTGGGATATGGGGAAGCACCATCACCATAAGCTTGTAAAAGCGCGTGATGGGCTTCGGCAGCAGAGTAGCGTCTCTATACACTGAGTAACTATTACTATTACTAAATGGAAAAATGTTATCTTATCGTAGAGAAAGACTAAAATAATCGAATTCACCTACTGTGTGCATTGATGGTTCCTCCATCATTTCCACCAATAGATGTCGTTGTTCAAGATAAATGTATATATATTCTACCTTTTCTTTTATGGGCTTAAGCGTTACATTAATTCGGTAAAAAGCGTAATGAAAACATACCATCCGTTTCGTTCTTTTTCCGAGTTACACGAACCTCTTTTAGCGGGCCATACGCACAAGATCACAATTTTTCGCCTTATACAAACCCATATGAAAGGTGGGTCTAGAGTATTTAAAAAAGAGCTGACAGAAAACGTAAAAAAATTTCTAAACAACAATAGAGGAATTCTTGCCCCATCTTCACACTTATTAAATAATTAATGAAATAGTGTTATACATACCAGTAGAGAAACGAGTATTCGAAGTAACTTTTATAGAGAATACTTCTTTGGCAGCATTCAGGGACAGGGCAACAGGGAGGGTCATGTTTAATAGGAACATTTTCAACACAAGGTTATTTTACTCTATTTCATAAAAAATTCTATATAAAAGAACGCATCAAATTATTTTCTTTGCTTATACGCAATGCTGTTTAGTGCAATGTTTTGTATATAATAGATATCGCGCACACATTTTATAGCATAAAACGTTTTCGTTTAAAAAGTTTTGATTTTTACATACTTGAACTGAATCGTACGTAACAGATTCGAAGAAAATATGTTTCGAGGTTACATTTGAAGCAAACAATTAAATGTTATTGACTTTACTGCGTTATAGCACTGAAATGCTATAGAAAAAATAATAAAAAAAAAACTGAAAAATTAAGACGCAATTGTTCATGATATAATGCAAATACTTTGTAGCGTACACTGTAGGCGTTATGTTAAATAAAGAAGACGGCCGTAAGAATTTTGAGGAAATCAAATTTTATTATACCCTACATCACTTGTGCTGCAAGTACCTTTATTAGGTATTAAGGGTCTACGTTGAGTTAAGCGACCTTGCAATATACCGATCTATCCGTCCTTCCGTCTGTCCGTCTTCTGTTCGTGTATTCAACATACAGGTCGCAAGCTTTAGATATTTTAATAAAATATGTTTCGTTGGCGTATTTTAAACCATATAACGCCAAACTTTGCAAAGTCGTTTTATGATAGGAGGATAGTGTAGGGTATTTAATAGTGTGTCATGGCCACTAGAGTGTCTTTACTTATTTTGAATGTTGAAATTAGCAAGGGAAGGCAGAACCCCACATGTAGGGCTTAAGACGTAGGGCAGAATGCATCAATACTTCTTCCCATGTATTTCATCTCTAAGTTATCTTAACTCGATATATATTTAATTTCTCAATGGTCGACGTCACAAGTATAGTTACGCATTACATCACAACTATCTTGCTTTGTTTATAGTAACAGTATGGTATTTAATATTTTTATCAAGGAACAGCAAGCTTGGAAGGCTTTAAATATTTTAAATTATTCTTCTTAGCAACTTCAATGCTTTTCATTATAAAGCGTTGAAAATTAGACCTTTTTGTCGTAGGAACTTGAGCTTTCGTTGCATGAGAGGTAGTACAAAAAGTTGTCTGAGCCGGTCCAAGGTAGTCGTATCAATTTAGAATGGCGAAATGCTATTACTTAGCCACTTGGTCGAGAAATTATGAAAATTGCAATTTTTTCCATGTAACGACTTTTCAAAATAGGTTGTTATATGGGGAATGCTCGAAAATGTGGACTGATCCAAACTATTCTCGACAGCGTTAGTCTTTGAGTCAAAGCTGGTCCGTCTACCATATTTCATCAAATTTGCGATTTGTAGCTTGAACAAAATTTACATGGACAGACATCAGATGGACAGATGGACAAACAGGCTCAGAAAATGATTCTGAATCGATCGGAATTATAAAAAGTGGAGCTATTTTCTTTGCTTTGGCGTGATACAAACGTCCGCACAAACTTAACCCTACACCATAAGTGGTGCAGGGTATAATGAGATAAAAACAAATATAAGATCGTATGAAAAGTCGCCACTGAACGTTACAAGTTTGCAATGACTTATGGGTTCACGCTTAATACAGATGTATATCGACAACGGGAGTGCCTCTGTGTTTTTCTCTTTTTTTTCCTCTCTTGTGTGATTATATATAAGCTTCGCTATTTTTCTTTTTTCTTCATTTTCTTGTTGTTTGTTTTTCTTTACATATTTTGTAATAGTTTGGCCATCATACTTAGTGTAAGATTTACCTCTAAGTTTCAATCGAATTCGATTGTTAATTTATTTTCGCTAAATTTCATGTGAAAATAAATAAATAAATTGGTTCTCATAAATAACTCGAACTTATTCCATATTAGGGTTCGTTGTGGCTTATAGACCCCAGTTCTTTGTTTATCTCTGACATAGCTGTGTAAATTTTGCAAATCATGAGCGTTTTAACAGAGGTCTACGAACAAACAAGTGAACTGACGGTCATGGTTGCTCGACTTACAGACTATGAATGTATACTATTTTGAATTTCTTGAAAACTCTAGTATTAACAGTCACTTTACCCTGCAAAGCTTGTAACTTGGGTTTATAAAACTTTATTTAAACCAAATGTATGAACCAAGGTTTAACTTTGTAGCAAAACTCATTTCATTTACTTCATGGTATTCTGCCTAATATAAGAAGTTCTCCACTATCTGAACTCGAAAGACGTTAGATTATAACAACTATCCTTTTATTAACAGGCGAACTACAATACAAACGACTGCCATAATTTATAATAATATCTCTCTGTTCTTATTATAAGTGAATGAAAGTATGCTAACTCTGCCACCTATTACTTACAAGTTTTAAGTACCTCCCAGAGGGTTTTTAAGTTTTATTGATTATCGATCAATAGCAAATTTTTAGCGGAAGCACGACAAGTAAAATTGTTTCTTACATTTATCTCATACTTATATTCATAAGTCAACTTTAAAAAGCAAGGAAGTTGTATTTGGTTATGAGTGAACATGTTTTTTGAATATTAATGATAACATTTCGTATTAATCAATTCATTTTAAAACCACCCATCTATACATCTTATAGAGACGGTTGGTTCCTTATTGATTCGGCAACCGTCCCTACAGAAAGATACCGTTTTGCCCCTTTGCATAAAGTAAACGGCTAGTGTTCGTTTTTGCAAATGCAAACGATCATCATTGAAACCGTGAAGATGGGGAAATGACACATACATTGAGTACATGGTTTAAGCAAGCGTATGTTTATATGTGCAAAGGATGTCATGCGCTCTTTTGGTAGAAGGGTGAGTTATGTACAATGTATGTATATTTATATAATATAGGTTCTGTAACTGGTACGAGAACTACCTATGAATGTATATGTTTATTAGTTTCATACGTACGTGTAATAACTATGTAGATATATTTGTAATAACTGAAGATAAATCGCATAATCCATGTGGCGGTCAACTTGTGGGCGATAAAATGAGAGGTGCCCGATTTTGTGTCCGGGGTCCTACCCTAAACATATTTGGAAAATTTCAGCCGTCATCTTTCATAATTGATGAGTAATGAGTAGAAGTGAGTAGAAGTTTCAGTTTGCGCATAACTACGGGCGCTTCTCTTAAACAATTTTGCTCACTTTCTATACCATCCTGCAAAAACTTTTCAAGGTTTTTTCCAAAGTTCATTTTTGTGACCGGGAGATTATGAACAACAAATATACAAACCCGACGCTACGTTGATCCAGAATTTCACGCTAATTAAGAATTTATACACTGAGTAGGGTCTTTGAAGCTTCCTTTTCGGTGATGGTTATAGAAAAGCTCCCAATGCAATGACTAATTACATTCACGATTTTTACAATTCAGTTCTCAGCTTGACTCAAAATTGGATTTTAATATTTAAAGGCGATGCAATGATTGGCTTAACAAAAAATACTAAATTGCTGATTAAGTATTTCTTATCATTATTATTGGCTGAATTTTTACGTATAGTTCCATTACTTCTTATCTTTCGCATCGTCAAGATAATTTTTAAAGAATCTTCAAGGAAGTGCTTGTAATTTTTTTTTACATTGATTAGTAACCCAATTTGCTTTCATTTGCTTGGCAATTTCTTTATTCAATATTACCTCACTTAGTATTTCAAGTATCATAATATTTATATTATTTATATTTTTGTATAACCATTATATATAAAAAAATATTTATTGAAACGAAATTTTATTTTATGTTATGTGGCCTTCTTTTGCAAGATTTATTAAGGGATTATATTCGTAAAAAAATAAAAAATCAATAACATAAAAGCGATTGCATAAATGCTTATTTCAACAAAGATTTTTCGCAAGAGTAGATTTTTCAAAGCAATATTTGGAATGCAGGCCCTTACCAATATATTACAAATACATTGCGATAAATTTTGCATACGTTTCACTTACTTTTAACGGAAATTCCTTTTTGCACTGAAAGAGACCGAATTTGAATGGGAGGTTAGATTGGTGTCTCTTTGTACATACCCGCAGGCATGGCAGGTTGAAGAGGGAGTTTTTCGGGTACTTTCGAGCCAATTCTTATACGTGGTCTATGAATATTATAGGTTAACACTCAGGGAAGCCAGATTAAGGGGCACAATAACATTACTTACCACTATGCTGCTTACAAATGAGCTAACAAAACCCATGCGTTTTCGTTTTGCTCATCAATCGCTCAGACGCTTGTAATAAGTAAATTAATGATGTTTTCGACAGGTTTCCTTAGGTGAAGAGTGTGTCTGGAAATGTTTGTTTACAAAGTAACAAACAAAATAAAATCAAAACGTAAATTTTTATTACCCGCCACCGAGCAATTGAAATCTTTCATCCAAAGCGACATCTGATTTCTTTTAGTTTTCGAGTGCGATTATTTTCGTGCACTATGTTAGTGAAACTAAGGGGTAAATTCTGTCTTTTGTGAAGGGTACTGAACGTGAAAGTAAAGAATGTGTTATCTTCGTGTTTTTTTTTGTGGTTGGATACCATATTTGATGCTGCAGAGCAATGGTCACAATAAAACTCTCCAATATCAATTTTGTTATAAAACACAATTATTAAGTTAGGAAAACTTCGACAGACAAACATGTCTTGCGACACATTGATCAGAATAAGCCAGTAAATGTACTTAAAACAATTGTGAATGTAATTTTTACATGATTTAAATAAGTTTCATGA
The DNA here is from genome assembly GCA_000688715.1 of Glossina pallidipes. Taxonomy (NCBI): domain Eukaryota; kingdom Metazoa; phylum Arthropoda; class Insecta; order Diptera; family Glossinidae; genus Glossina; species Glossina pallidipes. The sequence goes on along the minus strand of KK499765.1, from coordinate 2,721,073 downwards.
AAGATGTGCAAGGAAAAAATATTGCATAGCGTTGTAAGTTACATAATAATAGTTAGGTAAAAAAATTGATCTACATTGCAGTGGATGTACAAATGAGATGAAAATCTGACTATTCTACAAAACATATCTAGTCGAGTATCAAAAATATCGCAACTAATTGTCTGTTTCTTCAACTCACTGCAATTCCTAGTTCACGAAAACTTTATCGTCTTTTAATTGTAAAGAAATCATACACAAACTTCGCGCTATAGTCCAAGAGTACGCCTGATTTTTGCCTCATAATAATAAAGAAAACACTTCCTCACGTTTGTTCTGAGAAGGTTTAAACTAGAGGACGTATACGCGTAAATCGGTTTGGAATTTGATGTTGACCAAGATATATATACATATACTTTATATGTATACTATATATATATACTTTATGAGATCTCTGGAGTTTTCTTCTGCTTGTTGCAAACGTTTTGACGAAATAAACATCTTTCGCTGGTGGTTATAATAAAACTATAATATTGAATAGAAAGTAAAGATTCGATTATTTCCCAGTTGAACATCATAGCAATAATAACTGATATACACTGATTAGATTGTATTGTTCGTAAGGTGCAGAGGAAAGCCTTTGCATTTTATACGGTTTTTATTCAAGCGACTTTGACTTCAGTTTTCGCCTATTGTCACGGGCAGAGCTGTTTTAAACTTAGTCTTGACATTTCATCTCAGACTAATTGTTCTTCGTTTTGTCTGCACTTTAGCAGTTTCTGGAATTTCACTAATGGCGTTTTAAATGATTATAGGAACAGGTAGATGGAAGAATTGCGTATGGAAGATGTATGAGAATAGAAAAGCAAAGGATATATTGTTTTGTCGACCGTTATTTTAATAAGCGTAAGTTGTGACAGTCAATATCTTTATCAAAATCAATCGCTAATTACTGCGGAAGTTTTCGGTGGGAATAACCTCTCTTTAAAACCAATTATGTATCGTTTAGCTGCAGTGAAGAAGTGGGATAGCAGATACGCTTAAAGTTGTCAGACGTGACAACTATCTTATGATGCATTTTAATTGTGGCTATAGACAGCTTTTTTTAAAACGATAACAAAAAAAAAGATAAAAAAAATAGTTTCAAGGAAACATTATTGTCGCTTAATAATAAACAGTACTTTGTCGTTGAACCCTTTAAATAAAGCAAAAATTTAAACAAAAAGTTCATAATTCAAGTCTGATGTTTGCCATTAACGTTTTTTTCTTTTTAAGTACAGGTACTCTAGTTAATCAGCATCATTATCGGACATTGTTCCCAGCATTCATATGCTGACGACTCTCCGCACAGCATGCATGCTAGATCTATGTAGCCATAAGCACCAACTCTTGAGACATTTATTTAGTTCAGCGTATTATGACGTTTCTATGCGAGTTTCTATATACATAGTAACGTAAACATTTAACTAAACAACTTATATCTCAACATGAGCACCTAAGCATAGCATAATCTATGCTTAAGAAAGAGAAGGTCAAAAGCAAAAACAATAAAATTTTATACAAACAAATACAAAGATAAAATGAAACTTGATTATGTATATGTTTGCTGGACCAGGTCGTTGATAAACAATGTGGTTTTTTGTTATGCACTGGAGACATTTGAGGAAAACAGAGAGAGAAAAATGAAAAAAAAGAAAGAAACAAGGGAGGGAGAATAAGAACAGCATTAACACTTTCTTAAATTAATAACAAGTTGTGACTTTCGTTCGCGTTCAAACATCGAAGAGAGACTACAGTTAAGATCATTTTTATATAAGAGTTTTGTGAAGAGTTTTCAAAGAGACGACAAATCAAGAGAATTTTGATTATCTTCATGTTTACTTCATATATGTTATACACAAACATATGTCAGTCTACCAATTAACTGCTTCGCTTTAATAATTTAATCTAACGGGCTTTGGCAAAACTTAATCTCAAATAACAAAAAACCCGAAAGAAGAATCTCTAAAAGCTTCTATAAAAAGGAAATTAAATGTAAAAAGGAAAAAAATTATAAAAATGCAAAAGTTTGTAAATATTTCTTTGTTAATTTGAAAGAATCTTTTTCGTTTTGTTTCTCGTCATAAATGCAACTGTAAATCAAAGCAAAATTACAATTTTTAAAAAGGAAGACAATACAAGGGCGAATCCAAATACAAGATGAACTTTCCATTTTGTCTTTTTGTGTAAAGAAAACTTTTATAACAAAAAAAAAAAAGAAAAAAATACATTTAATTTTTGCTTAAAAGAAAAAGATGTCGAAGTTGGACATACGTATAATAACGTTCTAGCATGAAGTGTGTCCTAGTATAGAGGTTAACAACGAACTCATTTTATTATTAAAGTCTAGAGATTCATTTCAACTTTTCCATAAAGTTTAATTTTGCTCGTTTTTCGAGTAGTCCATCCATATGTCCGTCCATTCGTTCAGTTATTTGCATATGATTAATATCTTCAAAGTTGCAAACATTTTTGAAGAAATTTGAAACTTAGTTCATACTTTAGAACAACCTAACAAGGGATAAAAAAAAGTTGCGAGCACCAACAATGTGAGAGAAGCACTCAGAAATTAAAGCAGATATCAAATTGAAAAGTAAAATAAAAAATGCTCTGAAAGTGTAATAAAAAGATGACCTAATATTATTTTACATATCATTAAATGAATATAGCATTTTTCTCCTGAAGATTCACCAACATCTAAACTAACAGACGTCACTTACAAGTTTGGTTAAAAAATGATCTCGATTAATTTATGGACAAGCTTGCAATTAATGGAAAACTTTACTATTTTTTTCCATCATCCTTACAATTGTTATACTTTTCTCATTTTTATTTTATTGACATTTTTAGAACGTAGAAACTGAAATAAAAACTTTTTGAAGGTTTTTGGAATTATTCTGATTAAAAAATGTCTCCGAACCATTTCATAGAATATTTTATTTTTAGGTCAAAAAAAAAGTAAAAACATTATATTCAAGCAAGGGCGACTATTAAATACTTTACACAAATTCGGCCAGACAATAACACATTATATGAAGTGCGATCGGTAAATTCATCTCGTTCAATCCATTTTTAATAAGACTCATGCTTGGGCAGAAATATTAAAACGCCACTGTAACAAGTTTTGGTCAAAGTATTTTAAAATTTGCGACCTTTAAATTGAACATAAATAGCGATGGGCAGGCATGATATAGACGAGCGGACAGACAGCTGAAAGAAAGGAGGAGCAGGTGGGCGAAAACGTGGTCCACGGCCGTAAAGGCTGGCGGGCGAACGGACAGGCAACGATCGAAGATATGGTTCCGAATAGGCCTCGAAATCAATCGGTTTAATAAACGACTGGGTCATCTTAAGTCCTTCGGCATGTTACATATCTACACGAAATTAATGTACCCCGTACCCTGTACATTTGATTTAAGGTCCTTCCATCCATTATCGAGACACCGTATCCAGTATCGATCACAATAATATCCATTTTCAACGAATATCTACTACGGCGATTTGCCTCTTGGGAGAAGCTCCTATGTCAAGTGACATTTGGAATAATTAAATGGGGACACAAATCACTTTGCAAAATTGCTCAAATTTAAGGTAAAGTGCTTTCAAGATTTTCTTAAGCAGCGGCTATGCGGTGTTTAATTTGTATTACTACAACCGAAAGAGCATTGATTTTGTCAAGACGTTTGCGATCTGCAGAAGAAAAGTTTTTTGTCATCTTATAAACTATACAATATACATATAAATGTCTGCCGCCCGTTGCAATGCCTGTGCAATGTCTTTGCTAAACATTCTCCTTGCTGTAAGAACAGAGAGATCAACTTTAAATTTAACAAAAACATTGAAAATTGCTGCGCGCATGTTGGCATTGAAAGTGGTGCCAAGTTACACAAAAGATATGTTTACAAGTTAATATAAACTGAGAGCATCTCTTTTCTCAAAAAAGCAAAAAAAATGCGTATTTCCTATGTGTGATTTCAATGCCCACACAATATTTTAGACAACCGAGTTTTCATTTTTTCGTTTCTTTTGGGCTTTCGTTTTGGATAAAGAGGTGGGCAAAAGGAATCGAATATAAGTTTCTTACCTGGCCAACATGTTTGTTGGCCAAACTTGGATCTATCTTATGATTTCACCATTTCTTAATTCTTATCTAGTTGTACATAGAGTTGTGATTGTTGCTTATCCTTTCCTAATTGTCATACCATGCTCTTGTTATTGAAACGAGTCAATTATTTTGCGAAGAAGACTTTACTGCACTGTGCGACAGCAAAAGGGTTGTAATAATGCTTTTCATTACAGTTGAGACCACTCATGATTTCGTCAAATCGTTTTACTAAAGTTTACATTACATTTAAATTCTGGCTCATAAACATAAGGTTTTTGTTTTCATGTTTAGAATATGATGAACGACAAGAAAGAAAGAAAAATTGAAAAACGACTGTATAGTTATGGACCATTTAAGGAGAAGCCAACTTATATTTCTGCTCGTCTCTGTAATGCCGCCTAGACGATAGATGTTCTACGTGTAGTGTTTTTATGATACCATCTCTCTTCCTTTTCCGTTTCATTTTTCAATTTAAATTTTTTTCTTTTTTTTTGTTACATTGTGGACTTTCCATTTATCACAAAAACAGAGAGAGATACAATCTCTTTTTCTGTTCTGATAGACTGCATTCGAATTTGATTTCGCAGAAATTGAGAATTTTTTTTTATTTAATTTCATAATTTTTGCATAAAGAAATCGTAAATTGTTTCTTGACGCCTATGGAAATGTCCGAGATTAACGAAGTCAATCTCATAGTGGCTTGTTTGCTAGTTAATGAAATTATTGCTAAGGATCCAAAGTTCGAAAAGTATACTAACTTTTTTCACTTTATGCATTCTCTTGACTTTTATTAGAGGTCACATCAAAATCATCCTACCGGAGAGGAAAGATCGGACGGAAACATTCTCTTCTCCATGCATATGATAATAATTAGTTGTTGTTGACAACTATGTATGTAACCAGCCCACATCCATAAGAATAAGTGTTGAACCTTTTCTGACATCTTCCGTAAAAGGTTGGCTTGGCCTGCGAAGTTAACAATTAATTATTCCAGGGGGAAATTTCTGATTAGGTTTTTGTAATCTTATCATGTACCTTCTTCTTTTGCTTATTGGATTGAATGCGGGCATGAGAAGCGAAGGAACGAAATGGAGTGAGCTAATAAAATAAGCACTTGAAATGGAAGATGTGCAGAAAATAAAATACGCGAAATCGCATACGTCTCGGAAAGAACCAAAAAAAAAAAATCACGGAAAACTTCTTTTCTTACCTTTAATATCCTGCTTTCCTTCGCAATAAGAGAGGAAAAGTTTTTTTAATTTAGCAATAGAAATTTGACTTACAAAAAATTTTTCAACTCAATCCAAGGAAGATATAAGCCGTTGTCTTTGAAAATGAAGTAAATCCACTTTGACTGCAATTTTCGTCATCTAATTCAATTTACTTATTTAATGAAACCATTTACATAACCACCTTCAAAGTGATGGAACAAGGCCACTTTCGGTACAGACAGAATATTTGGTAAGTCACGCACACAAGACATTATATTTACCAAGCCAGTTCAAAGTCATCAAAAGCAGAAATTTCTCTTAACTCATACTGTAAAGACTGTCCTTATATATATACATACATATAGAAAATGGCTTATATGTTGTAGTCTTATAGTAAATTTTAAATATCTGACCAAGTATCGGAATCACATCCAATGGCAGCACCTAGTTGACATAGGAGTGGAAAGGGTTAATAATCAGCACCTAATCAATGTCTGTCATAGGGGGCAGGCTGCTGGTGAAAGTGAAGTAATAAAATTGCTAGTGTTCTTCTATTTTGCTTTATTGTTTTAGTTACGTTATGCGTTTTAAATACCGCGTGTCAAATGTCAGTTTTTTTTTCTTAACCGGGAGAAGAGAGGATAGAATCGGTTTAGAACTTCAGTACTTAGGAAAGTATGTATAATGACAATATTGGTATATATATATAACAATGTACATGCAACATACATACATGTCTTGTACATACTTGTAGTTCTAAAAAATTGAATTTATATATATTTACATATAAATGAACCTTAAAAATTTAGTTTATTAATTTTTTAAAAATTTTTAAAAACATAATTTAATAATTTTTTCTGGGAACAGACTAAAATAATCGATTTTTTTCTCTAACGTCTCTTTCGCTTGGTCTCCCTTCAAAGATTTGAGAAAAAAGGTTTTCTTTTTCACGCATACATAAATCTATTTGAAAAATATGTTTTTATATGTGCAGCAAAGGCCTTTGTTTGCTCGCGCACTCAAAATTCTCTTTGGCCTGTTAGCCAGTTGGAATATTTAAAATAATTACTTTCGCCTCTTCTGCAATGCATGTGTATTTTCTTTATTTCCTTCTAAGCAAATTTTATGTTTAATTTATTCGTTTTTTGTTTTATTCATTTATTTACTTATTAGACGTGTTTGCTCCAATCTTATAAAGTTGCTATCTCACAGATAACACAGATCGCGTTACATGTAAGAACATAGTAGAGATTAGGTTCGGAGACTTTTTATAAAAACATTTATTTTTTATATCTTTTAAGTTTCACTTCTGTTTCATGTTTTAAGACAAATTCCATAATAAATTAAAATAAACAGAAAAAAGCGCCGTTATATTCGTTCTTTAGTTTATGTTTACATCTGTGTTATACATTTATATTCCCAAGTAAACACGTTCATAATAATTTATTATCCTGAATATAAATCACTTGCTTTTTTTCCTCTTTCCTCTTTTTTATTACAGGTCGATTTATACACTTGAATAAACTAATATTTCTCATATATATACAAATACTTATATAAAAGGTCAACTAACATGACGGCTTATCTCTCTTACTACGTTTTACTTGCTACATCCCCTGGCAGTCATTTAAAGCTCCTTGCTGTTTCGCTATGAAAAACAAAGTTCGGGAGCTTAGACTGCTTTTTAAAAACATCTAACACAATAGCACATATATATATTTTTACTGCAATGTATACAGGTCGTTTAGGTTTGTAAAAAAATTCCTTGAAAGCAATGAAATTCGTTTAAGAAAAATTTATTATGCAAAAAGAAAAATGTTATTTATATACTTTTTACAAAAAATTCTTTTAGAAATTAGTCAGTGAAAGTTAAAATTAATAAAAAGCAAAGTAAAAGGACAAGCTCTTAACGAGTAGACAGACAGATGTGTTCACAAGCGAAATATTTCGTCTATTAATGATTGATTGGTTTTTCATTGAATCAATTAATCAATTGAAAAATGTAGCAACATTGCAATTAGATCGTTGCTGCTATTATCGACCATATACTGTGCTATGGCGCAGCCTGCATATTAATCTAGTAATGTGACCTCATCAATCTGGTCTTCTTGTTGCAGACGTAAAAGCCAGTTAGCTGTGTATTTAACAAACCCTGAGCTACCTATTTAGAGCAGCCAACCACACGGGATCGTTTCATTGCAATTTAAGCACAACAATTATAATTTTTCGTCTTTTTGTTAACCATCTACATGGCAAATTTGTCGAATTGCTTCATATTTTAATACTCTATCAAAGATGGCGAAGAAATTTTTATTTTGCCTATGAAAATACATCAATACATGACAGCAATTGGTCCTTCTTCTTTATACTATTACTAGGTGGCTTCCTGAACTTTGTTTCAGACAGATTAAAACAAGTACAAAGACTATGGAGAGCCGCAGCTTACCATAACATACCATATGCCAGTCCTATATTATTATTCATGTAACGACTTTTCAAAATTAGGCATTATAAGAAAAGTGTCGAAAAAGTATACTGATCTGATTTATTTTTAATAGTGTTCGTCCTTGGAGCAAAATGTGTCAATGGCGCAAATTTCATCGAAATATCTTGAAAACTGCGGCCTGTTGGTCGACCACAAGGACCAAGCCGAACAGACAAGCTTTAGGAAGTGGCTCCGAATCGACCGGTATAATAAGAGAACATCCCTATCATCTCCTCCTCAGGACCATCTGGGTATTGCCTGCATATGCTGAAAGTTAATATACCCTTGTACTGCAACGAACGTGGGGTATAAAAACAGGAACTAAGAGATAGAAAGGACGCATCACATGAAGTTATCGAATTTTGACGTACAAAATGTTTAATGTCCTTAATGAATAATTTTCAGCAATATAACTTTCTAGGTCTACATCGACATTAGGTCTACAGGGGCTTTGGTTAAGAAATACTGCTTAATAGACATAGTCGACGTAGGAGCGCAAAGGGTTAAATATTTATTTATTTATCTTTGTGAATCTATCTGAAGCGAACTTGCGCGGATCGGCTAACGAATAGAAATGAATGTGTAGTATTTGAATGTTATCAGAATATTTATAGAGGCAAAATAAATGGTACGAATTATGTGAATTTTGTTACAATCGCTCGAGTAATGCAGAAGGTAACCTACTACTCCCATTAAATGTAGCCTAATAAGCCTATGCAGTATTCTTGAACAGAAAAAAGCTTTATGTATAAGTTCCACTTATATCGAACGAATGGTTTCATTGTTTTAGAATGATAGAAAGACACGTTTACAAAGAATTCTGCTATTTCTTATAAAATCCTCTTTAACCTCTTAATGAATTTGTTCTTTGCAAGGGAAAGGAATTTGTTATGAAATTTCTATTGAAGTGACACTTATTTTCTCAATAAGATTTCATCTGATCGAGTTTTCGAGTTTATGTCTTCAAATCCTTTTTCGGCCTCTCTATTTACAAAAAGCCCTTCTCGTGTACATTGGGAAAACTGGCGCCGTATCTTAAACGCCTGACAGTTTCTCAACACCCTTGAATGATCCAAAGCAAAACTAAACAGACTGAGACGCCACGTTCTCCTTCTCCTAACTGGTGTCTTCAAGCGTCCTGATAATATCTACATATAAAGCCGTTCCCTATCCATTACTGTAGTTACCCTGAGTTTTCGTGTGGAGGTTAAAACAGAAAATTGTCGGATATGCCTCGATGCTGACAAGAGTTTGCTAGAAAAATAGATCATACCCATCACTTTTCCATTCTGGCACACCAGTAGTATTAGAGTCCCTTTTGCAGAAATTCTTTTATTCCTTGAGAAGCTGCGGACTGTCGCTTGCCCGATACTCACGTAAAACTGAATGGGAAACTCTTTTCACCAATCAGAAGTTCATGCAAAACAATTTCGTTTTCCAAAGACTTGGAGAAACATTTCCGCTATTCTCTCTATTAAGAACAGTACAAAGATACGTTGCTAAATTGTTGGCGCCTTGTTAAAGTTTACCCATGAAGTGTTTTGCATTCCTACCGCCCAATGGTTCTAATGAACCTTGACAATTATATTTGTGGGTTATATTCTGTTGATGCGTCCCTGCGGTTCACAAGAATTGTTGCAATTACTATCCACACGATAACTTAAAAATGAAGTTAAGTTCTTTTTCCCAATTTTTTTTATTTAACCAACAAAGTTGAAAAGTTCTCTATCTTAAAACGGTTTCTTTTAAATATTCCATCACTGTTTGTGCGCAACTACGGTTTATCTATTGAAAAGATTCGTATCAGCTCTGCCTCTTACTTATCTAACTTTGAAACAATGCAATAACTACTACCGCGCGTCTTACTTCATTTGTTCTTAACGGTTATCGCCATAATCATCACGACATTCACTTACAACAGCGTAAATAAAAGTAACATTGTCGATGATACTTCATAATGTTCCTTTTAAAAATGAATAATGAAAAAAACATCAAGTGTTAATACTGATGGGAAAAAAGTTCCAGTTTTTCTAATTCTCACAATACTTGATGAATTTATACCATTATTTTTGCTCTCACTATGATTTTATTATTTTTGTACTCAATATGCGGAACCTTTACAAAGATAATCAATAAACACACACAATAATTTTAGGGCGCTATAACTACACTGGTCACGGAGTTATTTCTACAAAACGTATTCGGTTGAGTCAATGTCTTCAGCTTATAATAAAAATACTTTAAGCATAACATAAAATAGTGTAACGTAAGCTAGCGTCACTGAACTGCAATTTTTAGCTTAACATGGATTTTATTTACAGTTCTTAGGAGATCTGTTTACAAGTTATTTTCCGGACCTTATATTTACAATGATTCTTCCGGTCTTGTCCCTTTGAATATTACAATTCCAGTCTTCAAGGCTTGCTTTTACAAACAAGTTGCCAGTGGCTAACTTTATCACGACATTTTAAGGTTAACCCCTTCTTGCGCTATATTAGCCTCTAATTGCTGTTAATCTTTCCGCCAGTCGACCACTGCATAAGACGGGGTGTATTCGGCTTCCCTTTCTTTGAAATTTGGTTTCTTAGAAAATCGATTAGTTCTCATGCGAATACGTAGTCCAATTACATATCCTCTGATTAGAGGATTGCTGGTTAGAAAGTCGTGGCTTTTGTCCTAGTGTTTTATGAGTTTGTATCAAATTTGAGATTCCGACAATAAAACGTTTAAATAGAAATTTTGCTATAAAACAAGATTTTGAGGAGATTCACGAAGGACAAGTAAAACATCCTTTTGAGTTGTGAACTTTTTTCGCAATACGGCTACAAGTATCTTGGAAGTTTTTGTTGTTCTAAATCCTGTGGTCGTGAAAGTCTCAATCTTCAGTAAAGCGCTTATATTAGCTAAACAAAATTCCTAATGCGGGCAAAAGAGTGTATAATAGAGCACATCACACGAAGTGTTGGCTGACTTCCGAAGTGTACGAAGTATTGTTTGCCTGTGTGAAAATTTTTCTATTCAAAAAGTAAACCACAAGGTACTACAGAAAGACTTAGCAAACCTTCATGTGAAACTCATGAAAGTTAGCAGAAAAGCAGAATAAAGTCAAATTAAAGTCGGAAGTTCTGTTAAAACTTAATGAATTTGTTTTTCTTCTCGTTTTGCCTATCAAATAAACAAAACAAGGCAGAAAAGAAAAGATATAAATGAATAAGCGTTTCCAACGTTTTTGTTTAACGATGAAACTCTTATGTTCACAGTGTTCATTAACAAGCGATTATTGCTCTGAGCGATTTGATGATGCATTTATATTTATTGAAGTAATGTTTACGTAGCTCCTTTATTTTTTCTTTAAGCAAAGTAAATCAAACTGCGGCGCATGAAAAAACAAAAAGCACGCAAAACACATTAGGTAAGTTTATCAAGCCAAAGGTCGATTACTGTACTCTTTTCTTCCAAAAAAAAGAAGTGCGATTGTCTTGAGCGCAACATCTTTGCGTTCCGTATGTCAAAAATTGATTCTTATGAGTTGATGAAAGTCTTGGTTTGTATCTGGTCGTCAGATATAACATTATGCCCACAATATATATATATATTTTTTTTTCAAGTAGCATCATGTTAGTTGAGAGGTTGGACTGTTATCTCTTAAAGCTGTATATCAAATATGTTTTTTTTTTTGCATATTGATAATACTTTTCATTTTGATGAATGTTTATTAAACTTTTTCAATAAAAAAATAATTGGTTGAAGTTTAGTTAAGACTTTTCTAAAGCCACAAGAACATGGCTTTTCGCTAATGAGAAAATTATGGAAAAAACAAAGAAACTTTACACTTATAAAGGCGAACGTTAGTTGGCCTACATTTTCAATAAAGCATATAAGAGCGAGCGTATCTTTTGTTGCTCCTTGTTGAGCCTTGGCATTTGACGTTGTCTTCAAATTGATCCAATTTAATTTTGACCCAATAGAAATGGACCAACGCGTACCAACCACTTTTATTATTGGCATAGCAGGCTTTAACGCTCTAGGGAATGATTATTAGTATGCATCCCAGTCACATAAGAATGTCAATTAATGCTTTTGCAAACGAGTTGAAAAATTGAACACAACACCAGATATGGTGTAATGGTATTTTTAATGAAAAGACGAAGAAGATAAGTAGTAAAGTTAACAAATCAAATTTGAAAAGTTTAATGGAAAAGGAAGAAAAATAAATTAAACATCAAAAAGAGGAAAACTGAAGATAATGATCACGAGACTTCATTTTTAAAAGCGTAAAGCAAAGGAAGAATTGCATTAAAAATTAAAGTTTCAGGTATGTGGATATGAAACCGGAATTTTCGTTTAGAAAGTACACGTTTCTTGTATGAAACGTTAAAAAAATAATATCTTTTCGAAGTATTGCCCATCGCTAGCTGTACATTTTTCCCATCAGCTTGACAATTTGTGGGGTCCACACAAACAGAGCAACCAATCATCGAGCCTTTTTCGTACATTTCTGTAAAAAGTGAAGCCAATGGTAATCAAATCGAATCACGCACGGTCTAGCATTTCCAAGTTCCGTGCTTCGAACGTAGCGCAAGCCAATTTTGCTGTGTGGATGGACAGACATATGTCACACATAAAATGATCTTGTTTTTGGTTGCATTTAGTATTAACCAACATTTTTTAAAGGCGAAGGACAAACTATATCGTCTTCAAGATGAAGTGACTTAGTCTCGCAGCCGATGTACATCGTACGCCGAGATTGGCCCAGAGCAAGTTATGATTTCATTTATACTAACTTCACATTCAAAGCCGACCAAATAGACGACGCTTTTGTTCAGCTTCGCGCAAGCAGATGTTCTTCATGTTGAAAATATGAATTCATGTAGCAGGGACAGATTCGGAGGATCTGGAAGATCATTGTTTAAATTGTATGCTTCAAGCTCAAATGACGGGATATTTAGTTCATTGACTTTGTTTGTGAATAATTGTGCACACAATGTACGTGTGAACCTGAGAGAGTACGGCGCAGCTTGTAGCACTACGTTGTTGCACTACATTCTGTAAAGATTACATCCGCTGGCAATTGGACTAAGCGCCACTTTCCAATATAAGATTCCGGGTGAAATCTAAGTTTAAAAAACATATAACTTGAAAATAAGTAAGTGAAATCTTAAACGAATAAATTTTCCTAAGGATTAAACGGATAAACTTTTCTTTAAGATGTGAAGTTGCTAGATAAGGTGACAACATTCATTCGCTTATAATTCAATATAGGACGTGTGAGTCCAGCAACTAGATAAACATGCGACAAATAAATATATTTTCCGCCTATTAAAGCTTGCAAAATAGTTGTGCAAGAAAACTCTTCGTACGTAAGAGTAGATAATGATTTTGAAAATGGTATCAAAAGACATTTCAAACGGCGGAAATGATCTCTTTCTTGTTTTGTTTTATGTCATTTCTAGAAATCAAATCCACAACGACAATCAGGTTCTGGCATGCTCTAATTACTGTTTAGTATTAAATTTTTTTTTTTTTTTGTTATTTTCCTTATTTTTAAAGTATTTTTTATTTTGTTTCAATTGCAAGAATTTCCACTTTGAGCATCATCTGAAAGTAATAAATATTTTTCAATTTCACGCTTGAGTTGCTGTGTGCACACAATACAAGGTATCAGAATGCGACAGACAGTTTTAATTTTAAAACAAAAAGTTGAACTGATGAACTTTTTTTTTTAAAGAACGCAAAATAAAAAAATTCAAAAATATTACTTTCGTCCAAAGGGGTTTGTTTTCTTTAAATTTTAAAGCCAGAAGTTTGATGGTGCAAAGGATTTTTCTTTTATATTATTAAGCGTTTACGAAAATTACCATATTATAAAAGTTAGGAAAATTCGGAGGAAGAAGGAACACATCGTAATAGGATTGAAGTAAAGAACTTTCTCTGAAAGATCGGACCTGTCCGCATATTGTATTCAGAGTAAAGAGTTGAGAGAAAGACTTCCGGCTACCGAGAAGATGGAACACTTTAGTAAGTAGTTTGCAACAACTTTTAAGATTTGTGGTTCGAAGGCAAACCCTGTATTGTTAGACAGCATAATACCATTATTATATGAACGGAACACTCTCCTGTTGATGCAGTTCCTGTCCGGTCCAGTTTGAAACATAGAGTGCAACCCCTCCTCGGCCAAGTGTCAAAATAAAAATGTACATTATTTTTGCAATTTGTTCGAAAGCTTTCCTGTGGAAAAATTGAGAATGTGTTTAAACCCCAAAAAGTCACAAGTTGAAATAGGAGGAAAAGGTGACTTCGGTTAAAAAGAAGTATCACAAAAGCAGATTTACTGAGCGCTTACACACACACACTTATATTTTTAACGGAGGTTAACCCGATTTTTAAATACTTTTTCTTATACATTTCAAAAATCCAAGTTCTAAATGAACCAAATTAACCACTTCTCTCCTATCAAACGAGAACAAAACAAACAATCAAAACAAAAGGCCATATTGATACTGTAAAAAAGTAAGTGTAACACAGCAGAGGATAAAAAAGTACAGTCTTCACTGCGCAACTTATTCGCTTAGAATGAAGATTAACAAATAAAAGGCTTGGAATCAGTTTTGGAATAATTTTCACTCTGCCCAGTTGCTGTCAGGTCCAAATTTGTACTGTTTTGTTTTCTGTAGGTTTAATTTTAGATGGACTATGGCTGGTTCCATCCAACAGTTAAGAATTATCTGCTTTACCTGTCTAAATCAAATCAAATGTATATGCAGAGGTTACTGACAGAGACGTTTCCATAGACAAATTTTATAAAGTTGTGGGTTTGAAACCATGTTTTGCATTTTATACAAATTAAATATATCAGAATAAAAAATTGTGCCTTTATGTTTTTCTCTCTGCTTGATAAGCGGAAGACCGGTAAAAACTTTTATTTCTTCTTTATTCTTTTTAAAGCAATGATTGGTTAGTTATACGAATAAGTAATTCGTTTTTGTATAATAATCTGATATTTTCTACTTGAACTCTCTGGCCTCTTTTTTCCCCCTCTCTCTCCATTTTTATATTTGGTTTTTTTTTGTTTTTTTTTGCTGCCTTTACTTATTACATATATTTGTTAGCCAGTCATTGCACCGAAAAGTATATTGCAAAAATTCGGCGCCCGTATAGCTGGCTGGCTGGTTGTCTGACTAGTTGTCTTCAACACAAGCACGTTGTTGTTATTCTTTTTGGCATTTTATTTTTTTATATTCTCATGAGTTTCTTAGTTTGCGCTTTTTTGGTTGTTTGTACTCTTGTTGAGGAAAAACAACATAACTCCAAAAGTGAAATAAGAGAGAAAAAGGAAACTTAAAAAATGTATAGCAAAAAAATGAATTGTAAATTGAAAATATTACCTGAAGGTGTTTATGCCAATAACTCGTCTTACATAAGTTATACTGATATTTCCACATTTGCTTTTTTCTTTAATTTTTCGTTTTTCTTATTTAAGCGCACGTAATATTTGTGTTATAAAAAAATATTTTAGCCAAAAAGTATGTTACAGAAAAGGTTTTAAAGAAATAATATTATTGCTTGTTTATAGATATCTAAATGTGAATATATGGCAACAACACACATTTAGCAGTTTTTGTATCATTCAATTAAATGTTGCTTATACGTTATGTACGCTAGACTTTATTGCTTAGATATTTTCCGAATGGTGTTCTTTCGTGCTGCAGACGCTTTTATTCGCAGCCATAGAAAATATCCGTCTCCCTCTCTTTCTCTTTTTAACGAGCACAAGAGTACTCATAATTACTAAAAAAAATAATTCAGCAGTAAAAATTTATTTTACTGCCTGCAAATTAATTCCTATCTCTAGCAATAAAATTATAACAGCTCTTTCCTACTTAATTTTAAATTGACTGCAGGCGCCTTCTTCAAGGTTGTAAGGAAAGTTAGCTTCACAAACAGGAAAATTTCAGGCTAAGTCTTATTCGAAGAGTTATTGGACATTATACCTGTCAAAGTGTTATGAATGCAAATAATCGGCATACGTTAACTTCTTGACTTTACTCTCTAAGATCAAAAGGCAGTTCTTGAAAACTGCCTTTTTATAACCCACAACATCCAGAAGGATATATGCTTGATCAGCATTAAACTCCGAAACGATTTAAAAATGTTCGTCTGCCCGTTTGTTTGTCTGTCTTCGCGTAATGTCTGTAGTAAACAATTTCTTTAACATTAAAAGTTTTTGCCCGCAGGTTACAGTGTGCTCACAGTATTACGTAAACTGGGAACATTTGTTTGTTTGCTTATTGCTCACGAACTATTATAACGGCAATTGAAGTAATCTGCTGTACAACGATACCCTAGACGAATCGACTCTAGCCAAACGTAATTTTCTTACTTGTTGATTTTATGAACGTATTTTCCTCACTTGTAGTCTTTTATTTACTCTTCTTTAAATGCTTTAGTCTCTCTTCTAGCTGTTCCCATATACCAGATTAACATAAATTTCAAATATAATTGCGCTTGTCTTCATTTCGTTTCTTTTAACTCTAGCTAATTATAGACTCATTAGCTGAAAAAAGGAAAAAACCTGATCAAATTCCTGGAAACAGTTATATATTTTGAGCAATGTTCATTAATAATTTGTAATCTGCGACGAATAACGTAAGGTCAAAATATTTGTTTTCAAACCGATTTAAAGATTCATGACCTATAAGAACGGCTTTAAGAGAAAATTTACAATTTCTGTACAAATTTCTCCCGAAAAAAAAGAACAATAAGACCTATAATAAAAGGTTTAACTAATGTTAAGTTGAACATTATAATCCTGCTTTTGTTTTGTAGGAAGTTTTTTCTTTAAACAGGTTATTATATCTTAAAGCTTTTAATAACCTAATGCAGGCAGAACATATTGCAATATGAATTTGGTTCACATTGCTTTTCATATCATTGGAGACGTTTTATTGCACATCCATTTTTCTTTTCATCCATTGAATATGATGATATTGTTTGAAGGAATCTGAGTAACGTATTGTTAACTGTTTGGGAATAGCACAAAAAAAAAAAACAACCACATGGATAAGCATATGTGTATAAACAATACCCACTTTTATATCTGCCATCTCAGATTGAACTCAAATAAAATTAATTTACGGATTGAACTCATTTATATATTATGAGGAATGAGACAAGTGAGGAATCGATATCGTTTAATCCACCAGCAATACAAAATTTGTTTACGAGCAACGCAATAAGTAAAACGTTTTATTAATAAGAACCACTTTTCTTTTTTCACTCGAATTCAATGCTTTGGTATTTTTCGTTTCTGATGGTAATAAATATATTATAAAAAATATAAGAATTATACGCAAATACGTGACAGTGCTAGAAATGTAATATGCCATCAAACTTGGACTTATCAATCGCAATAAATCCATAAAACGAGATTGTTAAAGCAATGGCTATAACTGTACGATTTGCTTGAAGCGAAATTATTTAATAAATATTTGAAGTTTTGAAATATTTGAAGTATATGAATGAAAATGAATAGCGCGACGTAATCTCGACATAAAAAGTGCCTTCCAAAATACATATGTGCTAAAGAAAGCGAACGGAAGCGTCGAGGTATGAATAGAGGAACACATGTGTGGAAAGATTGACGCACGGACAAAGAAATGTGTGAAAGCATGGGCAAATAAATGGACGTACAACCGAACAGAGCTACAGTTTGGGTCGTGGATGCTTAAACGACTTCTCGTAAACAGGCGTATTACCGTTTTTAGACACAAGATGGTGGTAAACTCATTTTGTCAGAGACCCTATAAAGTGTATTTATTACTGATTAGCATCAAGTTCTGAATCTATTTACATGTGTCCGCTCATCTGTATGTCTGTCTGTCTGCCATCACTATTTTCCTGATTGCAAAGTTGAAAATATTGGATTCCAATTTGGGAAAACCTTTCGATGTTATTGCAACCAGATTTGCGATGGAACCAAGCGAAATCAATCGAGGTACATGCCCACGGTACAACATAAATTGAAACATAACTGAAAATTGTTTTTAAAGAAAAAACCAACAGATTTTTACTCATTACTCATATGCTAAAATAAATGTAGCAAAAAAGATTCGCAGGTATATTCTAGATCGTCAGTATAAAAAATATCACGGCCTTTTTTTTTTAAACAAAAAGGTTATGAGTATAAGCGACTTGACCTAAGCCGTATTAATCTTTTATTACATGACTTTTATCTAATTTCCGATAACTTTCGTCCTCAGACTCCTCAATGCCTTTCAGCTGACCTAAATGTAGTCCGTCCAGGTTCCTTTAGTTAGATGCAAAATAGCATCTCCCCGAAAATGGGCTATGATTGCAATGCTAGCAAAACTTCGGGATCATAGAAACGACACGGGGGCTTGAGACTTCTACTAATATCTATTTTTCTTCATAAATTTTAAGGCATGTGCCGTTTTCTCTTGGACTTCTTATGTCTGCTGTTACCTGTAGAAGAATTCCACCATTGGCATCTATATTAGTACCTTAGTTCCTAATCGTCATGAAAAATATTAAAGAAAAATTTGAGGAAGCAAAAAAAAAACTTACCAGTATCCAAGTAACCTTAGTACTACTATTCCTTATGACCTTATTAACTTCGCTCTTAACGGAATGAGGGTATGAGGAATTCAAATTTGGCATTTCAGATCGAGAGAAGGCGTTGTCAGCTGTTCACATCCCCAAAAATAAATATTTCAATTTTCATGAACTAAAATACATACATACTTGGCTGCCGTGCACAGACTTCCAGACATAATCAACCGTTTCGCATATAAGTCGACTTTTATACTTTCCTAAAAAAGCTCTTCTCATTGATTAAATCAGAAATATAATAGAATATGCATCTGACTTTTTAAAGGCTTAGCATGTTTTAGTCTGCTTAATAAAACATTTTGCAATAATCCGTTTATGGTAAATAATTGATTACTCGTGACAAGTTTTTAACTAATTGCGTTTTTTTTTTTTGCTGTTTTTCCTTCTATATACCTATTTTTCATATCGTCAAGTCAACAATATATTTATGTGGCAATATTTTGTTTTGTTAATTTTATTGATATATGAAAATTCGCAACCAGCACAACATTGCTAAAACTTAACTGTACCTGAATTTAAAATGAAATAAACATCTCTTGCAAATAGATTTTATGCTCATGTGCAAAAATTCAAACATAAACGGGCTCTTGTCTGGAAATGAAAACATTCGAATGGATCGGACAAAACGATAATACATGTATAGAATGTGTGCATATGCCCATATACACTGCCACATGCACATATACACACACTCAAACACATATAAACATACATCCATACAAACACATACTTGCATGTATACATACCTGGACAATGCATACATGATGTATGCACCATGTTTCAAAATAACGACATTATATGCTGAGGAATTTCAAATTCTGTGTGACATTATATGCATAACGAATAGAGTTCCCAAAGCGGAAACGGAAATAGTAAAATGACAAAAAGCTATAATAAAACAGAATGCATGGATAGAATTAAACCGACTTACATTTGATCGAGCTGAGCTCACTCATAAACACTTAGTTTATATACCAACAACAAATAAGCAGGCACACACACACACACACACACACACACACATACAATCATGCTTTCGTAATAAATTGTTCAAATTGAAATTCCTTGTGCGCGTTCCAATGGCCAACTTCTTCACATAGCATCACGCTAAACAAAAAAAAGAACAAGGAAAGAAGACAACAATAATAATTTCATGTGCTTTTTTGCGTGTTTTTGTGTGTGTGTGTTTAAGTACGGTTGGAAAAGAATCTTATGTAAAATATTCTCTAAAGAGCTATTTGTTAAAGAAAAGGGACAAAAGAAGCTATTGAAACAGTTTGTTGTTTCGGTATTTGGCGTCTTTGTGTGAATGTATGCAAGATGTGGAAACTTTTGACAAAAACATCAATATCTTTTCATAGCAGGAAATGTGTAAATTTCACTTAGCTAGAAACACACACACACACAGACGCACATACACACATTCGCCCTTGCACATTTGATTCATTTGTCTGCCTGTCATCCTGCCATCACGGTTACGGTTTGCAAATATTGTATGAATAGGCATGTGTGCGCATGTATGTATGTACGTGTTTGTACCGCACTAAAAACTTTAGCTCAAATAAATGTTGAAAATTTTTGCAAATTCTAAAACTTTTATATTCCTTTGGGAAAGAAATTGACATGAATCACAAACAAGCGCATATCTATATATATATACGTATATATCAGTACAGCAGCACGTATATACACACTCTGTTACTGATGTTATGATGAGATCTACATTTTGGCAGAAATGGTTTTAAAACTCAACACGATGCAATGAGATGAGGCGAAACCTGTACACACGATGGCAGGGAGGAATAAGTGAAAGAAAAAATAGTTAATTTTCATATACAAGAACGCATATATACCGACATATAAAGGTGAATTTCCCCATGTGGTCGTATTTGATGATGACAACAACGAATACGGTGATGATGACGATAACGTCGTTGATAGCGACGGTGGTGGTGATGGCGATGGTGATACTGATGGTGGTGATGCAAATAATGATAACGATGATGTTGATAACTGTAACGTTGTTAGTGATGGTAGTGGCATTTTCAATTGATGCATTTCGATGACAATTTTGATCAGGATTTCCTTACTAATGAAGTGATTTTACAAACAGAAATGTTTTATATGCAAACGTAGCGACGTAATATCTGCCACCGAAATTAAAATATGCACAAACAGCACAGAGTTGTTTCTGTTGGTGACGAGATATTTGACCAAATTTTCCACATAAGCCGCAAAAGGAAATCATTTTACCGGTAAATGCAATTCGATAGCTCTCCCCTAATGGAGAAATCAATGAAAACAAAGATAATGTGTAAGAGTGACGCTATACCTGACTATAAAAGCTCATTCAAAGCTCATTATTAACAAAGCATTTATTTGCAAATAATTCTTATTAATGAATTAAAAAGAGGAGGAAAATCACACACACAAGCGCGTTAAAATTAAGCATACCTTTTAATTCGTCTAAAGGACCCTCATAAGTATCGTACTTCGTCGGCAGAGCCGAGAGGAGGGTATCATGTGCCTATGGCTTATGAATCCTGTTTCCGTTCAACTTATATCATATTTTGTACATACTCTGTATAATATGCTCTTGATTATCGTGAATGTCAAGTTTTACTTCGTAATAATTACATTTCTGTCGATTGAAATAGTGACCCAATTCTGCTAACCAATCAAAGAATTTTGTTCTGTTCAACGCACAAATCTGAAAATCTTTATGTTCATGTTAGATGATAATTGACAAAGAGTTAACTTACTGGAGCACATTCCAGGCTTTGGGCAGGGGCGGAAGAAAATGTCAAAAAAAGAAGTTATTTATGTTTCATTGCGATAATCTCTCAACTCGTTTCCTTCTCAGCAATTTTCGTGGCATCATTCATTTATTTTAATTTCAGGCTCCATAGTTCTCGCCATTCTCGCACTTTATCAAGTTTCACACTTTTCTCATTTTTGATGTGTTCATTTTTATATTAGGCAACGCCCACTCCCGCTTGCACTCTACAAGGATATATAAGACTCTGCTTTTACTATTCCGATCAATTCAGAATCACTTTCTGATTCGCTCCAAACTTCTTGTGTGCCACCTACAGATCGTAAATTTTCGGATGCAGAACGGTTGAGATCGGACCACTTTTCCAACAACTTCCCATATAACGTGTTACTTTTACAAATTGCTATGTGAATGACGGCATTAAACTTAGTGATTTAGGGTATTTAGTGGTGAGCGGTGGCCCACTATAATGTTTTAAGCTTCGTTAACAATATTCCTTCGACGATGTACAATATTTGTAATTTAATTTTGCATAATATTTTTTAATCATGTAAATTATGATTAAATAATTCTGGTTTTTGTTGTTTTATAGATGACGCCGCTGCAATGAGGAAGATCCGTTAGCGGCATTGACTATGGGACCAGAGGCATGGGCGTGTGTGCGGACCCTGGGTCTTACCGGTGGTGTCAGGCATTAAGCCGGTCGCGATCATCGTTCGCCACAAACACAGCAACATCTAAATTAACATCAACATCAACAACAACAACAACAACAACAACAACAACAACAACAGCAACAATACCAAGAGAACAAAATATTGCAAATACTGGAAAAACGATAACAAATGTTAGTGATTATCAAATACGACGTCTGCATATAATAGCAAATAAACCAAGAGCGATAAGCGTAACAAGAAGAGGCATTAAATCAATAACGACCCCAAGAACGTTCATAACAACCACGATACTGGAGACGTTAAAGTTTTGTGTACCAAACACAATAAAAGTACCACAAACAGCGACAACACTAAAATCTCAACTTAATTGCTTAGCAACGAAGACGAAATTATTGCGAGTGCCCAGTAAAAGAACAACGACGACAAACGACAAAATATTTGTGCTAAGACAACAAGAGACGCAGCATCAACAAAACATATGCCATTGGCTGCAATTGCCATCTTTCCAAATTTTATTGTGGATCCTTTTTACCTTGTTACTGTTAACAAAGACTACAAAAGCCAACAATAACAATATACCGGGTGAGTTATAAACTGCATTGCACTTACTATTGCTTAAATGTGAAGTGCAAAAGATACGTTTCTCTAGACGTTTCGCACCTCCTTTCAATGAATATAGTTATTAAGTCGTCGTCCCTGAAAATATTGATCAAAACCCACCGCTTAGTCTTAATTTGAATTTGTAACATTACTTAAGGAACAGCGTATTGAAAATAAATTTTCCTTCAATTTTTTTGGGGTCAACTTGGTTGTCTAATCTGTGAATTCTCTTTCTTATATATATTTTTATAAAAATTTTTTGAACTTTTCGATTTTCCGACTGTTAAGTTTTGCCTAGTTGGAGGTGAATATCGTGAATGTTCGAACAAATATAATATCCATGCATACTTCGCATTTTTCTTAATAATCGACTTATTAGCTATCGCGACCTGGACTTTCTATTTATTTTTTATTTCCAGAATGTCGATCAACTCACGTCGGTTTGTCTGTCCGGCTTATGTTTGGTGCGAAAGAGTCAACGAAGAAAATAACCGTAAGAAACCTAACTTCTAATTCTCCTTAAAGAACCGATGAGCTTCTAAATGTGGAAACAAGACGTGAGTGCGAGTCTGGACAGTTGAATGCAACAAACAATGAGATTCCAATCGGAGTGCAATTGACTTAACAAATTCTATTCGGGAAAATTAACTGCAAAAGTTGCATTAAACTTTCACCTTTCGATCGCATTTTCTTTCCTTTGGTGTCTTCACAGCAGCTAAAGAGTTAAATCTATTGCGATCAAAAATTAAAGTGAACTTTCTAATAAAATGACAATTCTTCTAAACGGACTTCATGACACGGATCGTCTTAACTGCCTTCATGACAATCAAATAATAGCGCTTATTAAAAGCTCCCATGAGCGTGACTCTTGAGCAAATTTAATGCGATTTTTTCGTTCGTGGCTCACCTTTTATTTACCAAAGAAGGATTGGATTCAGCCGGATCCATGTTGGATTCAAGCATTTTACGTTATTTTTTTATTTAATTGAAAATTACGCTGACAATGTTTTACAAATTACATGAGTGAAGTTAATTAAAATTTTAAATGTATATCATATTTACGGACAAACTACATTATGGACCACACATTTACGAAACGAAAAGAATAATTAATAAACTATCATCAATTTTGTACATTTTGTAGATTCTGTTATATTTAATTTCTATTATAAAACATGAAATCTAATTTAAAAGCAAATTGCAAAATACTAACATACATAGACAACAGCGTGCATATTTACATAAACATTCTGCTGTAGCTCATAGTGCACTTAAGATCTTATTATAAGCTAAAATACAATATCTGCGTATTCAAGTATGCAAACGTGGCAGTAAACAAAGATAACAATGGGATAATGTTCATAATGTTCATGTCAACAATTGTGTCATTTAAAAGTGTGTGTGTATGTAATACGGCCATATACGTATACGTGCACATGCAAATGGAAAAAAACACACCAAGATGGAGAGGCAAGGAAACCTTGTGCATGCGATGTCCTTAAGTAAATATTCTCTACATACATTAAAGCTTTCAGTGTACACCACATGCATTATGTGTGTGGGACCGTTATATAGTTCATGATGGATGCTTGGATAGACATTAGATAGATAGATTGAGAAAATGTTTATGCAGCAAGCGCCATAAGACAACAAATTTAAATTAATTGAAATTGAATTTTATTTTTCTATAGAGACTAAAAGATTCAATATATTTGAAGCCTCTACCGTATTCTGATGCGTACTTTTAATTTTTCACTTTCTATTCACTTTACAAGCGTTTAGTCAATCGTTAACCAGTTCGTTTTAGTTAATACTCATAGTATCAAGTTTTCATTGTTGCTCTTGTTCTTGTTGGTATTTTTCCTGTAAAACTGTGATTTAAAAATTCCTTTATTTTGTTCAATATAAACAATGACGTCTTTTATGTACCAGGGAGAAGCATAACATTGAGTATGCAAGACTGTGTGCATATATAGGTTAACGGGCATCTATGCATGCATGCTGGCTGCGGTCATGTTATGCTTGCGTATTATTTTGCATTATGTCTGCAAGTGTTATCTCTTCCTTTATAGTATTATTAGATAAGTAATACGAATGCGAGCAACTCAAATGATGGAAAATGGGGGCCATGAACCGTACGAAATTTATTACATGCGGCCAAAATCCATAATGTTCTTTGGCCAAGATATCTATGCAGCAGATTTTTGATACATTTTAAATTGATAGCAATATAAAGTCTTAGATTAGTTAGTTGGAAATTATAGGCTTAAGAACGAATGCTTTCTCCCCCTTAGTGGAGCTTATAATCTGCCTGACGTAAAGAAGCAGGCAGACACTAAACTTTCTGGCAATGCATTTTAATAGTCTATCTTCTCTTTTATGTTTCGCCATAGAACGCACCTTTCAGATGTCAACTACTCGCAGATTACTAAAGTTAGCGCTTTAAATAATGCAAACACATAAATTAAGGTATTCTTCATATCCACGTACCTACCTTCTTGAAATTAAAACTTATTCACCCGATGTACACACTTACAGTCATTTTTTGGCAAATGTGGCAATTGAGGGCAAAGATGCCAGATCAGTCCATGTTCACGCAATTCTTCTTTTCAGCACCTTCTTTAATTTAGCTTATAGGGTTATTGTTGTTTTTTCTCTAGGGAATTTTGACAATTTTCCACCGCTTTAGCCGTTTAAAAATTAAAAAACACTGTGCAATCCGCTACCATTAGGATGATATGGTCATTAGGGTGACAATGGTACGCCTAAGGCAGTCACTGTCACAAGCCCGCAAGTAAGAAAACCATCCACTTTCGCCTAAATCGCCACGTTTCTTGCACCATAAACATCGGTCGGTTCCTGCATATCAACCTGTGTAGACCTAACTAAGCATTCGTCAGAGTATCGAAAATGTATTCTCTTCAATATTATTCGGTCAAAGTTCGGTTAACATCTGTGAAAGACCCGTAACGCATAAATGAGTTACTGTGACCACGTCCAGTGATGGCAACGGGGGATATGCCCAAAGAGTAGTAACGCATTAATCCAATGGGACTAATTGAAGATTTATGCTGTGCTCCAATAAAAGGCAGAAGCTGCCAAAATGGATGCAATGTTACTGTTAGCAATGTTACCTTCATGTTAATCTGAAATTTTCTTAAATAAGCTAGTACGCAAAAAATGTTTTGACATTTAAAAGGTGTGCTCATGTGGACTTAAACATTCCATCGTGGCAAAGTGTGATTGACTTATCGCATTAATGTTTAACCTCTCGCACCTTAGCTTACAAGCCCTTTTCCAATTTGAAAGTGCTTGGACTTACACTCTTCTCTGAATCTAACTTACATATAAATATCTGTAGAAATGCCACTCCTTCTTTTCCAGTAACGTTTTCTGAAGAAAATTCTTCTCTTTTCTCCGTTATAGTAAAGCCATTTTATGCTTATTATAGCATCTGACTCCCCTGACTGACGAGCAGGTGTTCGAGGATTCAAATCTCACCGCGCTTTGCGACTATACTTGACCACAACTGTGGTGAAAAGATTGCGACAGGACATCTTCGCCCGTCCGCCCATTGATATTACGTTTACGGACACAAAATTTTACATAAGAGAACGCATACGATATCAAATATCTCTTGTAAAGTTAAGCTCAAAAACCAGCTAAAATTCCCAAAAGCGGAACCCTATGTAAATAATCGTTGTTTTTTTATTGGGCTACATGACCTTCAGTTTGCTTAATTGCCGGTTAGATGCGGTCAAGTTGCATAAAAATATGACCTAGAACCTCATACCCCCATGCCGAGATATAAGAGATATAGAGTGAAAGCATCTTGGCTCAACAGAGTCCTTTATTCATACTCAACGCACTGCTAGACATTAAAAATTCGCCTGATGACAAATAAAAAAAAGTTTTTTCTCTTATTTTTGATTGAATTTTTTACTATAAAGCTGAGAAGACGCAGGGTTTATCTTCTCTTCACGTTAATTGCTGTAATAATAAGTTTAAAATTAAGAACAAGCAGGATTAAGAAGTAAGTAAATTGTATATTATTAGAATCATTTTGTAAAAGAAAGTCCTTACAGCAACATATCCTGCTATTACTGTAATTAAAAAATTAAATAACAAGTACGCGAAAAAAGAAGAGGGAAAAAGA
This sequence comes from Glossina pallidipes, assembly GCA_000688715.1. Classification (NCBI taxonomy): domain Eukaryota; kingdom Metazoa; phylum Arthropoda; class Insecta; order Diptera; family Glossinidae; genus Glossina; species Glossina pallidipes. The sequence continues at coordinate 2,694,419 of KK499765.1, read as the reverse complement.
AAGAGAAGGATATTTCTATGTAAATTATGAATTGTGTGTTTTGATGCATTGCATTTTGAAAACCGTGAGGAAAACACTTGCCTACAGTACAACGTAGCCAAACAGTAACGACAACAAAAACAAGAAAATTCCAAACAGAAGCAGCTAGAGAGACATAATGGTAAAGGCTTTCAGAAAATCTCTGGTGATGAATGCAGTAATGGCAACAAGAACGAGTAAAGAATACAATAACGCATTAACATTATGTGCGGCATTGTTTTACACATTTTTTTTTTCATTTTAAAACCCTCCATCTAAATATAGTTAAAGTATGTTAAATATTTCAGTTTGTTTGCCAGTTGCCCGAAGTTGGCTTCAGAAACCTCTTAAGGTGCAAAGGGATTCCTTATTGAATTTATGGCAGTCTGCTTGTGAGTCCCGTGCCATAAGCCAAGAAGGCAAGCTTCAAATTTTTTTAAAGTTGTTTGTGTGCCTGTTTCCTATTAGTTAGGAAGATAATCTGGAATCTTTTAAAAATTTTATGACCTTTTCGTGGCCCTGAGAATTTTTAAAGACTTCTCATCTGCTTCTGTGCCTACGTTACTCTGAGTGAAAAATGCCAGCTTCAAGCTACAGCTAGTGCCATAAACTAAAAAGGCAAGCTTGGGATTTTGTAAAGGCTTTACTTCTGGTTGTCCCCCTGTGGGTTATTTTAAAGACTCTTCTAAATAATTTAGACATTTTTCTACAGCATACGCCTATTATTTTAAGCGATGCGACGAAATTTACGAATTTCTTTTTCTTGTTTTGCATTTTCTAAAGATACTATTGCCTCCTTCTTTAAACTGGTAAGAAACTAATACCTCAGTATAATAAATATTTATTAATATTTATTCTTGTATACCATTATTATAAGAAGTGTTGTGCACTTAAGAGATGGGTATTTTAAATTCGATCTAAAGCGTTAAGAGCTTCCTATGTTTGTATTTATTTTATTTTCTTTTTTTATGTGCCGAGTAATAATATAATAATAACAATAGTGGCAGCTAACAACAGTAAACAACAACAAGTACAAGTACTATAAAACAAAAAATAAAAACTGCGATGTTTAGTAAATTACACAAAATAAACTTAATACACTTGGCATAATGCAGACAAAACTTTTTTATGAATGCATTTATACACACAAATACACCTATATACATATATACATATATATTTATATATATATATATAAAGATGCATACGCACACGCAAGCTTTTCTCTCTAGAAGCAACGTTGAACGTAGAGGATTAAAACGTAAAGTCTTTTATGATAATTTATGTAAATCTAAGAAAAGGAGGGATGAAAACAAAATTAACCCAAAATATTATTTTTGCAGGTGCAAATTTTTTATACACATAAATGCATAAATTACATTGTCGTGAGCTTAAGTAGCGCCACACCCCTATAGTCATGACATTCTCTCTCAGTCTCAATGATGTATAAGTACTTGCTTTAAACTAATACGTACATAGAGACTCACCTTTACGCTCAAGCCAGGCTACGATCATAATTAACAAGAGTCTTTTTAAGCTGTATTTAATTAAAGCTTTTTACTAAAAGGAAATAACTAAGAAGAAAGAAGGGCTAATTTAACCAAGCAATTGCTGCAAGTCAGTAAGAAACATCAAGCCTTATAAAAAAGAACACAAGAATTTATTTGTTCTTAGTGAAAAATTATTGTTACTAAACCTCATAAAACACCATCGTTTAAATTCTTTGCTTTACTTTATCATCGTTCTACGCTTTTTCATCTAAAATTTGTAGTGGTCGCCTGAAGTCATCCGATGACTTAAATGAGGTTATGTAGAAACCGAAAGAAACGAGAATTAGGTATCTGCAATTTTGACAAGCCCTTAAAGACGCTTGCAAGCTGACTCTGTCATACGAAACTGTTTTTGTTGACAATTTCTGCATTTTATATCTGGGTTTCTTAGTGCCATCGCTTTATTGTGCACTTGAATTCATCTTTCGTAAGTCAAAGCGTTCTTATAAGCCAGCAACTTCAAGTCTTTACTTCCATTACGCAAAGTAGCTGAGCTGCCAAGGGCCTCACATAATCGATACCATCGCCGTCATCATTTCCAATGTTAATCGACAGTGAAGATGCTTTCCTCATTTCTCTTGCTCTTAGATAATTAAAACCACATGCAAAGCTGCCGAAGTGGTGAAGATTAATTTGGTTGAATACTATTCATATGAGTTATGGGAGGAGCTTCAAAAATCTTCCGAATTAATTACTTGGACTTCAACATGTCGCTTAGGTCATCTCTCAATGTGATAACAATATAATATCAAATTTCGTTAGTTTCGTTAGTTTGCATAAAAAAATTGCCTAAAATATTTAAGACCTAAAAATTTATTTCATATTTGGTATTACAAACAGCAAAAAAAAAAATAATATAAAACATGCGCCCTAAAAAAACCATAAAAAGGAAGGCAACAAAATCACTTTTAAGAATTATTATCTACTGTCTAATGAGTCAGCACTTAACTATAAAGTGAAAATAGAATGCAAACAGACCTACATAAGCGACAATAAGTCGCTGCAATACTTAAAAAACATCATTACGATAACTTATGTCTACTTGCGCAGCATATAATTACAACATTATGAAAGTATAGTAGAACTGACTGAAAAAAGTGAGCGAACCGAGGAAGAATCCAAATCAAGTCGAAAAACAGAGGAAGTAAAAAATGCCTTTAAAACTACAAAATACACGAGTGTCTATGGACGGGTAGATGTATGTGTATATGTGTGTATGTTCGTGTTTGTGTGTTTGCACGCCTGTGCTTTTTTCGTGAGAACGGCAGTGATTCCTAATTACCATATTAACATAGTTGTTTTTTCCTTGCAAAATAAGAAAATAGTGATTTCGTTAATTTTGAATTACGTTTAGTTTTTTCTGAATGCAAATGTGCGGCGTACACAGACTGAATTTAAGCATGCCATTGTCATCAATGGTTCTCGTTTAAAGTTATCTTTCGTAATCACCACAAAGGCTCAATATATTTTATTGCATTTATCGCCGCCTAAAATAACGTTTTAGAGATGCCATATGCAGGGCATGCACGGTGCTATTGAAAAGAAATCTCTATTTACCCGCACGGCGTCAAAAATTTCCCGTTAGCTTTATGAGGGTGCGCACAACATCCAGAATAACTTCAGATAGATCTATTTTTTATTGTACCGACTGACTTGAAACACATTCTGAGTTAATCTAAGCTTGTCTGTCCGTCTTGTTTGCTTGTGCTCAAGTTATGATGTATTTTGGTGAAACTTCAGGCACTGATATGTTCTGGCCGAAAGACGAACGCCATTGGCAACGGTTTGAATCGAACCACTTTTGCGACCACTTTCCATACGAAGCCTTACTTTGAGAAGCTTTTATAAAAATATATGCAGGATGGTGGTAGGCTAATGGTGAGCCGTGATAAACTGTAGTGGTTTTATTTGGTTAGCTTTATATTATACCTCATTAGCATATATTTATGTAAGGGTTAAACCGATTGATTTGTCCTTAAATGCCAAAAACATTCGAAACAAGTCGAAATATATGAAAAAACTGCACTTTTTGAGTTTGAGTCGATTCTCAATAAATCAATAAATCAATAAAAATGTCATCCAAAATAATAAAATATTATGCCCATCGCTAAGGGAATTTGCATCTTTTTACCTCTTCGTTCGTTTTGACAGGTTTAGCATATTGTCGACGATGATTCAAAAATTTAAAAGCAATATAAAAATTTTATATATAAATATATAAATATATTTTAAATGTAAATATTTACTTTAAATAGTTTTAAAGCCGATTAAACCACTCATCAACCCTATATCGACAAACCTGACAAATTTGCCTAGTACCGTGCTTCTGCGGTGTAATTGACTGTTCCCTTGTTCAGCTATTGAATTCATTCTCTTCCATTATTTCATAATTTGGAAGCTCGGCTCCTCCATCAATCCGTCGATTACAACATATTACCATATTACCTACCTTTCCCTATCTCCAGCAAACTTTGTAAAATGATCTCAATTTTTAAACCCCATTGATGTTTTCTTTGAAGTCGTAAATTCCCTTCTTACACTCTCGCTCTCTTTCTCTTTCTTTCCTGTGCTTGCAAAACCACTTATATAATTGACAATTGTATTACCATTGGAAGAGGCTCAAAAATCTCGTAGCTGTAGCTTCAATTATACCATATTCGGATGCGTACTCTGGTATACATTTAACTTACGTAAATAGATATGTGTATTGAGATTCTGCTAATCGAAGACCATTTTTCACTGACCTTGTGTGCTCAAGACAGCATACAGCCAGTACAAATGTCACATCAATATGTGATTTCATATCAATATGTTTTACTTTTTGTTTATTTATTTATTTTCATTATTATTTTTATTTTATTTATTTATTTATTCTTACATACTTCTCGGCAGTGTAGTCACTTTTGCACTGAATTGGACTGAATAGGATTGGAGGCTTTTTAAATTATTTGCACTTTACTTCCAGTAGTTTTTCAACGACATTTTCGTCCACAATGGTTTATAGCAGATATTTATTTATTTACTAACGCATATGTAATATTGAAGTCTTTTTTTGAAGAACTATTTTGGTAAGATTGCAATGTCTAAATATCTAAAGGTCAAGTACAATGATAGACCGAATCGGCTTGTGATCATACACATATTTAAAATATATATATATATATGCTATTCAGTATATATATTACTATATTTAATATATTATATCCATTTGAGTGGCCGAGTACTCAAGAGTCTCGACTAGCAATTCAATGGTCGTGGGTTCAAACCTCAAGTTGCGGTAGAGTTTTTTAATAATAATAATAATAATAATAATAATAATATTAATAAAAATAAAAGTCGGAAAGCCTTAAATGGCTAGTGCTTTAAGACTTTAGTTTTACAAATTATTCTCTGGCTAAATTTACAAAATAATAATAATTAAAAATAATAATAATATATTATATAATGTATTGCTCGACGTCGCGTTTTCACAACGGAAGATTATAAACCTGCCACATAGATTTTTAGATAAAGTTCGTAGATCATAGTCGAAATGCAGCTATGCACCTGCTATAACGCTTAAAACTTACAACTAGATTGCGGTAGGTCTGTGCTACTTTAGTTTAGTTGCGGAACTTCCATGGGGCGAGAGGAACTGAACACTTTACGACTCTTCGAGCAAAAGTTTTCAAATTAAAATTTTTGTTCAGCGGCTGTGTGTTGTTGCACTGACTTGAAATCCGCGGTAATCAATAACGCGTGTACTTTACGACACGTTCCACACGTATTTTACAAAAATAATTCAAACCATGTGATAATTTAGTTACACAATGTTAATGCAAATAAAGAGGAGGGCGAGAGTTGATTTCAATAGCCAATATATATAAGTATGAATTAAATTAATGCAATGAATAAATGAATTGTTATCCTTTTAGAGCTCCGAAAGAATGCGAACAGTTTCCAAAATCCTTAAGGTGTCCCTTTTAGCAAACATTAAATTTTCTATCAAGTCAATCTCAAACGGTTAGTCGATCGTAATCCTGTTACTTAGCTGACCATTTTTTGTTCCTTTCTGATCTAATGTCAGGCAAAGAAATAAATTCCCCATATGACGAACAATACTTCGATGTAGTGGCTTCTTTTGACTTATTTCGTATTCATATAATACTTTTGCTGGGAATACATCAAAATATGCATGCATTAAGTTTCTTTTTGCTTGGGAAGCTCTGTCTGTCGAGGAAGGAGGGGTGAATGCATATTAGAGCTATATCTATGAATATATGAGCACACATTGCTTAAATACATACGATGACTCACAATCCCTCTCTCATTCTTTTTCTCTATTCCTCTGTCTCTGTCTCTCTCTCTCTCTCTCTATCTCTATCTCTATCTCTATCTTTCTTTCCCTCGCTAACTCTCACTAGAGACGCATGTTTTGTTTATATATTCATATATATATATATATATATATATATATATATACATATAACTTATTAAAGCGTGTGCAGATAGAGTGCTTTCAATGCAAATATGAAAGCACAAGGGTTAATATCCGTTTTAGCAGAGTTTTAAGTGTTTCAAATAGAAAAACAGAAATTAGAGAAAAAAAAGAACCTACTTATGTATGTGTTATGGGCATGTATGTGTTGGGAATGTAATGAATTTTTATTTTAGGATTTAATGAGTTTGCATTTTAAATATGAGCAAAAGTTTTGCAAGAAAAATTTAAATAAGAAAACTATGTTCTGCTGTGGCAAAATTTTTTATGCACGACATACGTACCCTAGAAAGAGAAAACTCGATAAAGAAAAAAGTGAAATCATATCGAATGGACGCGATCGACATTTTTTACTTATGTGCAGGAATTTGTTGAATCATCTATGTGATGAAGTTTTCCTTTGTACGATCTCATATGATGGACAGGGGAATAGACAGGCTTAAATCAACTGAAACACCGATGTTCAACAACAATATATGTATGTACTTACAAGCATTTCTCTAAAGTTTCGTTCCCGGGAACGCGACCGTTTTCCCAGAACGATTACAACACTGCAATCGTCGGTGGTGGGTATCAAATAAAAATTGAAAAAAATGTTTTTGTTAAGACTTACTTGCTGACAATTTCGACCTGATATTTATAGGTCTCATAAAATTTTGTCACAACGTCACTGCAAAGAATTACAAGCTTGTCTTCTTTCCCCTGGTCATACGAAAACGTTTATTTATGAATTTCATGGAAATGCATAAGGAATACAGTTTACAAGCCATTCATTAGTGCTAGCGTACACAGCATACACATCTATGCAATAGAATATTGAAATCCTTCACCACCACATTTTCGCTTGTAGCTAGCGATGTGGTTGCCATTCCCTGGTTTATTTATTTATTTTTCGTTTTTTTTCTTTCTTTTTTTTTGCCTTGAGAAGAACGTCTAAATTTCAGCTGTGAGGAAATGTTTTCAACTAATTTATTTCAGTCCAATTTAACAGTATACAAAATAGGCGAACGAATGCAACTAAACACAAAGCCAACAATCAAATGCTATTCAGCTCTGTATCTTTTTCGTTATATCTCTTGATGCAACTAAGCAACGATTCGTTAGAAACTATTATTGAATTAGTTTTTGCTTCAATTACAATGTGGTTGTTAATGCTCTATAACAATTTTGTATTTAATGTAAACGCAAATAGCGTTAAAGTAAAAGCTTTTCTCAACAATTTTCTAAAAAGAGAATAAAAAGGAGCAAAATTTCAGGGAATATCCTTGACGTTCTACTTTCGCAAGTTTTAATACGACTTGTTTAACATACAATTTTTTCACTACTTTTGCCTTGCTTTGAGGGTGCCTTGTGGTATCCTTGTTCTATATTTTAAGCCGTTTCCGTTTACTTTTAGTTATAATGCTTTTCGGTGGAATTTTCCTCTTTGTCCAAAAACCATTTTCCATAATTTCATTTATTATAATGGAGAGTTTTGTTTTGATATCTGTTACCATTACGAGTACAATCCGTCATGACTAGGTAGAAAAGCGACCAGAAATTGGGTATTCGGTTTGAAACACAGTGTACTCGGTATTCACGCAGAAATAGCGGTGATTATCTTCTTTTTGAATTTTAATACCAGTCACATATGTATGTATGTGTGTGTGTGTGTTACAAACTTGTAGATATTAGGGGGTATATAATGTTATTATTTTTTTAATTTTCTTAATGTACAACTTGCAAGGAGGCGCATTCGTGGCATTGATTGTGACTGTGCACAAGTGTGAGAGCTGATGTAAAAAATTGCACGCGGGAGCAAGATATTGCAGATAAATTAAATATCTTACGCGCGCAAACAGAGTTGCACCTAAAAGTCCAGAAGATCAATTTCCACAAAAAATAGGTCAGTCTAAGACCCTTTTTTTGCAGTTAAATAAGATTAATCAGTCAAGGGATGTCACGTAAACGTATAGCATGGTGACAGTCAGAAAGAAGTGAGGAAAGACAACGAGACAGGGAGGGGCCACAACCTAGGGGTTACTTGACCAATCGGTAAGTTTTAATTATGACTTTATCAAATGAGCCCCCATTATAGCTATGAGCATGTGTGCGCATTTCAGAGGCATCTTACAATCTTTGATCACAAATTGTCAAAAGTTTTCGCATATCCTTACTTGGTTGTTAGCTTGTTTTCTTGGGCTTGTATGGACTGATAGCTTTGTGACTACAGAATCACGAAGTTTCCAGAAAGACACGCAAATACAGTTCGAGAAAATTAAAATTTACTCTAGACTTTATACCCAAGAAGAGCAAATAATTGTAAATTTTGTGACATATAACATGCTGACTACTTTTCTGGATATTTTCGAAAGCAACTAAGTTTTGAATACCAAACGATTTATATTTCTTGCGTCTATATAACTGATTAACAAAAATTTAAAATATGCTATTCAGAAAAACGAAAAGCCGGCACTACTGTACTTAGGAACTCCTTAGGAGACGAATGGTATGGAAATTGAAGCCTTTACTTCTGGCTTTAATTAGATCGTTTTTCTTTCCATCTTTTCATACTTGCATCTATACAAAACATTATCTGCTCTGGGCTTTACGACTATGTTAGCAGTTTTTCGCGCTTCGTTCTTGATCTTTTCGCGATTCAGACGTTAATAGAAAATTCATTTTTCATTCATTTAGCAATTATTTCGTTTATCTCGGCTGCATTGAACGGCAAATCTTCATTGGCAGCCAAATAAATATTAAGTTTGTAGAAATTGCAAAATTTTAGGTTTTTTTAATTTTTTCCCTTCTTTCTTCTATCTATTGATTTGCATAGAATTTTCTTTGCAAAAATTTCTCTTATCTAATGCAAACAAGCAGTAACCTTATAAAGATATACGATCGGGAGACTCGAGCCGAGCAAAGAAACACTCACATCTAGGGAGAATAAAGCGAAACACCTATAATACAATCCTACTTATTCCAACTTGTTGTTTAATTTAATGTAGATCCGGCATTTCAATAGTAATGTTGTGAAAAAATAGAACTTAATATTAAAGTTAGTCTAGTATCCAATAACTGAGAGAGTAAGAATTAGAATGCAATGAAAAAATGAGTACGACGCCAAAATTATTATTATTATTAAGAAGATAGAAAAAAACCACTGTAACGCAATGATTGATACCATGAATATCCAAGACAAGAATTTATTGTAACTTCAACAAAAAAACTTTCCTTATAATATGTATTTTGAAAGTTGACCTCAAAGGCTTGTTTTAAGTTGTGTCAGTTTTCTTTTTTCTATATTCTAAATTCTGAAACTTTTACCACTGCAATATAAACAGACGGATTGACAAACATGTCTAGAACGGTTCACATCCGAAATTGATCAATAATATATATACTTTATAGAGTGTCTCTGAAGCTTATTTCTGGCTGCTGGGAACGCTTGTACAAAACAATAAAATTTCGATGTTTTGTAACATTGGAGTAGATTTGGCCGATTTTTTCCCTCTTTTGGAGAGGTTCTGCAGGGCCATCCATAGAATATGCAAATTTTCACTGACATTTCTGTTGTGGGTTATAAGTAACGAGCAAAAATCCAAAACAGGGCTCAGTCAATTTCAATACCAACCTACGTGCATACCAACCTTCCGATGCTTCCTCTATGTTTGAAGCGGATAGCTTCCCGTTTGCGATCGAGAGAAAGATCAGCAATATTTATACTTCATCAAGACTCTGAAGCTTCCTTTGTTTTGACTAAATGAACATGCCCCTCATTATAAATGAAATGGACTTCATGGACCAACATACACTGCGATCAGAGTAAGACAATTAACTAAGCTTCTAAGTCCTCCTCTCTGTTTTCTGATCGTTGTTGAAACTCTTATAGTTAATGAAAATGGAATAGAAAGGTGGATGCTGGCGTAAACGATAGATTTTTATTAGAGACTAACGTGTGCAGCAGTCCAGGGTGTCCAATTTGAATCTTATAAACAATATTGATCTAAAAGCTAAGACAAATATTGCAAATGGGTTTAGATGCAATGTGTGAGCGATTAATGTTCACTTCCATATTTAATTGAAGATATCTGACTGATATCTGGAGATTGCTGATAGATATCAAACTTCGGAAAGAAGACGGATATAAATTTCTGACTTCTTACAAGCGTTGAAAGTCTAAGATTTGTTCAAAAAGCAAATCACATACACTTTGTTACTTTGTTTTCGTCTGTTTTAATTTTGAATCAAAAAAAATAAACAACTGCGAGCAAAATTTGAATGTTTACAAATGCATTTGACTGCAAGTGTATGACTTTGATATAATATTAGCTTTCCTATAAAAAGCTACGATCGTTTTAACGCTATCATCAGTATTTGCTTTTGATTATACAACGAACACACAGTTCATTATTATCTTTAAAGCAATGAAAGTTTTTATTATAATATCAAGTATCTTAGCGCTTGCTTTGGCAGCTAGCAACATGCGGTACTGTCGCTTGTGCGCTAATCATGTAGCCTGTAGGAATTCTGGTGTAAGTTGTAAAATGGAAAATATTTTTGTGCCTTTGATGTGTTTGTGTTTATGTGATTCTCTTTATTATGTAGGACTTTCACATTTCTTGTCCTAGAGACAGAATATTGCTGAAAATTGCAGGACCTGTGCAGGGTTTCATTTTAGATTATCACAATCGGCTGCGTAGCTTCATAGCTGTCGGTGCAGAAAACACTCATAAGCACGCTTGCCGTATGGCCACAATGCAATGGGAAGATGAGCTGGCCATGTTAGCTGAATTCAATGTGAAGAGGTGTACACTTAAACGTGACAATTGCTTTAAAACAAGAAAATTTCCATTTCCTGGTCAAAATTTGGGTTATTCGATTTCCATGAATCCGCTCCCTCTTAAAAACGCAGTGGAAGTGATTTTAGATAACTGGTCTCATGAAATTGACAGCGCTAAGCCAGAGAATATTGAATCTTATCAAGTTAATGACACTGTACCGTAGGTTTTGGAATTCTGTAACAATTTGATTATCACAAAAAAAAATTACATCTTTTCACGCAGATATTTTGGCCATTTCACTCTTATGGTGAATGACCATAATACACGAGTGGGTTGTGCTGCGTCCCGTTACTCTCATTATGATGAAAGCAATGACGTTATGTGGAAAACCACTTTGTTGGCTTGCAATTACGCCACCGCTAATACAATCGGATCAGCCGTCTACGATACAAACTGCAGTAGACCAGCTATAAAATGCCAAATAAGTACTGAGAAGGACATTATCGGTTTGTGTTCCACGGAGGAGCCTTACGATTTCAATAAGTTGGTTACCTTCAATAGAGATTTCAAGTAAAAGCCTTAAACAAGAAGAATCTTTTATTTAAGAATTTAGCTCGAACTTGTTCAGCGTAAGCGCCTATACAACGCCTTAAATTGCTAAAATTTGCAATCAATTGTTTCTATTATAAATTTTGACTTTGCAATGTGACAGAAAGCCACATATCAGAAAGTACGCTGAAATGATCTGGGCGATATGTTAAGTATAGCAATGTCTCCTTAGTGTCCAAAAAGATGCCTATTCCCGGTTTTGTAAAGTGAAAGAACAAATTGGATCCTCCAACAAGTAGGAAAGGCATTCCCGAAGAATTATTCTGCAAAGCGATAACGTTTAAGAATACAATACGAATCATTTCGACAATCCTTCGTCAGGAAGTAATATCCTAGGACTTAACGGGCGCTCATTTATTTGGTACCGATAAGTAAACAGCGGATTAAAACACAGAATTTAGCAAAATGATAATTTAGGAAAATTCCCTGACCATTCGAAATTTTATTGTCACCAAGAGATATAAGCAAGCGAAACTTGAAGTAACATTTTCTTAAAAGTTGAACAAATCCATGGAATCTATTTGAGTGGCTTGAGAAAAAAGATTTCATTTGAAACAAATGCAAATTGGGATTACATAGGCACCTGGTAAGGGAGCACGTGGCATAATCGTATTTGGAATAGAATATGTCTGCGCTATGCGGTAACCCGCTTCTCATGGCTATGTAGGCAGTCGTACAAAGACACTATAAATCGGCTAGTACTGATTCCTATTCAATTTTTGTTTTGAAGACATTTTTGGAAGAAAATTCTCAAAACGACGATATGACCTTTAACGCAACTCAAATCCTTGAATTGAAGTACCATTGTGCAAACAAACAGGCTAAAGATTGTTTTCATTACTTCATCTGATGAAAAAGATCCGCAGCCCATTGTTCGTAACTCCTTTGAGAAAAATGGTGAGCAATTGTTCTTTTCAAACGTTTTGTTTGTTATGGAAAAGTTATTTTGAATGCTGCAAGCATCAGAAAATCATACACCAAGGAAAATCTACTCAAAGAATGTTAAAAGCTTCAAAATTTAAATATTGGTTTCAGTTAATTTCATACCAAGTTTTTGCTTGAATTTTAATTAAGAAACTCCACATAAATGTTATTCTAGAGAAGATTAAAACCCACATTATTTTTTTTCCATTTCCATTGACATCTGCACAAAAAAAAGATTTAAACCCTTCACTATCAAAGAACGAGATATAATTTTAAATTAAACCTACTTTCGGGAGCAGGTTGAAGGACTAAAATATTTATTCTTCTAAGGTTTTTATACATTTAACGATTTTATTGATGTCCTATCAACCACGTTATCCTTAGGGTTATTTTCTTTTATTTCTATTGCTTTCTGCTACACATGGTTAAACTCATTCAATTATATTTGCGTTTGTTAGCAATTCTGAATATGCAACTAAATCGGGGAAAAGAAAATCGTTGCTAGTGCTGCACATGACATCTTATAGTTTCCGTAAGTTTTCTTATTTCGTTATATCACCTAATATATGGAGTAAAGAAACCTTACAACAGCGTTAATCTTCACACTCAAAAAGCATCGTAATATATATTTGTATCCACTGTTGATAAAGGAAAGTATGCTAAACTTTTTATTGTACCCGTAACATGTATAAAACGGAAGCTCTCTTGGATTTGGGTTCAATCTTTCGAAGTCCATGCCAGATTTAGGTAGTCGTAAACCACGGGTCCTTAATGATGGTGGGTAAACACGCCTAGTTTTAATTGTTCACTTCAATAGATAGGCTTTACTCGATCGATTTCTTCAGATCAACAAATATTCCGATTTGCTAATTAAAAAAGTAAGTAATTCATAAGCTTACAAAGATAGCCGCATCGATAGCTATTCACCACTGATAACGTTTGGCTCAGCCTCCTTTAGAGTTTCTGTAGCTGAAACATTCCCGAGAAGTATGCGTAAAATTAAGTTATATGGCTTGGAAACGGCTTGCTATATGTCCAGATGATCGAAATAAATTAAAACGCCGTAAAGATATGCCCATCGCTTGGACAATATTCTAGGCCTTAAATGTAGATATCTGTTTTTAATATGATCAGAGGATGTCCCGGTCAGAAGAAGTGGAGAAAGAGGTAACGAGTAGTCGCAGCCTAGTAGATGTTTGATGATTGAATTGATTATTAGTTTATCGACTGAGCACTCGCTTTAGCTATGACCAAATAAAGTCAATCCGCGCTGAGATTTGAATCGACGAGCACCGGCGCGGTAGTCGAAACAGTTATTTGCGCGGTTATGCGGCGACGTTGAAAGAAAGCGTGATTAGAATAAATCAACCACAACTTTTTGGGCTTTGTTCGTTTGCTTGTTTCTTCGACATGGATTTTTTGCAATATGTTCAAGTGTTCAGCCCACGAAGCCATCTCTGTGTTCCCATTGTAAAAATAGCATGGCACCTGAAAGTATAACTCATTTAAATGCAAAGGCACTGAGCTTCCGACAGTTCATGCATTCCACGCGATAACTCAGAGCAGGGTTGCAGCAAAGATATTCTGAGTAACACTGGGTGTAGGTAAACAACATAGCTGGTAAAGTGTGATAGAAAAGATACGCACTAACCTTTTAAAAAACCAACACTTTTTTTATAATATTTTTTGAAATTTCATCTAGTAGCCCATCATTTTGACAGGCCGACAGACACAGATCCAATAATGTGATATATAATCTTAGTCTGCGTGATTACTGAAATGATCTCTTCCTCTATCATCTTCATAATTAAGTTAGCGGAAATTTAAAAACATGCTCCTATGGATTATGTGAACAACAGACCTTCTCCCTATTAAAAGTTTGTAAACCGACTGCATTTGTATAACGGAATGCGTACGCTTTCGCGGTGCATTACGTGTGTCCTATTATTAATGCACATTAATTTTTAATGAAAAATCAGCAGAAAAAAATATATAATAGAAGGAATAAATAGCAAATTGCTTGCAACAATAGAAAATTGCTGCAGAGCTATACAGTCTACACAGTAAGAAATTTCGAACGCACCGCAAACCAAGAAGACCTTATAAATGTTGAACATCTTGACTTAATGATAAGAGAAATAATACAGAAATTTTTATTTTCCTTTCGTGTAGAATGCGTTCACTTTATATTTCCCTTCTTTTTTTTATCGATTCTCCTATTTATTCTCTTTCTCAAATTGTGTCGTAGTAGCCATAAATATTTATAGAAAAATTGAAGCATAATTGAAATAGAAAGCAATTGAAAATGCAATAATACGCGAAAGCATATCGGAATACAGCAAAGCTTTAGCAAATTAGTGAATTTAAAAATATTGCATATAAAAATAAAATTAAAAGAAAGAGAGAACGAATCGATATGTACTCGTACATAAATAGGCTAGAAAATTGATATCGCAAGTCACAAGCAGTACGTATGGAAGCAAACAGAGCGATTGCATTATAAATGAAGAGGACAATGTGTAGTAGGAAAGAACATTGCACCAGTTTCAAATGGTTTAGTACATACAAATATACCCGTTTCTCGTTCGCGGTCACTAAAAAACAATTTACAACGATATTAAATTCCAATTTGATTGCAATATGTGTGCCAATGCAAATGCTACAAAGAAAGAAAAAGAAATAAAAAAAAATGGAAATTGTTTTGCTTACAAAGTGAAACCAAAGCTCTGACGTTTTATTAGATTTTCTTTTCATTTATTTGATCATATATACGCTTATGAATTTCTGCTAATTTATTGCTTACAAGTGCTTCACCTCAATTAAACATGTTTATGCGCTATCGGGTAATATACTTATGCATAAATATTCAACATCTGCTCCTAAGAACTTTAACAAAACACTCCCTATAAGACTTAAAAAAATAGTGAGTAAATACGTTGTCTAAAGTGAAAAAAATTCTATGAAGAAAGCAAAGGATACGCGTTAGCATTAATCGTTTATATGCACAAGCAATGAGTAAGAATAACCTTCTAATGATGCGTGAAAAACATCAGCAAACCTACAAGGAAAACATACGTCTTTCATCAACATAGGGTAGTGAACAGATTTATCAAATACGTATGTCGCGCCTTCCGTCGTTGAAATCACCCTTTCTTTTATACTTTTACTGTTTTTTGCTCATACTCTTGACTAATACAAGGAAAACCCCTATAGTGGGCCACGGCCCACCATTAAATATACTACATTACCATATAGTTATCATATAACGGCTTTTGAAGATGAGGCGTTCCGTAGGAAGTTTGGCGGGAAAGTGGTTCGATTTGAACCACCTTCCATAGCGTTCGTTCTTGAGCTAAAACAGGACAGTTTACCAGATTTCATTAAAATATCCTGTAAATTGTGGTCTGAAATAAAAGGCGAGAAAAGCAAACGGACATAGACAGACAGACAAATACTCCTAGACTAGACCACTTTCTGAAACAATCGGCATAATAAAAGATGGGTTTATATCAAGTCATTTTGGGTGCCACATACATCCGTACATCTCAGTATATCTTTACAACACGAGTGCGGTAAACTACGATAAAAAAACTTGCGATTTGAAAAGACACCAAAATTTTCAATAACGTTTGCTTAGCTTACAATTATATACTTAAATCAAGGCGGCTACATTTCGCAGATCCATAAAAAAATTCGTCGAGTTTATGGTGAGGATGCCTTACTCCGATAAGCAGGACCTGAAAGGTTTGCTTATTCTGAACTGTAGAAACTTCGTTCTTAAAAAGGCGCCGCGTTCTGTTCGATGTTATGGCTTGGTTGCGGAACTAAACACTGGGCAAAATTCAGCGTTAAGCCTTTAGCGTAAGGTTGTACACAAACAACACACCCAGTATTTTGGTACCAAGAATTGGCAGTGTACAATACAATGGACTAAATTTCAATCTGCCACTCTTCTAAGAGCATGTAAAAAACAATATTATCTGAAAGTCAATGCTGGGTTAAGGTCATAAGGCAAAATAAAACCTTCCACCTTTATAGATATAAGGCAGAAATTCAAGAAATTTCGATTCCATTTCTTTATTTAAGGTTAGGTTCGACTATAAAAATAAATCGAGACGAATGCCAATTGACTGTCAGAAAGATGTGGAGAAAGGAATACAGAGTGGCCGCAATCTAGTGAACGTGTACCCATATGTTAAATGTTATGCCCCTACTGACTGAGCGCACTCCGATGCAGCTGTGACTAGGTTCAGTCTATTGGATTGAGAGTTGATCCCGCGAACACCGACGTGACACTAGCAACTTTTATCTATTGGATTACATGGCAGTCGATCAATCAAAAGAAAATAATAAAAATTAATGTAGAAAACATTTAATTTTTTAATCCCGCATTCTTAGTCTTTCAATTTCTTTCTATTAATGTTGACAAAATTTCTGTAACTATATATGTGTTTACAAAGTTTATGTAAAATGGACGCAAATAGTGAAAAAGTTTCGTTAAACAAATGCAAATTATAAAAAGTTTCTAAAAAATGGATGAGTTTTCAAAATGCCACTATTGCCATTATCAACATTCTATTACTTGTCCTTTCCTTTTCGCTTACTACTTTGCTGGTTTTAAACCAAATTGCAACAAAATACCTACAAAGTAATTCGTTAGTAATTCCAGTAGAGTCTGCACAGGAAAGATTCAAGTTGTTTCAACAAAAAAATAAAAAACGCATAATGAAAGACTGAAACCAGCATAAAATAATATTTTATGCAAATATATATATATACATATTTTATTCATGTACATATGTATATATATATATAGATAGATATTTTGTATATATATAATAAAGTACAAAAAATAAATATACAAAGTTTATCTTTATATCAGTAAATGCATATTATTTCTGTGTATATATATTGTAAATAAATTTTAAGTGAATAAAAATAAATCAAGAATACACAAAGAAAACTGCTTGCATATACACATATGCAATAACGAATGTGTGTAAAGAAAAATGTATACAAACAAGTAAATAAAACCCTTGCATATGTAAATATGCTAAAATCGTAATCCAAAAGCCCTAAAGTGAGAGACGATAGCAATAATAATAATAATAATAATAATAATAATAATAATAATAATAATAATAGTAATAAATAAAGTTCTGTATGCATTTTTTTTTTGGAATTCTTCGCGAAGGTTGCTTTAGTAAATTCCTTACATTTCTGCGTTTTAAGAAAATTATCCCGCTTCTGATCAACTTACTCTTTCAGTATTCAGCAACGCATTACTACTTTGAAGACTTTGCCGGAAACGATATGAAGTTTATTTGAAGCGTTTCGCGGCTCGATTATTCGATGATTAGAAGTTATCTACCTTGTCAACTAATTACCGTACAATCGCTCTAGTTGTGCCAATGTTCTCCCCTTCCTACTAAACAAAGTGAGTGCGGACATATTCCGTAAATTACTAAACTTCTCACTTCTCTCTTTTTCACATTAAAAACATTCATTTCTTTCTTCTTGCTTCCGCAACACTTCAAGAGTGTTTCAATTGCTAAATAGAAATTTACTCGACTAAGTATGCCGCGCTTGAAACACAAAAACTTACCAGAATATCATCTATTTTAGTCGGTCGCCCAACTCGAAGAGGAGCTTGAGCAAATTAATTGTCGGAAGTATAGTGAAGGAGCAGTATCTTCGAACTTGAAATTCTGTCTCTAAACATTAAGGATCGTTGCATGGTAACCTATTTTACGCTTAGCCTTAGGGAAAAAATTTAAACTAAGGATGTTCGTTATAATTTGTGATGACATTCACACCTGAGCAAAGGATTCCATACTTTTTCCAATTGATAACTGATAAATAGCGGATTATTTTGTAAAGAGGAATTCTGGTAAGTGGAAGAACGGCTGGACGAGACACCCGTGCAGGATCATTGCCAGATGCGAACAATGCGCAGACATTTGCAAAGTATATAACAAGTCAGGTATTTAGTGGAAATTTTTGTATGAATGGAAACATTAGCATAAAAAATGTAAGCAATTAAGAACGTACTTTGTCTTACCATCAACAAGAGGTGGGACTGTCTCTTTAGGGCGAATACGTATAAATAAATAAATTAAAACGAATAGTTATTATATTATGAAATCCGTCTATGCAAAACAATTTTCAAATTTCTTTAATAAGATTTGTTGTGTGTTTAGGTTCAAACCGACAGATGGACAGACTATAAAGATTATTCTAATTAATAAAAAGTACACGCTTTTCCTACATTAAGTGTTTCAAATGCAGTAACAAAGTTAACATAACATCTTTTTAATGGTGATATACGACACTATATACTGAAAGTATTCTAAAGAAAATGATGAGCAACAAAACTGCAGGCACTTAACTTTATATGTAACAATGTTTGCGTATGTGTTAGTTTTGCATTGATGTTACTGTACATGCACATGTGCACCGTCTGACGTATGCTCACACAAACATATTTTTCGTTGCTGCATTTATGCAAAGTTCATTCACTTTACGCCGACTCTGGGGCTTGAATTGCAAACTATAAATATATGAAAAGGCTATTTACGTTAGACAAAGTCTTTCCAGGAAATTGATGAAACTAAAGCAACTGAAAACAAGCGTGTATCCACCTTGAAGTGAAATGTGGATACCATTCACTTTAAAAAGTTTTCCTTGAATCGTAGGCGTGCCGGAAACTTTCTGCTTGTATTTTCTCTATGAACTTTCGCACAGAACAAAGTATAAATTTAAATGAAAATTCACAATGAAATATATCTCTAAATAGGTAATAGAATCTTAGAGGAAATATATTGAAATTTTCTTTTCTCCTTGGAAATATCTCAGTTCTTTCACTACTGATCACGTTCATTTTTAGATATGATGAGCCCGATTTAAGCATAAATAAGTTAGGTTTTAACTTTCCACATTACGCTAAACGCAGTCTTACTTTGATTAAGAAACGATTTATCTAAAGTCTCTAGGATTTACTTCATTCATGTGTTGCCAGCGGTATCATCATGCATACATCCATCGCTGTGGATATGAAAACTATAACGTCTGATGTAGGGAAAAAACGATTTTTATGTAACATATATGAATGTTATTCTGGAAAGCTTCCCTCAAGAAGAGCGAACTAACCAGCTAACAAGCGAACTTCTTCCTTTTTTTCTCTTCTTATATGCGTATGAATAACATATTACCTTTTGCGTACATCAATGCTTCCCTCCTACGACTCGTAAACGGAATAGAGAAAAAATAAGCACAAACATGTATACGCACATATACATGTATACGTTAACACTTTAAGCACAATTCATAACAGTGAACATTATTAAGTGAAGGACGCTTTTGAACACACCAAGTGTTTGCCAGTATAAGATTACAGAAGCGGTGTGTATGTGTGCTTAGACGCTGTCCTTGTTGCCGTAAATAATGAAAAACCCTCCAAAATGATCCACACTACCACCATTGACAGTTAATAGAGAAGAATACAAAAAAAAAGAAAAAGAAGAAAAAATCAGGAAAAAAACCAACGGATATTACTAAAGAGACATCGAAAAAAAAATGATACTCATATACAAGAGCAAATCTTAGGTGGATTCAAAACTTAAAGGCTTACTTGTTAGTGTGGAGATGAGTACTTGGAAAATTAAGTTTCCGTACGTGTTGATATTATTCTATTGGCATCACATTGGCAGCTATGATGACATTAAACATGCAACGGCATCATCATGTTAGCGTTGATATTATTCGATTCCGTTCGTTCAGTGCACATTTTCGTGTACATTAACTGTATTGTATAGATAACTTTATTTTCCTCTAAAAGGCTTTCAAGACCAATATTTGCAGCTATTAGAGTCTAAAATTCAGACGTTTTACAACCAGTGTAAGCATGTTTTCCATTTCAATCGTTACTCTTAGAATTCTCGGTTAGGACAATTGCAAATAAATAAACGGAAAAAGCATTGGACTGGTCCAGGAAAATAATACAATCTCCGAGTGGCTTATGGGCAAATCACAATGGCAGCCCTTTACTAATTTCGAATGAGTAGAGCTCTCCCGTCATCAAAACTATGTTGAGGACCATGAACTTTACATTTAATTGCTTCTATTCAAGTTTCCGTTAAACCGTCGTTTAAGGACGTGGCACCCGTTAAACGACGTGTTCATGGATGCTTACCATTCATGTCTGCTTGTTAACCATACCTTACTTGAGTATCTTAAGTGGTGAACGATTTTTGTTTTATATCGCGATTGCATTCAGATGTACATATAGGTATTCACGTAAAATGATACGATATCATAGGTTATAGAAATTGTTTTCGTCGAGAATAACGAATATACTAAACTACTAACAAATGAATAAAAAAAAACCTATAAAGACGCAAATTGAACATAACTTTTACCTTCTTGTACTTTGCGCAAAGATCTTGTATTATATCTGCTAAATTTTTGTAAACAATAGAAATGTGTATCGCATTTTCATCGTGCACAGCCACTTCTGTCGCACTGAAAACTGTACTTAGAAGAAGCAATCATGTTTCCGAATATTTTCTTGTCAATCTCATCAGATTAATTAAGACCGCACTTAACAAAACGGCTTTTATAAACGAAGCATGTCAGCATGACTAGCTGAATGGATGAAAACCTCGTGTTCGAATCTCAGTGCGTTGGAGCGTACTTGGTCTCGTAGCTACAGTAAACGCCCAGTCGGTACAGACGAAACACATGCTGATTGGGCACATGTCTACTAGGCTGCAGACTATCTCTTTCCCTTTTCTCACTTTTTTTTTTGTCCGTCACCGTTGCACACGTGCGTGGCAAATCCCCTGAGTGGTTGGTAATATTAGAAAAAAAAAGGAGAAAAAAGGCACCGGAGACAAATATGCTGGCAAGTCACAATAAAAACATACAATCTATTGTTCGGTCTTTCTTAACAAGAGAGTATTATGTTTAAGTTAATGCTGGTAAAATATCGGATCAAACCGTATATAAATTCGTTCTTGCGATACTCTTCATTTGCCTATGCGAAGTGTTATTTAAATTATTTGCTGGATTTGCTGGCACATTAGCTCAATTTCATTGGAAGGAAATGTAATTTTGTTTCCTTCTTTCCATTTTGAGTTTTTCACACTTTACATTTCAGTGCACCCACACAAACAAAACTGTCCTTCTTTCACTTCCTTTTTGCCAGTCTAAACAACAATTACTACTTATCAACTTTAACATGTCATCAGTCCTTCAGAGTCTACTTTTGGGCTGTTTCTTTTTCTGCTTATGTGTATATACTGATGATTGAACATAGCAGTCGCGTTCATTGTCGAGAGTATTTTGAGTACAGAAGTTGGTTTTATTTTCTACTTCAATTATTGGTTTTATTCACAAGCTGCGCAAAAAAAACACTTTTTTTTTCAACCCTATGCTATATTGTCGTGCTGCTGCGGCTATATTCTTCATTATCAGTCGTCAATGTAGTCTCTGAGTGCCTGAGTTAGCAAATAGAACATAAAATGTTGTGAAGCGTTCTTTATATTGGTATTGCTTGAATGGCGTCACTTTTGTCATTGCCGGGCAACTAATGTCTCATCGCTCTGTGCAACTAACTTTCTATAGGAAAACACATAAATGACTATTTATTGTCCTGAAGATTTTATTAAGTTATCGATTTATTGTGAATTTATTTTGATTACAGCAAAGGTTGAAATGCACAGAAAATATGTTTCTGCATAAAAAAGTACAATTATCATCACTTTATTATTGCAGTCATTATTATAACTTATGTAAACAAAGCAGGACTAAAAGTGAGCAACTAAGAGTACCGGGTGTTTACTTTTAAAGATCGGCTAGATGGGCCAGTCGAACTCAAACCATTTGACTGGTAGGCAACAACTTGAGATGAATTTCTTCGCCATGAGATCGTAATCGTGATTTGATCAGGTGGACAGCAAACGCGCAGGCAGCTTGACCGAATCAACAAACTTGGACACATAGCTTCCGTTACACATTCTGAAAAAAAATGTATATATACTTTGTGATGCATATGCTAGTTGGTTACAAACATTTATCGAGCCTCGTAGAATTTGCGGTGGCAAATGTTTTCATCCACTTTAATAAATTAGCTTAATAGCTGTTTTGAAATGGAGGTTTTAAAGTCGGCAACAACACTAAGAGTAATCTTTTTCCATTTCTTCCATCTTCTTTAAAATGCGATTTAAAATATACGAATCCGCCTGGTTGCCGAACGGTCGTATGCTGGAGTTCTTACTTGAAATTTAGGAGGATTTTTATCTCTACGGAATCGAAAACAAAAAAAGAAACGATACAAACCTCTATTCATCTTTCGTAGGCTGACTTATTACCAATGTTCAGCTGCTTCGGCGGACGGGTACTCATGTCTAGACTGCGACTACTTCATATCTCTTTCTCTCTTTTGCCACTTGCTTGTTTGTGACTATAAACATGTTATAGGTATAAGGGACATTTCCTGAGAGATTGACATAGAAAAAAAATCGACCCTACTAACTTAAGCTAACGCCTAACATTGAAAGAAGTTTTTACTAAAAGCTGTGGCTCAGTACCAAACCATTTGAAATATTATTCAGAACTTTTTAAGCGGACTTAAAAGGTAAGTTCATCTTTCAAGCCAAACTATGAGGATTCTTATGTTGATTTTCTAGGGTAAAATTCTCTTCTTCGATCTTACCAACGTTTTCGTCGTTCGCAACCAATCAAACTCGACCAGAATGAGAAGCTTCGATTACCAAATCATGACGTTCGTTGAATGTACAGACCGCTCATGCCGCTATGCTCTGCAGTACTTGCAATAACTTAACAAACGAAAGGACAATTTTTGAAAACAAAAACCTAAGGCTTACTTCAACTCATTTTCCCATTGTAAACGTAACAATACTTTTAAAAGTAGGATTAACAAAAACAATAGCTTTAAAATCGCATCCAAAGTCCGTATGGTGTCTAATGGAAAAAACATTTTTGAATGAAATATTTTCTGGCTGCACTAAAGATATCTGAACTTTGTGTTTATTGAATATACTTTTGATGAATATTTTAATGATGTTTGCAATAATATTAAATGAAACATTTCACCCTTCATATCTGCAACTACGCTCTAGGCCATAAGGAAATAAATATTTGCCTATAAAATGGAAATAGTAACCGCTCTTGACGGAAATTTATTATGGTTGACAAGCTGTCAATACAAATGGACTATTTATGCTGGTCCTTAGCTTCGCATCAGTAGTAATTAAGGACACAGAGGAATGATTCATTAAGTCGTACTAGCAGTTCTTTTTATTTGCTAATCGTTCCATGAAGCAAGCGGTCCAACCATCATTGCTAATAACGATAAAAATATTACAACAAAAAATGTATATACAACCACACATAATTAAAATGGAAACATACGCTTAACAATGGAAAATTCAGTGAATATAATAAGAATTAAATTTTTGCCATTTGATAATTGATTTCTTTGTTCCCCATCTGGAATGATTTGATTTTTCTGCTCGTTGTGATAAATGTTTATTCAAGGTTTTCCCAGATTTCACTATTTTTTTTATAAACTTGATTTAAACCGAGGCATTTACCTATTTATATCGCGATTGCTATAAATTCTCCTGAGCAAGTATAACAGCAATTGATTAATAATAAGCCGCTTAATACTTATTCGAAATAGTGGTTGTGAAGCTTACCTTTCCGCGCGGGCTTCTTTAACTTTCGTCCCATTGTTTTGAGTATTTTTCCGCTAATCGTTTTCGTAGGCAAGCAGCTGTATGACGCGCCGCGAATGAGCACTTGGGTTTTTCCTCTTTAGGGAATTTATTACTGGGCTAAAATCAATTAGTTAGCATGAACTGGATTTGGGATTTCCGTAACACTATATAAACTTGGAAAATTCATCGGAATTGTTTAAGGAACAATGAAAGATCCAGTATATGATGTCTTTTCAATCTTGTTACCTCATTGAATTCATCTAGGAGAGGATTTTTATGATAAATTAGTCTGACACGATATTTACAAAAAGATACAAAGTCTTGCATTGATAAGCAAAATTGTGACTTGTACCATGACGGTAAGAGAGGCTAAGGAAAAAAAAACCGATTATTTTTCGAGATTTTTACGAAATCTAAAAGTCATGTCCTAGGCGCGTTAAAACTTGCGCCTTTCTATAAACGCATCATTTATTTTTATACTCTACACCAGTTGCGATACAAGGGTGTAGTAAGTTTGTGTGGATGTAGCACTCGGAAATACTTGAGATAGACCAAACTCTCACTACGCTTTCTGAAACATTTTCTGAATTGATACAAGCTTATCTGGCCGTCTGTCCGTCTTGGCCAGTTTTGTTCAACCTACAGGTATTGAAAACGGTTCGGATCGGACCACTTTTTCGACCACTTCAAATCTAACGCCTTATTTTGAAAATCCGTTGTTTGAACAAGCGCAGGGTTTCGTAGGGTATTTAAGGGTGGACACTGGTTCGCTATAGTATTTTTACTTGTTTTATATAAAATTAGGAAAGAAAAAGAGACAGATTGACGTTGTGTTTAATACCCCGAAGCTGATACCATCGCTTAAACAATTATGTTTAGTATAAACCTCAATAATGGAGAGTGCGAAGAAAATATTTGTGCGGAATTTACTGCTAAACTGATATTTTAGAATGTTGAAATGATTGTGTTTAGAGGAAACCAAATTCATTGCAGGAGAGTTGCGTTTTCGTTTGGAGTTCAAGGTTGGACTTGACATTTTTAGAATTCATAATCTGAAACAATTATTCTCTTCTCATTAGTTATTGTGTGTATAGTGTGTACTGCATTTTTAATCCGAAAAAATTCGCCA
The DNA here is from genome assembly GCA_000688715.1 of Glossina pallidipes. Lineage (NCBI taxonomy): Eukaryota > Metazoa > Arthropoda > Insecta > Diptera > Glossinidae > Glossina > Glossina pallidipes. Next base: position 2,669,208 of record KK499765.1, on the reverse strand, counting down.
AAGCATCGATCAGCTAAACTGACTCCTATAGGTTCGAAACTGATTTTAAAAAATGTTCAGACTTTTTAAAACAAGTTTTATGATAAAACTATTAGGAAGGCCTTTGGTCTAGAATTGTTGTGACCTTCTTTTCGCAACGAAAATCATCCTCTTGAAAAACTTTATTTTAAATGCACTGATTGCTTTGCCAGCTGGGCTTGTTTAACCCCAATTCTCAAAACAAAGTGACCTTTTAAATACATACCATGTTGACCATCAACATTTCCGTGTGCAATGTTGTTTGCAATTGTCGCAATACCTTGCGTTATTGGCATAGACAACTTATGGTGTTCATCACTAGTATTTCGATGATCTTCATAATACGGTAAATGTCATACTACGATGGTATTCAATTTTTCATCAATTTCACAACTTTTAGCCTTCAACGACGCTACTTTAGCTATTAGACTTAAAACCTTTAAGATTAGATAAGACACGTTTGAAAATATAACGAAGCACACTTCAATCACTACTGAGGCTTTCGTGTGAACACCTGTGCTGATAGCAACATTTTTATATAAATGAAGAGCAAATCTTCACTTTTGTTAGTTTCATTTTCAGGTAAATAATAAAACCATATAGTCGTCAAAAATTATTCCATCTGATGATGTTGACAGTCAATCAGATAAAACTCTCAATTAAATAATTAATTTGTTCTTTAACATTAACATTTCACTGAAAGGGTACAAGTATCACATGTAGCTAAGAAAATGAACGACTGTAATTGTTATCAAAAGAGCGAAAGGAAAAGCAATCATTTTTATTTTATGTTTTGTTGTTCCCATGCTTAGAGATGAACAAATAGTAAAACTTCTACTCCTGTTACAAAAATGTGTTTATCTGACGAAAAAGCAGATTGCATTCGTACTCAATCTTTTCTAATACCTATTGCCAAAGAACAAAGTTGTGCTAGACTTATCATTATGCCCACGAAGCGTAAAACTTTGTCCCACTTACCCGACTAGAATGTTTAAAAAGCTGAAAACCGCAAAAAGGAATCGAAGTTCGTTAACATACGTTATTTCGTAAATAAACTAAAAGCTACAACAGATATCGTTGAAGTTTTTGCAAACACTTGGTAATGCTATCTATCCATTTTCCGCCTGATCCCGATCTCTGTTGCGAAAATTTAAAATTTTCCAATGACCGCAAAAGTAGGAGAAGTTTAACTTTCTATTTTCATTTACGGGATTGGGCGGAGAAGTGCGACAAAATCTTAAGCTTCGTAATTGCATTTCGGGAACTCGGGTGCCTCTGTTTAGGCGTTATACGCAAAATGATAAGCCTATCATATCTGAATGAGATGATAATCTGATATTCACTTTCTTTCCTTTTCTTTTTTGGCTACGATATCTGTTTAGCCGATTTAAGCAACACTTTTTTTTGAAAGACAAAAGGCTTCAACTATCACATTGCAGGGATATGAAGCATCAACATAATTCAAAGCAAACAGATTGCAATATTTTTAAGCTTAAATCACTAACCAGCGAACATGAGTGCAAGTAATTTCTGCACATCTGGCACTAGGTATGTCTACCGAGCTTGGCACTCGCTAGCCTCTTCCGAGCAGATACGCGATAACCCAATAAGGAAATAGCTCTGGTCGGTACAGAGCCAGCCTATCTTTTTTTCTTGTTTCAATGTTAGTTATTAAATTAAAAACATGTGCTTCAAGAATTAAATTTTGCGACGTCAAAGACCACATAATACTTAAAACTTTTTAAAAGAATAAATCTATTTTCTCAAGTCAGTAAATCGTCTGAATGGAAGCTTACAGCGTACCTGTGAGTAGAAAAATTACATTCTTTCGTCTATGGGTAATAAATGCTATCAGTATCGCAGGCGAATGTAAGACAACATTTTCCGTATGGTTACCGCTCACAACACGCGGAGTGAATAAATTTCTAAATTTAATATATAAGCTTCTCTGGGACATATCTAATAATTGAGTGAGTCTACGTTAAATGTTTTTTAAGAGGAGGCCTAACTATGCAATATTGTATTGGACAACGCTATGACTTCTCCATGTGAAAGTACTATCCGCAGAGTTTACGCGGCTGTATAATGCATAAATAAATATGCATAAATGTAAAATAAATACTTTTTTGAACTTTAAGCACAAGTGGGTTTCAGGAACAAAAACGGCATATATGTAGGAAATGTAGTTTCTTTCCCTTGCCGGAATTAAATGCCAAAGAAACATTAGTGCTAACTAAGACAATGACGCGTACAATCGGGGAAAACGTTTAGTGTAAAATGTCATTTTTGTGGTTATAACCAGCGAAAAAATTTCTGCAGCGTGGGCAACGAGATAATCAAGTTATATTACAGTACTACGACGCTCAAACCTAAAGGATAAGCTAGCGACACTGGACAGATCTGTGCTATCAATTCAAATAACCGTTGCTTCTTTAACAACTTGGCCAATTCAAATGCTGCCAGAAGGCTGACACAAGCAGCAATTAACGACCAGCTATACGTCTACTCAAATATTTTTTTAAATTTTTTCCTTTTTCAATTTCACAAAAGAAAAACTAATTTATTCACATATCTGGAGCTGCACGCGATAAACTAGGATTTTGGTAGCACTTAGGGGAATTGATTAGTTTCAAAGCGACGAAAATAACTTTCAGCGAGACCTGAACGACAAGAGTATTAAAAACAAACCCTGACAAACCTTTGCGTTAACATGTAATCGTGCAATTTTCTCATGTAAAATTTAAACCGCTAATCGATTTATTTTATGGTAGTTGGAAAGTTTTTTTATCTTTTTTTATTTCGTGTCTCTCATCCAATGTGGAACGTTTTTATTGATAAAGCTGACCATTTTTACTCCAATGGTTGATATTGAAATCTTCTCTCTGTGAGCACAAATTTAAATACCTTTCATTAAAGCCGGTATTACAACGTACAGTGGCTGCGGTGCAGTTGGTATCGTAAATGGGAAATTCAACCATGTTCGTGCTGGCGTAATTACACGCCAGCAGTGTAGTGTTCAATGTAATTCCTAGCTTCTTAGCATATTCAGAATAACTGGACGCGGCGCAACCCACCCTTACGTTACGGTCAGACATCATGATAGCGAAATGACTAAAATTCCTGTAGGGAAGGACGAGTAAAATATCAAATAAATTATTAATAAAATGAAGGCTAAACTCACGTTTGGTAATAATCATACGGATAAGATTCAACATATTCTTGTTTACTGTTTGCAACTTGTTTATACCAACTTAATAAAATCCATCTGATACGTTCGTCACCCGAAACCGACAATGTCGTTTTATAAGTGCCCAAATTCTGACCAGGATACCTATAAGCGGATGTGTTGAAGCAATTGTCGTATCTCAAGGCACATTTTCTAACATTGTATTCAGCGATTCCAGCCAATTCGTTGTCCCATTCCATCGTACCCATGCGGCAAGCGATTTTATGGTTTTTATCTCCCCCGCCGGCGATATAATTACGTTTTTCATTGTGAAAATTCACAATCGACTCGCGAACGTAGCTTAAATTTAATAGTTCTGCATCCAAAGGACAATTTTCTTTGAATTCCTATATAAGAAACATTAAATGATATCAAAAGCGCGCAAAAGTTAGTTCATCCTTATCATTACTCACAGGCTTTTCTAAGCAAGCGACATGATTTGGGCAATAACTGCAGTAATCCTTTTGCGCCAAACCAAAAGCTACAATGCTTACTATTGCAACAAATAATTTCATTGTTTTTTGTTAATTTCAAAGAAAATGCTAGAGTTTAACTAATTACAATATTAGCTCGATAATAGGCTTTTATAAATGAGATGATATTACTTGCAACGTAATGCAAAATGAACTGAAACAAAGCAAACAACATGAACTGTTCTCAGAACAGTTGGTTTTCTTTGTAACTAAGACAGCAGGGAAAACCAACTGGAAAATTGTGGAGGCCTTTGATTGAACCTTCAAACTGTATTAATAAACTGTATTACCAAACTTCAAGTTAATACATACATTGTACTTAACCAACTGTGGAAATCGGTCTTTATACGGCTTGTGTGAATTAAGCTCCAGTTCAGTTTACAGTGGTTCTAAGATGTAAACATTGCCCGAGGAACTTAATTCGAAATTTAATGCTGATCAAGTACACAATATTATTATATATTTATATATACTTCAAAGTAGTATTGTTTTCATCCATGACAAAATCAGAGACCACTTTCGCCTTTTCGTTCAAGCTTTTTTGAAACTCTCTTCCTACGACTACCACAAATTCAGATTGTTAATCTATTTCTGCAAAATCGTTCTGTCACAAGCGCAGGAATCGTTTTATATCAACTCCACGCTTATCGAACTCTCTAGCTGAACGCTCATTTATTGTCCAATCAGCACTATGCTGGAACGCGTTGCCGCTGGCTTTGGCATCGTTTGCTGACTTCTTCAACGTTCTTAAGAGGAAATTGGCCTCGATCTTGAGCACCCGAATTTGCCCGATACTGGCAACTACCGACATCAAAGGTTAGTGATAGAGCAAAATAGAGCATTATCCCTTAGTTCTTTCCACATTAAACAAATAAAAAACAAATGAGTTTCGTGTGCAGCGGAACGTCGTGAAATTTTGCACACATTTTATTTGAAGATTAGCAATATCAGGAAATCATGTGGATTCGCCAATAGCAATGCGAACTTATTCAATTATATATATATATATTCTAATACATCTTCCTATATGATTTCAAGTACAATAATGAAATAAGTTTATTCTGCTGAAAAGTAGCGCAGCAGTAGATAAAAAACAGACGACAAGCAGTTATCTCAAACACTTAAAAATCAAATGCTAATTTGCAGATATTCATAAGACTGCTTGCTTCACCAGATCGCCCTTGGTCAACATTTGAGAATTTCACAACCGTGTTTAATAAGTAGGCGATCTTCTTTATCGTTTTGTATCTTAAACTAGCTCTTCCGCCAGAGAATGGAAGTATGCTTATTTTATTTTCCATTTGCATTATTTACAATTCTCTTAGAAGCTCTTCTTAACGAAATATATCCACTTCTCATTACGATTAAGTTAAGGATCAACTGGCACAGGACATAAGGACATTCGGCAATCTCACGGATTTTAAAAGTTTAATTAAAATTTGTCAAAAGGGAAACAGCAGCAAATGGATTAAAATAGTGAGCACCTATTGCCTATCACAGTTGAAAGTTTGACGTCTTTATCTAATATGCAAAACGGGCTGGAAATCACCTACGTTCTGAGACCTTAACTCTGCGACGCTGCCACCGCTATAGCTGTCTATGGCGAAGAACTCCGCTCCACCTAAAATACACTTTGCTGCTATACAATACCCGCAATATAGAACAGGAAGCTCGTCAAGCTGGCAGGCTAAGTTTCTCTTCCTGATGTTCCGGACAGAGCACGTTTACACACTCATTACTGTCGTATTCATTACAAAATAAACTTTCTCCAGTGTTATGAAAAAATCTTAAAGCTGTTATGTCCCTCAATGGCAGTGCTGCAGAAAATGCAAAGATAGATAAATACTTTTTTCAATTAAAGTTGTCAGACTTATCTTTTGATTATAAGAAACTTCTTTTTCAATTGCAACAATTAAGAAAATTATATACGGATGTGACCGTGAAAAAAAATAAATTTCCATAATCTATAGCATTGCGTGGGCGTGGCTTTTTTTCTGATTTCGTGAAATAAAAGTGAAGATTTATATTGCGTATGGTGTGCAGTTTATGAATAACGAGAGAGAAGCACGGGAAACAACGATATCATTGTAGGCGTGTTCTTTGACTGATTTGGGTCATTTTAAAATAATTGGAATCATTTCCGCTGACGGACGGATGAACAGACGCACGTGCTTAAATCGGTTCAGAATTTGGTGCTGATCAAATATATATGCACCTATACTTTATGCATTTTCTGAAGTTTCTTTTTGGATTTTGCCAAATAAATAAAAATTTGTCGAAATCTTCTTATTTTTTACAGGTACTAAAGTACCTGGCGTAGAGTATACGTTTCAATTTTTATAGGTTTAAAAGCTGCAGTTTGTATAGTAAGTAATGAACAAATAAACCTGCGTGCAAAAACTTGCAATATATCCGACAATATTTGGAGCCGTAACATCGTTCTTACGGCCAAGAGAATGCTTACATGACGGGCAAGTGGACAAATGGACATGCTTAAATCGCTTTATAATTTGAGGCTGATCGAAAATATATATATATATAATTGTGGAGCTTTGACAAAACGAACATACTCCCCATCCTTCGGTGATGCATATAAAAATAAAAGAAAAAGGTAACTCGGGTATGAAATTTAGTCAGGAGTGTGTTGTACAGCGCTTACCTTGAAATGAGCTTAAAGCTGAATTTTATTCTAATGTTACGCTCAATTTTGGTCACCTGGAAACGTTCACTTCCGTGCAATCGACGTGCAAAAATGTCTTATTAGACAAATTTATGCTAATTTTGTCAAATGATGAGAAACTTTTTTTTTCGCCAAGAAGGACACATTTCGCGAGTAAGCATAGATCGTATGCATAGATGAACTCACTGGCGATGATCTACGCCGCGTAGAATAGTTGATGTTTTGTGGCTGTTGTTGCTCTTTATATTTTTCTAATAAATTTTCTCATTACAGTCGCATTGAGAAGAATTATCTTTTCTTTGTACTGCGTCTCCTGACATTGACGGACCTACAAAAGGACGCGAGCTTCCGTCGACAAAATGTCGTGGAATGCCGTTGCAAATTTTATAGGCAACATTAACCAAATTCAAAATTGATATTTAATTTTAAATATTTTATTATAATATTTTAATTTCTTTCGGATATATTGTTCTTGTTGTTGTGTGCACTAATCATTTATCAGGCTTTTCAAGATTTCCACATTCAACGCCACCACAGTGCAGGGTAACATAAGTGAAAAACATATTCTAAATATCTTACTTCTCTCGATTTTCTAATTAAGAGTTTGTGTGCGAGACTTATTACCTGTAAAGACAATGTATAAATATATGTATACACGTTCTATATGTTACTTTATTTACTTAGTCGCCTCAACTACAAATATCCTCTTAGCCGATTTGTTGTAAATGTATACTTATTTTTGACAACTGACTGTTTAGACTTCATAGATGTTGCTCTTTGTTTGCTTCTCCTTTGCAACAATACAAACTCATTACGGCTAACTTCAATTTCACTACCATTTATATTTGAAAATTTGGTAACCTTGGTAATGTTGGTAATGTCTCCATTTTTTAGGATGTTTTTAAATTTGTGTTTTTAAATTTTTTTTGTTTTGTTATACTTGGGAAAATTTATTTGCTGCAATGTCCGAATTAATTTTTCCCCTTGATGTCCTTAATTTTATTTTTACTTTTCTTTCGATTCTTTAATTTTGCCACCTGACACTTCTTTTATTTCTTCATTGAGGTAAGAAAGTTTTTTTTTTTCATTTCACGACTGACAGCTGACTGACATTGCAAGCACAAAAACTGGAAAATGCATTGCTTCAAAAATTAAATCTATATCCAGTGCTAAGTATCCTAAGTAACACTCTTTCCAAGGAGGGCTTAGTGTGTATTTCTTTTACGTACATTGTTCACTTACTATTTAAATTGTCCATTAAAAACTATCCCGCAAAGCGGGATTGCGGTAAAACTGAATAAACCCGGAAATGCTAAGTTCATCCAAAATAATTTCATTTGTAATATTGCTTGCATGTAATTCAGAGGAAATGTTTACGAAGAAAAAAACATGTTCTCTCTGACCACCAAATCAGACTCAGAAATAAACATGAAGCTAACGTACAAAGAACTTCCTGCCCGAGGGTACGAGATTCCTTCCTTACTATGAGGCAACGAAGCTTCCGTGAAAATAAAAGTTTCTGCGGTATTCGGGATGCGAAAAAGACCTCCTCGAAAGTTGCACCAACACTTGCAACACTCATGAGACCGGAAATTTCTTGCGGTTTTTCACTACGAAATAAAATAATTTTGCTTTATATAAAGCATAAATTTTATTAGGTTAAATATTTGCCGTTTTTTTCTATAATAAGTTACCACTTTTCAGGCAATTCCATTATTCCTTCTTCATAACATTTCTGATCTTATGCATCAAAAAAAGCTTCTAGACAGTGTAAATGTCATCTGAATTGACAGCTTTGCCAGATAAAGAATGTTGCAGATAACGAAGGACATGGTACTCTGATGCTGTAATGTCAGGACTATATCGTGGGTGTGGTAATCCATCCAAGTTCTAGTCGGAACTCAAGCATCCACCTGTAGTACAATTCTCAATCTTTTTATGCGATCACTACCAGTTGTTTGGGATGGATTAAGCTTTTCTTCAATCTCAAGAATCGTTATGTATCGATCAGCTTCAACCATAACCTTAGTGGGCCGTCGCGAATGATATTTCGTGTACCACAACACGGTAAAGCTTACAGTGCAAAATTCCCAGAATGGAATTTCGCAAACCAATTTTGGCGAGTGCGGTGTGCTACACCGTTAGTTCCGAACATCCGCGAACATTCTCTCCCTATGTGCTTCTGCAGTTCTTTCAACGTTTTTGAAATAAAAAAACAAAATATATCCTATGTGGTCACTTTAATCTTCCATTTTAAGAATTACGTCTCACTGCTAAATCACAACCGATTACTTTGAAATTTTTTTACAGAATACACATAAGCTTTTTCGACGTAACTATACATATCTTCAACCCTAAGTATCTGACTAGGCACCTGAAAACAAGTGGTTTTACTCTGGCGTGGGGAGAGACCACAAAAAAATTTCGGAACTATGTATTATTTGCTACTTAAACTTTGTTTGCAAAATTGATGTTTCCATGTTGAAGTTGAAGATAAAAGATCTAAAATCCCTAAAAATGAGGCTAAGGTGTCTTACGTGGTTGTATATTATGTCGATAACTTTGTACACTTTACGTTTCAAAATTTACAATTTTTGAGACTATTTTGAGAGCAACGTATGTAGATGGCACAGTAATATTAGATTGGCGGGAAAGCTATGGTATTTCAAGTAAACCGTTTAACTTGACGTCTTTTGTTTGTTCTTCGGCAAACGCATGGTGGATGCAGAGCTCCTTTGCAATAGCAAAGTGGTTAAATGCTCATACAGCCCATGAGAAGTACGCTAAATAATAAGACCCCAAATTACGCATTCTACCTGTTTGCTTTGACGTGGCTGAGAAAATGACATGAAGATTGTCACATGCGGCAACTTTCTCGGCAACCTATTACTTTCGTCCAGCGATTTCAATAAGGTTTCCCTTCAACTGTAACTTTGTCTCAACAAAATTTCGGTTAGGTATTAGATAGATAAACAGGATTCTCAAAAGAAAAACTAAAAAATAAAGAATAAATATTTACATTTTATGACCATAGGATCCCTAATATTGATCAAAGACTAACGTTGCGTCTACGCTGAGTAAATACCGTACCCCATTTTGGGAAAAACTTTTCTCATGATCACATTTTCATTGATAAAGATGAATACATCACCTTCCGATATTTTTACAACAGTACTTTTTGATTATCGAAAATAATTTTCAGATTCGATTTCCCATAACCGGTGAAGTCCCGAGAAAAAGTTGTCGTAACGTTTTCTAAGCCAGTGCTGACTTTGGACATTAATTTTCCCAATTTAAAAACGAGGTGTACCCACTGAACATATGAATTTGTCTCGAAAATAATGTAAAAGTAAGTGTAAAGTGTAAGGCTTCTTTTTCTTCTTAAATGATCAGTGAGTCAACAATAAAAAATTCGCTGCATTGCAAAGAAAGGCCCACGTGAAGGTGAACGTGAAGTTCGGTGCCTGCGTCTTAGTAAAGTTGAAGGTTACCTTTTTTTGTTTTATTATTTCGTTATGTTTTGTTATTAAATTTCATTCAAATCAATCAATCTTATTCATTTGGAAGGGCTTCATTTGTCAGATTGTTACTCTCCAAAAACATTGCGAGTTTTTGTTAAGGCAGTTTCTGAATCTGTTGGTATAAAAAAGGTGGATCTATCATAAACCCTTCTTTGTGTTGTATACGTCCGCACAAATTTAATATACCCCATATTACAAGTGGTGTAGGGTATAAATACTAGCCATTACCGATTTTTCTCTAGACAATATCCTCGTAGTCGTAGGTTTAAAACAACTTCAACCAGTCAAAAAAAAAAAAAAAATTGTGCTCTTTAGTTAGGAAATATTTGATTATTTTCCTTTAATACAATAAATTGTAAAAATAAAAATTTTTTTTTTTCATTACAGAAGATGCAGTCCACATCACAGCCATACTTGGAGAGGGTGTCATATTCAATTGTCACGTTGAATTTCCCAACGATCATCCGGTGCCGTATGTCCTACAGTGGGACAAGAAGGTGAGCGAAACGGTACGATATCACAAAAAATATTTCTTCTCTAAACTCTCTTCTTATTAAAGCGTCAAATAGTAACAAACAAAATATTTCTAACACGTTTGTGTTTGTTCATTTTTGTTCAAATGTTTGAAATATCATTAAAAGTTTTTTAAAAAACAAAAAACGAAAAACCGAAAAAAAACCATAAAATTGAGCAAAATATCCCATAATCCAAAGACACGTACGTATGTACATAGAAACAGAATAGAGTTTATTTTTATTAAAACGCCAACTAAACTCTCTCTCTACCAGAATCAGAATTCAAACATAGATCACACAAACGTACTCCGTTTCCAAAAAGAAATATAAATTTATTATTTAAAACAGAACAGAAATGTGAGTATTTGCAAAAACAAAAAAGAGGAAAATGTGAAGAAAAAGAAAAGTAAATTTCAAAACAAAAAAAATAATTAATTAATAATTTTTATACTTTAAAAAGTTTGATTCGCTTAATTGGACTAAACAAAAACTATAATAAGACATGAATTAAAAAACTATATATTTGTGTTAATATCGAAATTTGGTCTGTTTTCAAAACGATTTTCATGTTAAATAGCAACAAATTAAATTATTGTTGTTGTTGTTTTTTTTTTAATGTATATGGAATTTGTTTTTAAAAAGTGAAGAAAACATGCCATGTTCGTCTGAGGGCGGACCTCCATTACCCACCACGTGGAAAAAGAATATAAGTAAAGCAACGCTCGTTACTATTTGTGGGTGTGTTACTCCAATGATTTCGCGGCCAGACTTTTATAAACATAATAATGGACGAGCTGCATTCAAAAAGAAAAGCGATTTTTTATGTTTCTTGAAAAATATTCATTTCTCGATCAATGTCTATTTTATATGTTATTGAAAGCAGTCTCCTCTAGTTATAATAAACTTGTTCCAGGGCTCTTTCCAATCTGATCTAATGATACAATTTTATTGTATCGTTCGGTTTTACTCTGGTTAGTATGGTGACACCCTTCCTTCTAATTCTAAACTTCCATATACAATTGGTCCAACCACTCCACAAACTCTAGTACTGCGAGAGTGGAATGTTTACTCGGTGCAATCTTCTTAGCGAACGGGGCTAAATCGCTCAGAAACTATAGAGCTCCTTCATTTTTCAACTACGATCTTTCTAGCGCGTTATAGTTTTATCATAAGTAAGTTATTCATTCTTCTTCACAGATTCTCGGTATCTTCTAAAACACCAACAAAGGAGCAAAGTTCATTTAAATATATGTTTTCTATTCTCTTACTTTGTTCGGGTATAAGAACTGCGAGAGTTTGTAGATGAAGAACAAGAGGTGCTACGTCGATGTCGATTAAAACACCTATCGCAACCTTCGCATTCGAATATATGGCAGTTTTACGATCTTTTCACGAATATGCATATATTTTATCTCTTATTTGCCATAACGCAGAATTTTCAAAGGCTTCTTGCAATGTTTTCAGTTTGTTAGAATGAGAAGTTTCGTTTAAAACCCAAAATATTTTTATTCAGTGTGGAAGCCAAATACGATTTTGTGCTGGATTTATGAAAGCAAAGTTTACGCTAGAGGATGAGGAAAACTCAAAACGATTTCAACCAAAATGAAAAAAACCTCGCTCAATAAGCTCGTAGGGTCACTAATAAAACAACAACTTTTAGGCAACACTTCGGCTTCCTTCATGAGCACAATCTCCTGCAACAGTAAAACATTCATTCCAATGCTTCTCAAACATTCCTATGTCTTTCAAAATAGGCTTTAGTTTCGGCGATCATATCTTTATTGGGGCCACATACCTTTTCGGGGAGCCTTTTCTCGAGCTTTGCAAACAGGCGACAGCTCCTAGGGGCTGCTTCTAAAGAATGAGGCGGATGTTTAGGCAATTCGAAGTGCAATTCGTGCAACTTTGTCATTGCAACTATCTACTTATGATCTAACTAACCGTTTTGTTGGAAAAGCTTTTTTCTTGTTCATTCAGGCCCGTCTTTTACCATTTCATAATTTAAACGTGCTAATAATGCTATGTAATACGCACTATTGATCATTCGTCTCCTTTCAAGATAACGTATGAGTAGTGGTGACGCCTACATGCCATCGTAGGAACTTATCAAGTTAGGTGTTAGATTTAAATCAGCAACGTTGAATAGAACAATTGAGCATTTAAAAGGAAGCGGCGCATGATTTGAAGTACAGACTGTAATTTAAAAAAAAAGAATGAGTGAAAATATTAAGTTTTGATTTAATTTCGAATTATCTAAAACGTACACTTTTTCAAATATTCAAACGACTAAAACAGTTGTGTTCATTATAGAGTTAATATTATATGGCACTCATTGTCTTAAGCACTGTATAAAAAAGCCCATGCTTAGACAACACTAAGGCCAAAAGTAGTTTAAAATGAACATGCTAAGCGAAGTAGCGCAGGGTACTTTATGACGGATCGCGACCCATTATAATATTTTCATTTGTCTTAGAATGCAAAGGAAGGTATTAATCAGCTTTCTGTTGAATCTTTAATGGGCCTTTTACTCTTCAGAACAAAATTAATACAGAATAGTCCCAAGGAATACTAGTAGATGGTTCAGTACACAAACTACAGTTTCTCATTTCTTATGAGGTGTTGAAAATGTTAGATGCTGTTCTAAAAATTCTGTGGTATGTTTTAGATCAATGTAGATGACGTAAGTTCTTATTTTATATTCAGATATAGAATCAGCCATTCAGATTCGTCAAGAGATCGTACTCTTGTGTTTATTTCACTAAAGAGTTTGCATAGCCAGCAGGTGCTTTTAACTTCCTATTTTCAATTCTTGCTCGTTTCTTCCTTCGAACCTTAGGACGGACGTAGTTTTCAGTTCTACTTAGAAAAGGAAAAATTTATTTATAGCTTATTTGGCTCGTGACCTTTGTCTCTTGATGTTATATGCGGAAGAATATGTATAGCATATTACCGCATCACACTGATGCGGTTAACAAAGCGTATAGCTTTTCTAACTCTAGATTAGAGTATACAGTCAAGCCTGTGGAGGGATTTTTTGAACACTTTGTGGTGCCACGTTCGCGACCTCTTTGAAACATAAACTAAATTAACGTTTCCCTCAAACTTTGACCACTTTATTTATTCTAAGATGTTGTCGGTATTAATTTCTCGAACGTTACAAATGAGTATACCCGTTGCTCGTGTGGTGGGTCATATGATATTAAACCGAACCGAAAACAAGTTGTTTCACAAAATTCTTATCAAAAGATCTGGTAAAACGACTTGCATTTCTAATTTGGCAAAAAGTAAATGAGAAAAAAAGCAGGATTGCTAAGCTTAAAGCTTTATTTTTCTTTTAAGTAAATTTGTTCGTTTAATTTTCCTACTCTAACACACAACCAACATATAGACATATATATATATATATACATATATATACAGAAAACATAACAAAAGAAAAAGCTTAAACTTTTTATAAGCAAAAAATAAATAAATAAATAAAATATCGACTTTTTTTTACAAGTTCAGTAAATAAAATATATTTTTTTGCTTGTATAACTTTCTTTTTTGGTAATTAGTTTGCCTTAAGACTAAACATGCTTTAATGAAATTTAATGTAAAATTAAATCAGAGAGAAAGAGAGAGTGAGAGAAGAATATAAAATTCATGCACCCCCTCCATCAGTTCGCCATAACACTTCGTTCCAACAAAATTCCAAAAAAAAAAATGCATAATTTAGACAAATTAAAATTTTTAAATGATTGTTTTTGCATTTTATTTAAAGAAAAATTATATATCGCTCCAATAACAACAAACAAACAAAAAACAAATAGAAAAACAAATTTTTGCACTTTTAAGAGTTTAATTTTCTTCATTCAATAACACGTCAATTTATATTATTGTATATATATACATATCTGGGTGCGGGTTCGTTAAGATTAAATGCAATTATACTTCGTTTAAGAGGAAAAGATTTCCTTTTGTTCCCGTTTTTTATTTCTTTTCACGACTCTTTCCTCACTCTTTAATACACACAAGAAAATTTCTTATAGATACATCTTCGCATTTCGCAGTAGATAAGTGAAAACACTGCTTAACCGCAAAGCAATTTACACTTTACATACACTTAGAAACTCACAAATTATATAACTTATATGCAATTGTATCCACAATAGTTGCATTAGTGGTTACTTTACATATCCATATATTGACTTTAGTTTTTGCTTTTTGTCTACTTCAAGCAACTCGTTATTTTTAAGCACTCGACTGTTAATTGTTAATTTTGTGGGAAATGCCTGATATAATTAAATATTAATTTAAATGCAAATAAAATATGAGAAAAAAAATACAAAATTGAGATTATATGAAAAACATACACACATCCATAAATAAAAGTTTCCACATGATTTCATATCGCTCACGTTGAAGAGCTTCGTACACATTCAGCCTTTCTAGTTGCATTCATGTAATTAAAACTTATGCAGATAAAGAAATTTTGTCTGCTTTCACTATCTCCTCTGATAATAAACGGTCCGCAACTAGAATTTGAACTAAATTCACAACAACTAAAGCTCTCAAGGTTTCCTATAAGTGCTTATCCCATAAGCAATTATCATCTGCCTATACGTAAGCGTGCGGAGAAATCATTATTACGATATTTATCCACAAACGATCTGTCAACGACTGAAATATTTATCATAGAAGGTTCAAATAAGCGTATGTCCCGTTTGATGTACAGTTTTACGTGAGTACTTGTATAGTTTTACGACGTGTCAAAATGAGAAGAAAATGATAATTAGCGATTTTCGCAATTCTAGTCTTATCCTAGTCATCTCCTTGCTTAACGTTCAGACAAAGCTTTACGGTAACCGTACCCACGACGATACCGCCCGAAGGGTCGTACGTAGTGACCAGGCAACCAGGCATCATACTTACTACAAGCAATTTTTCTTTGCGCGATGTCACTGCCGCGAATCACATCAGGTATACCTACAATAAGTCCGTCTGTTCAGCTTTCGATGATCACTTACTACACGCAGATCTTTGGACATTTAATACGTCCTGGAAGACTATTCCTTTTCGAACAAGTATCAGAAATACATCAACACATATCCAACTGCTTCCCAGCTCACTAGTACTTCGCAGTACCATCGAAACTGAAAGAGTAGGAACAACCGTTTTATGACCTTCATAGCGGAGAGCCATACGGAACAAGAAAATATAAAAACAAGCTCCCATGCTTCCCTTACGGAATCCAAGAGAAAATCCGTTGCTAGGTCAAAGAAGGTAAAGCTGAAGTTCACTTTTGTCGATAAGTATTCAGTTGTTCGCATTAGAACTCTTAAGAAATTTTAAGAACTTTAAATGTGTAAAACAGGCGAAGGCTTCGCCTAAAGAAGATCATAGTTTCATCCGCCAGGCGTATGATCAAAGAGTGCATTTGCGCTAGCGTTTTTCTCGAACACTCGTGTGACGACAGAATGTTGATAGTCGTCATAACTAGGCGTTAATGGCAAGTCAAGTATACGGCGGCGTTTTCCGTACGCGTAACTGATGCAAAAAACCCTGTCGCCCAGGGCTCTTCATTTGGCCCAAAGCTTGAAAAGTAGGTTTGCGTTGCGATATATGTACGACTGCTGATGATGTCGGAGTTTAAGAAAAAATAAACTTCAAACATGACTATCCTCCTCACATGATGTTAAGGCTAGCTATTGCCAAAAATCGGTTTCATATTTACACGTTTCATATTTACACGAAGATGTTCATCTAATGCCCGTACTAACATTTTTTCCAGCGAAAGCGTGATTTTGAAATGAAAACGAACGTTTACGTTTAACCACGCACCCGACGAAGTTATACGCCCACATTTAATTACCGTACTAGGCAGAATATACAGTCAAACTTTAAAACATGCCTTCCACTTATCCATTCATTAAAGGCGATAGTTATTGATTTGCCCCCGTTAGCGTAGGCATTCAAAACATGCCCGCGCCAGTAGTAGAAACCTTTTCGCTGCAAATTTTTCCCCTCCCTCCATGCTTTGGCGATTATAAATATAAACGATATTTTTAATGAAACAACCGAACATGTATCCATTTGCGTTCAATTCAAATTTGCTTCAATAAATCTTGATGAAGCTGACAGTATAAAGGCTAATGATGGTAGCCAGGGCTAACAGGAATATATACAAAAAAAGACGGTTCAGTTTTTATTTTATAATTAATAGATTTTTTCAATAATAATAAAACACAAAACATAAATTTTTTGCTTTTCAATGGAAAATTTATGGTTCTGCCCAACGGCGCAAATTTTTTTCATATTTTTTTTTGCTTTTTCTTTCGTGTTTATGTTTTATTATGAAATTATATAAACCGCAAACACAAAGAGATTATAAATTAAATATATGTGACACACCGTGCCAACTCATACACACTTACGCATATGATTAAACGAGATGAGCGCAAAAAAGGGAGAAGAAAAAATGAGTTGTGTTTTTTTTTATTCAACAATAAAGCAGAAAACTTTTTAATACTAATTTTAATCTGTTTGTAAAAAAGGAGTAAACTTTGCCGTAATTGAGAATAAAAAACAAAAAGTAACTGAATCCTTCATATATATATATATATATATATATATTTGTGTATATATTTATGTATACATCAAAAAGTTTATCATATGTTTTTTTTGAAATATTTATAATTTGTGCATATGTGTGTAAATGATATGCAAGCACGGTATGTCAGCGATAAGAGCGAGAGAAAACCGGACAAAACGAAAAACAAAAACATATACCGCATCAACGACTAAATGCACACAAAAACATTTATATACATAAAAACAGACAAATAGTGAGATAGAGAAACAGGAGCACTTTTGTGATTGTAATATAAGTCCCAACCGAAATTAAAAGGATTATGTTACATTATCCTCTAATTTATTTAGTTGATAAAACTTTTTCTCCGCTTTTCGTTTCTCTTCCTTATATTCCTTTTCACAAACTTTACACTTACGGTTAGTATGTCATTTATTTAAAATACATGCAGAAAACTTTGATGGCAGATGAGGTTGATTTTGTGTCGTTTTTTTGTTTATTTTGTTGTACTGGACTTTTGTCTATATATATATATATATATATATATATATATATATTTTAGGACATGTAATAATAAGATTAGCACCTTTCCGGTTTTAGAAAATTTCGCTTTTATCTTCCCGTACACATATATCATATATATGTGAGCTAATGCATGATTGAAAATGTCGTGTAAAGGGCAAGGATGTTATCAAATATAATACTTTTGTACACCATTACATAACGGATGACAGAAGATATTAACAAAAGTCGGATACAAATAAAGTTTGGGCAGCCATTAACATTGGACATTGGGGTGAATATATATGACTCTCCCAAATTTCTTTTTTTTCGAAAATATTTTTATTTGGGTAACTTTTGTTTGAAAACATCAATTCACTATGGTCCAGTTTACGTTAGTGATATAACAAATTAATCATTTATATAAAATAAGTCGCTATCCATCAGCAAAGCTTTAGAAGTTCCGAAGGCTCATTGTAAATTATTGATGACAGTGCGATAATTAAATTAATTTCCATTAAAAACGTGGAGAGTGTTCACTTTTTGAGTAGACTCTACTTAGGAATATAGAGGTAAATGCCTTATGGCGTGCATTGCTATATTTTCTCTGCATAAGGGCGTCGTTTAAGATATACGGGGAAAGCGTGATGTAAAGAAGATAACTGAAAATAAATATAAGGCTGACTGTTTACAGCTATAAATGTATGCTTGTAGACACATTTGCACACCCTACACCGCTTACAAGTGTGAATGAAATTTGTGCAGAGGTACGAAACAGCCAGCAAAATTTGAGACGAAACCACCTTTTAGTAAACCGACCGATTCAGAATCACTTTCTGAAACAATCTAGAAAACGGTTCAGATTAAACCGACGGCTTTCCATATAACCCCCTATTTCAAAAATTCGTTGTATGAACAACGGCACTACGCGGAGTCGTGTAGGATATTTAATGGTGAGCACTGTCTCACCATAGTGTCTTTATTTTGTTGCTAAACTTCTCACTGCGTCTACCTCGATAATTCCACTTATAACATGTAGAACTATTGGTATTTTGAAAAGGTTCAGATTTCTTAGAGATAAATACAGTAGGATAAATATTGAGGATGTGGCACGATAGTAGTTAGAAGCAAGTAAGAGGGGAAGGGGAGACAGGGATTGGCACCAGCTTGGGAGTGAGGTCGGACATTACCGACCTTGTCCACAACACAATAATTGTAATTAAAATATGCCGCATTGTTGGTTCAACCCGGGCGTACTAACTTGATAGCTGCGCCTCTTAACAATGGACTTTGCGGACGTACATGCTATAGTATTACAATTTTAAAGACAATAATTTTTTGCTTACTTTTCTATCATCCTGGGGTCTTTTAATTATTGCAGTTGCCGACGTATTGGCTAACTGGTTCTTAGGCGGAGATTAAATTTGCTTGTACCATTTCTAACTTTGTAGATTTCTCTTTTCTAGAAAGAGGGCAGATTGTCTCATCGTTCCACTTTTCTCATGTTTTCTTTAGAATATGATCTTCTAACTACCTTTGGAAGATGAGTGTAACTAGATTTCGGATGTCGTAAGTAATTTTGAAACAAATTCACTTTAAAGTGCTGCATCTCCCTCAAATTTGTACTATCCGCCAACGTGTCAAGCACTTGCCTATGGGCCAGCCAGGCAAGATTCCAGATTATTTTATATACTTTTAAAATTGAACTATGACCTTTTGCCTCTAATCATTTCAATTTTGTTTTTCCTTATATTAGATATGGTACGTAAACGTGTTAAACTTTGGAACAACGACTGTGCTGATCTTTAATAATCTTATTTTCATTTGCCCGCTTTTCCTTTTTTATGAGAAGGAAAGAATATATACGACATTTTCTTATGCGTTTTCCTCACACATGTTCGTTATTACATTTTATTTACATTATAATGGATTTACCCTAGAGCTTAAAAATGCTATTAAATCGAGGCATATTCGTACAAAAAGAACCTCAGGCCACAAAAGTGCAACATATGAGTTGCATACTCACATCATCATATATATATATATATATAAAATGCATATATATTCATTTGTATACAAATTCATATTTATTATGAAAATGATAATAATAAATAAATGTTATTAAATGCATAATAATTTTGTTTCTTTTTTTAATGTTTACAGAACATTATTAAAAACACTTGTGTGCTTTGTTAATAAATATAAAAATATAACAAAAATGAGAAAAACAAAATAGCAGACCTCCAGCGACTTTTATATGCAAAGCAATACACACATGCTGAAAGAATTAAATAAATTAACTCAAAAATATTTAATTAAAATTCATTTTTTCTTATACTCTCGCTATTATTGTTATATGGAATATTTTAGGTTTAAAAGACTGCTTGTTCAGGGGAATAGAATCGATTGCACTATGCCTATAAGTCTGTACGGTTGTTGAGAACGCGATATTGGGGTTAAAACTCTACAGAGAACAACAAACTTCGTCAAGAATTTTCCTTATGATTATCCTCTGGTTAAGTTCCAACTTAATTTAAAAAATGCGAAACACAGAGAACCATAGCTCACTTTTAAACGCCGTACACAACCCTATAGTTATTCATAGAATTCATTTATTGCACTAACACTTTTGCTTGCTATAAGTCGCATTATTGGAGCACATCCGGCAAGAAGTATAAAAAAGAAATAGAAACACTGTCGTGGGACACTGCCCTGAACTTCGTTTAATATAATTTTTCATTTATGGACTTTCCAAAATAAGGCCGCATAACGGAAGTGAAAAAGTGCGTCGATCTCAGTCCTTTTCAACAGCGTTCTTCCTTGAACCAAAACACGTCAGTATACCAAATTATATCAAAATACCTATAACATAGCGAGCTGTAGGTTGAACGCACGAAATGAAAACGGTCAGACGTAAAAATCCACGCACTCAAATTTATTCAGAAAGTTATTTCGAATCGATCGGTGTGATAAAAGCTGAGCCTATCTCAGCTGCTTGACGGTGTTGTGCAAATCCGCACAAACTTCATATAACTTTGTACCGCAAGTGGGGTAGTGTATAAATATGAATAAAATAACAGCGTGAACACTAGATTAATAAAGATTTGAAAATCTTCCCCCATTTAACCCATTGTTTAATGCCAAGTCAAAAAATCATTTCCCACAAAACTTTCATCAAATTCTTTAAACATACGTTGTTCAGTACATGAATGATGCACGCGCTTCACCCATTTAAAAGGTTTCATCATGACTTTTAGTATTTTTAATTCAAAAATATGTTCAATTGGTCCATGCGTCCATTTACAATTAGCGAAAACCTGACAATGCAGCCTTTTTTTCATATTTTGCTTTCAAACAACAAGGTACAGGATTTTGCAATCAGCTGTGTACGTGAACTGCTGCCAAAAAAACTGTAGGTGAAGTGGGGTAGATCGTGTACATAAAATAGTAGCGGATACTAAAAAATTAAATTAAGACCTAGTAACAAGTTTTTTCTTGTTTTTTCATGACATATTAATTTTTTTATAGGAAATGCAAACTTATGTCGACCAAGCATATATATAATATCGTGGTTTGTGAATGAAAACCCATTAGAAAGGTCTTTGCCTAAAGTATGACAAATAAAACAAAGTAGCACGAGCAGCTAATTATCAATAGATGCGATATTTGTATATAATAATTGTGTTATAGTGAAGCATTTCATAGGTTATGCGTACACACAAAATGAAGACAACGTCATAAATGCTTTCTCTAATTATTGCGTGGCACTTCAGTAACTGCTCATACACTTGTGATGCAAAGAAAAAACTTTGCAACTAAAACGAGCTTTGACATTGCAATCGTCGTTTCAACAAACAGAAGCATTAACACATCTAAATATATTCCGGTATTTAGGAGGTCTCCCACGAATTTGACAAATGTAATAGAGAATCTATGATATGGGATGATATATAATCCACGATTTGAGAGGAATATTCGACAATTCTTTAAAAGAATGGTTGCAAATGAAATGATCAGAACTGGTTTTCTGCCTCCTACTATTGGAAGCTTCCAATATTACATTAAAGCTCCATTTTTATTCATTAAGTGTTCTACGTGTTAAAGCATCAAGGAAAATGTAACAAAATCTGTTGCTTTTTTTCACACGTTTTCAGTCGCTGACAAAATGTAATAAGAAACAATGCTTAAACGTTTTAGGTTAATTCCTAGGCTCTTCTAAATAAAGGACGGAGTTGCGGATGTTATTAACTGAACACTTAGGCTGAGCAAAAGTCACTATTCTTTATGAAATGCCTTTTTTTCTTAAGGGCATAAGATTTACTACATGTTTGCAAGATGAAGAAATATGTCACGGATGTCCTCTAAAATTGAGAGATTGACAGATTGAAGATTGAGCCGAATACCTCAGTTTGACAGTGCGCAGAGTTCATATTTACGTCATAGTAATATTGTCCAGCAGCAGGTCCTTTATTTTAGAACTTTCCCTTTCACTGTCGCCAGATTGGCGAACAAGCCCAATTAAGTTGGACGTATTACTACCAGAAAAAACCAGACCAGACCAGAAAAAAATAATATTTTTGTTTTGGTTACCTTCGTAACGTTGTCTACGACTAAAAGATGAGAGATATACTGAACGTGTACAGTCAATGACTGATGAAAGAGAGCAATGTGAAAAGCATGCATTCCTAATAAGCATAAGATAGTGAGCAAATTTACCCAAGCCAAACCAATATCAAAAATTTGAATGGAGAACGAAAAGGAGATAAAGAAATCCATAGGTGAAAGCAAGCTTTACCTCTCGCCCCACACATGTAGAATATTTCTGATGTCTCACACGGGCAATGCAGACGCAATCTTCAATTGACACAAACATTCTCTGCGCGATTTAAGAACTTAATGCAAGTATCTCCTAACCGATAAGAAAATATTGTACACTTTGTTATACACTAATATAAGCTCGTGAATAGCAAATACGACCCTCAAGAAGAATTTTCCACTTCTTCTTTTCCTTTAACTATCACAATAGTACGCTACACATAAATAAACTTCTAATTCGTATTATGTGTTGTGAGCTGCTCACAACTCTACTTCTAAAAAAGAAAAAAAAAATCTTTAATTTCGTAGGAAGTTGAACGTTTTTCTAATTTCAACTTATGCTCAGAGGCATTTCCGTTCACATTATTAATCAATTAGCAAAAAATAAATTTTTAATTATTATAAATGTAATAATATGTTAATTGATAAGTTTTTTTCTTATGCAATCAACCGCACACTTACACATGGAATGCTAAAGTAGTAGATAGTATTTTATTACATAATTTTTCTTTTTTTTCTTTGTTTAAATATTACATCATAAATTATGTGGCATGATTTTTATTTAATTATATGTTGAAAAACTTTTATTAAAAAAAGGAAAAAAGTGATGTTATTTTACTGGCAATCGAATGCAGTTCACCTTATTAAAACTTTCATTTCATTATTTACTAGATTCGCTTAAGAAAAGTTTAAATTGAACCACTGCTAACTGTGTTTAATTTGTTCTATAGTTTTTTATCATTAGCGAGAAAACGAGATGAAAACGTTAAAGCAAAAATCATAAATCATTAATATATATGGAAAATGTATATTTTGTTTTTGTATTTATTTTTAATTTAAGTTATTAACTGAAAAAACAAAGCTTTTAGAAGTGTATGATTTGTTTTTTCTTTCTTTTTCGTTGTTATATTTATGCTTTTTCTTTGTTTTGTGTTTTTTTTTTAAAGAATATTTTCGGTTTGATAATTAAGTCGCTAATTAAAAATTTTTGCAAATTATTTAGGGTTCCGATTTACCGATATACATTTGGTATGAAAGCTATCCTGAGCACATCGAAGAAGGTTATAAAGGACGTGTGTCGCGTGTGTCACCCGATTCGCCATTTGGTTCGGCATCACTCAATTTGACTAACATCAAAGAGTCGGATCAGGGTTGGTACGAATGTAAAGTGGTTTTCTTAAATCGTGATCCCAAACAGCATAAGAACGGTACATGGTTCCATTTAGACGTACATGCACCGCCACGTTTTAGTGTTACACCCGAAGATATTATATACGTTAATTTAGGTAAGTGCGATATACATATTTTTCTTCCGATTTAAAAATGTATATATGTAATGTATATGTAATGAATACTTACCGCGCCATGCCCATAGTTTTAGCCAAAAATTGAAAGCAATCTTCAAAAACATTTTTTTCGCTAGTTTTGTTATTACTTATGGTTGCGTGTAAATATTCCAATAATTTCTAGCCAATTATTGGAAGCTGTGATTACGATTTCCACCAGCTATGTTCCCATTTATAGTTTGGACGCTATTTCACATTACTTCGGGAAAAGTTCTTCTGCTCATCTTAAACGACAAGGCCTACGTAACAAGCACTCGATGCCTTTGACCAGATGACTATTTTCTTCATACCTTACTAGAATGCAAAAAAATTACGCTACAGTGACAAGTTACGAAGACGTTCAATTCACCCTAGCTCATGGATAATCTCCCGGCTTTTTTTATATAGGTACAGTTCGACCAATTTGTATCAATCAACCTTATTTGTAATGTGATGAGGTGAGATTAACTCACGTATGCTAAGCAATTATGAAACGCATACATGGAGACCGAATTGTAAGTGAGCCACCAGAAAAACGTCTGATTGACTGCTGGCCGGATGTTATTTTATATTTTTATTTGGTTTGATTTACTTTTTTTTTGTTTTCAATATGACAAACCATTGAAGAAATGTCCTGTATATGTGTAACATAATCATGAGTAAAAAGAAGTGGCAAAGAGAAAGATGAAGAAGAGAGAGGGTGGCCAAAATGTAGTGGGTACGTCGCCCAGCCGGTAAGCACTCGCAGCTCTCAGTTACGGCCAAGTATGATGCCGCACCGCATTGAGACTTGAGTCGAACGTCGACGTAGTAGTTGCGACTCTTATCTTACGGTATCCCGACTGAACTTTTACCGCATATGAAACTCTATAACTTCAAAGATATCCAAGAAGAAATTGCAATTAGACTTCATGTCCAGTGAACATGAGAACATGAGATGGATCTCCATTCTACAAAGCTTTTAAAATCCAATAACACCACTCTTGAAATTTAAAAGAACATGCGACGTAAGAAAGTAACACAACGGCTCGCAAGTACATCGTTCATCCGCGTCTAACAAAAATATAAATTCTCTCTCTAAGGCGTCTCATATTTGCATTAAATATAAATAAGTAAAATTTATAGCACACGTTCGCCGGACATGGCACGCATTGTTAGCGCATACACCTCACAATTGCAGTTGTGGCCCGGAAATAAAAACCACTTAAGAAGCTTAACAGTGATACTAGCGTTGAAAAAGTCCCACATTTGATGAAATGATTCTGCATGAACTTATTTTCAAAAGAAATCGGTACGCCACGCGAGTCACCTAATTAATCCTTAATTGTGGGCATATTAGCAAACACTTCGACACTCTTTTTCGACTTTATTAGCAAATTGTGCTGAAGAATATCTGGGTAAGAGTTTTTTTGAAAGGACATCGTAAGTTATAAGCGACAGTCGCATGATATATGATTCGATTTTTTCGAGCTTACTTCAGTTTATTGTTTACTGGGAGCCTTTCCAATCGATCAAGTAGTACGTAGGCGAGATATCGGCTTCTTCGCTTTGTTGTTGCGACTGTGAGAATCCCCGATAAATGCGAGCCAAATTTACTAATTTTTTCCTTAGATATAATATTATTATTATTATTATTATTATTATTATTATTATTATTATTAATAATAAATTTAGCCAGAGAAATAAATTCTAAGATTTAAATCTTAAAGCACTACCATCTAAGGCTATCGACTTTGTTCAAAACTCTACCGCGCTTGAGATTTGAACTTCTAGTGTTAAAAAATGTTTAACATAATAAAAAAAAATAATAATAATAAATAAATAAAACATAGAACAATACTGACAATAATATCAATACTACCTCCTAAAGGTTAAATTTTATTTATCTCTTCGAAATGTGCGTAATAAAAGTACTTGTCAACGCTTGTTGCTCAATAAATTTTATTAATAGAAATTTATTTATCATAACTTTAAAGCAAACGAATATATAAATGGGGTGAAGTTTTTATGAAAAGCAAACTATTGATCGCAAGTTTGATTGATGCGGTCATTAACTTTATGCTGTGAATGACGTGTTAAATGGAAAAAGAGTCACAAAATCTCTATAAAGAGAAAATTGAACATTTCCCTGTGAACGTATATTTTGAATGCGAAAAAGTTATTTCCAATAAAAAAAAATGTTTTTAAATAAACAACAACAAAATTTATGCCTTTCGAGAGCACAGCAAGTTTTAAAAAGTTATGTATTGATTGAATTAAAAACAGTTTTTCTTTAAGAAGGAAGACGTAATTACATAATATTTTATTTTGCTTGCGCAAGCTTTGTTAACATCGAATTAAAACCTGTTTATATTCACGAATCCACGTTCTAGGTGTGACTCCAAACCAACTTATTGAACACTTTTGCATTTTTCCCATTTCGATAATGACATTTTGACTTATTGACGTAGCCATTAAGGCAAGTTAGGCCAAGTGATTAATTGTTGAACCCATCGGCTGCGTTAGCGCAATCAAAGGCATGGTGAACATTTGAACCATATTTTTTTCACAATACAAGCTAAATGTGTAAGATTCAAAATAAAGCACAATTTGCTTTGTTGTACTAAGTGGTTTTTAGACCCTGCACCCCCTGTGCAACAAGGATATATTAAGTTTGCGCGAATGTATGCAACACCCAGATAGACCCACCCTTTATTATACCGATCGATTGAGAATCGCTCTCTGAATCGAGTTTAGCTTGTCTGTCTGTCTGTCAATCTTCCTTTCCTCTCCTCCTCCAACATACAGGCCGCAATTTTTAGAATCCATTTAGAGGCTCATTTGATCGTACAGGGTAAACTTAGATGAAAAGGCTTTGCGTCTGAGAAAATTGATATTCCTCGAAATCTGCCGTGCGACTATGCTTTTTATTTTTATAAATCGTTGGTACTTTTTGGGCCACTTATCTAGAACTCAAACGATAATGTTATATTACCACCTTCCGAACTCTGCGTTGATTCAGTTATTAAAAGCCGACCACATTTAGTTTACCTTAGTTGCACTTGCCAGGCTTACAATATTTCCAATGTTCCATTGCCATGTCTTTGTTCTTGACGCCAACACTGTAGTTCTTTCGCTCGTTTTTAACGCTCCGGCGAAAAAAAAATTTTTCCACTACAAAAAGAGTGCCTTAAAACTTTATGCGTGGGTTCAGTACAATGCTTTCAATTTGCATAAAAAAATTATGAATATGAGTGAAAACAGAACTACGGGTTTAAAAATGACTTGCGTTCATGCATTATTTATAAAAGAAACCGAACTAAACGTTTTTCGTTGTTCTTTTCCGGCTCGTACATGTACGAAGAATATCGAATAAAAGCTGTGACCAGAGGCCGTTTCACGGTTCGCACTATCGAATAATCTACGATATAATTTGAATACGTTACTCGACAGGAATACTACAGTCGAAAACTTTTCCAGTAGGCTACTAAAAAAGCGCCTACTTTATGGGTAGCTCGTTCTCTTCAAAAGTAAAGAGGCGCTAAAAAAGATTTTCAAAAATTGATTTTGAAGATATTTCAACTCTTGGTCAGTAAGCAGCTCATTATGATTAGAGAAATAGAACATAATCTCGCCATAGAGTGATCAGGCATGCCGAGATATTCGCAGGACGTTGAGAATGTAAAAAAGCTAGTGAGTTAGGAACAAAGGCAAAATATGCGTTTTTTTTTAATTCATTCAGCCAGAAAAATCAAAACTGATATTGATGTTATCATTAACTTGCTTTTTTTTAAAGTGATCTGCGGTATTTTTAAAGCAAACACCTTGTTTAATACTTTAAAAATTACAAATTTATCCTTTACATCTACATGTAGACCACAAAAACAAAGTACAAAACACAGCTAGAGTTAATTGTGGTTAAATATGTATATCCCAACCAATGCTAAGAGGGTGAGAGAGCGAAAAAACAAACATAGTGCACACAATGCTAAATTTATATACATAGATGAACGACTATATAAGTTTAATACAACAAGGACCGCACAGAGGTAACGAGGAACAGAAAAGGAAAAAAGGAAAATAATTTTAGTAAGGGCATTGAATAGAGCTACACAGCTTCATGTAAAAACATTTCAAAACAGAGAAACTAAGCAAATACGTCCAAAATGGATAGAAAAATACGAAGATGAAAATAACGTCTTACCCGTTTAGGTTTAGTTTAGCCAACGCGCTGGGAGTCTCATTTAAAAAGAATAAAAACTCAGAATGTTAACAAATGTAAAGTGCGCGTACATGCACAGACATGCAAACTCGTACCCTGGCATGCATATATAGACGAGTGTTTTGAAGTTATTTATTCACTTGATTGTCCTGAGAAGCTGTGCATAACAACAAAAGACTTCATATGCTATGAAAATAAATTTACAACAATATAAGAAGAGCGAAAGAGAGGGAGAAGAAAAGAAAAGAAAACCTTATGAAAAATTGAACAAGAAAGAAAAATCACAACAAAACAGTAAACAGCCGGAAGGAACCTTTGGCGAGCAGTGATGTGAATCTACACGCACAACTGTATTCCCTCAGCTTGAGTTCTTTGATTATGTTAGAAACGGGTGTCTGTAGAACCGCGCAACTAACGGCGCGAAAAAAGTTCAAAGCTTAATTTTCGCATACAAAAACTTATGTGAAAACAAATAGACGCGTTGTAGTCGGACCAGACCAACAGTAATCCAAAATAGAGAATTTAAAACATATGCTACTGCGTTTAAAAAACAAAATGAATTTGTTTATACAGTGAAAAACTTTCTTTATTCTGTCCATCAACCAATTTCATCGCCTTACAAGTACTTACCGTTCAACACAAAGTACTTAGGGAACCGTTTCTTCCAACTTCCAAAACAAATAGAAAATTTATTTCCAGGATGGCTTTATGTACTTTTTTTGAAATGACTTTTAAGTCCTCGAACGACCTGGAACGATCTTCTTCATTAAGCAATAAGAAGTCGCACAGTATTAACTCTGCCGAATGCGGTGGTTGTCGAACGATACATCATGTCAATGCAATGTTTTTTTCTCTTCGGGATGTGACGCTTTTGAGGCAGAAAACATCTTTCAGAATGGTTTGGCTTGATCCAAACGAAATGCCCATAGCACCAATCGTCTCTAATTATCAATCGACGATTTTCCAGCACTTGGATACTTTGATTTGGCTTTGACTTCCTTGACGTGGCTTTTGTCGGTAGATGTTGATGGTCGCCCGGTACGCTCTCTGTTCGTCTTGTGCGGTAATCCTCAAAGTCTGCACATTACTTCTAACGCAGAATATTCTTTCAGCAATTTTAATACAAATTCTTTGTTCCGTATAGTCAGACTCAGTAAAGATCAAAAAAACTCAGCTTTATGGGTTTACGCAAACATGAAACACTACTTAGATGTCAAAGACGACACGCTTAACCCACAGTAGACGTAGTGTGTCTACACAAATTCTTTTTAAAATTAATCTATTTTTAGGCATGCAGATAATATATCTTCATTTGAGGAGTGCACAAAATAGTTGTAAACGTCTTGTCTTGTTTGCCTTATGGTAAATCAGCATTAAACCTCAAAAAAGTGAAAAAAATTAAATTTAATTACTCGTAACTTTGTGTGGGCACGGCCGATTCGTTCCATTTTCAATACCAACCTGGGTGCATAAACTTCCAATGTTTGTAAAAAATGTGCAGTTGATATCTTCATTTTTGCGACCAAGAGAGTGCCAGCAACACATACCACACAGACCGACAGACAGACAGACATGGCTAAATCAAGTCACCATTTCGCGCTGATCAAGAATATGTATACTGCATAGGGCCTCTGAAGATTCCTTTTAGGTGTTACATACATTATGGAAAAAAAGCAAAATGAGAACACCCCATCTTACAGTGGTGGGTATAAAAAGGAAAAAGCTAGAATTCAATTAAATCAAAATACCTCGTAAATTACTTTCCGTAGGTTAAGCAAAAAAAAATGTACCGACAAAAATCAAGCACTCAACCGAATCTAGACTAGGAAATGACTCTGACTTGAGTAGCGCTTCCTGTTTCATACATTCACACAAACTAAGTATACTCCTAATGTAAGGTATGCAAATATTGACATTTTATTAATTGCAAAAATGGGGAAACAACTTTGCTTTACCGTAAGACACGACACTTTTGGCACTTTCCTATTCATGTTTCCTTAAATTTTGAACCATGACCAACATGCCGGAGAAGGATTCAAAGGGGGAAAAGTGCGTAAAAACTACACTGGTAGTTATAAGGGACATAGATGACCGAACAAGGGCTTCAAGGCTAGGTAAAGAAATTCACCAAATGACCTTATCATCCGAAAGACATAACTGGCGATAATTTAAGAGATGCCATCACAAAAACTCGTCTTTGTTATGACAAAGAAAATATCTGAACTATTTCCCATGCGAAGACCTAATTTATTACTTTCTTAAGTGTATACGGTTGAAGATTGCAAGGATTAAAATTATTCCTCCATTTTTTGCTTCACAATGTAACTAAATCCTATATACAAGGGACGTTAATCAAAAATGAAGTCAGCAGTATGAGTGTCCCAAGACACCGCGAATTATAAGCGGTACCGACGGTCAGTCGATACCGAACCGAACCGAAAACTTTAACACAAATTGCATGATCATCGTGTTTTGCGTATCAGAACGGTCGCCAGCGGCGAACGCGTCTTTCAATCGTTCAAGTAGGCATTTTTAAGAACTCTTACACTCTGTGCTTTGTGATAATAAGACTCTAGAGAAACCAAAAAAATAAAAAGAAAGGTGAAATAAAAGACTTAAACCATACTAATAAAATTAATGTAATCTAATTAGGAAAATTAGGAGGAAATCTTCATCATAAGTTAAACGAAGGACGAAGAAAATGTTGATAAGAAATAACTAAGTTTCGCACTTGAGCGCGATCTCAAAAAGGATTACTTGAGTAGTTGCTCTTTTCCAAATGCTAAAAATCAAGTCATTGATAGATAAAGAACGAGTAGGAGTGATAATCTTCTCTGTTTCGTGTCCAGTATAAGGCAGATCCTTTTCCAACACACTTCCGATGTTGCTTCGCCTAACCCATCATACGGAAATTATGGAATATGACGTAGAGGACTAGAGAAAGAGGTCACCGATCTTTTATTATTGAAACTAAGGACCTTAGTGAAAAGGCCGTCACCAATTTGTGAAAGACCTAAGAGGATCTTGTACGGTGTTAACACTAATCATTCCACGTCTTTTTATAAAGACTCTTACCACGACGCGACTCAGATGCTATTACGAGATTCCTGGGAATAACATAGCCGTATATAGACATAAAATATCACACACAGGTCAGACATCTTTTGACTCCGGATTATGTAAAACTTCAACTTTCATATCTAAGGAAAAATGTATTTGTTGAATCAAGTTCTGCATAGACTTTGCTTCAGTTGCTTTGCTCCTAAACAAATTTTCATATGTGACAATCGCGTTACTATTCCAAAACGGTAGCGGCGTAGTTCTTCAGCGCATTTCTGCTTCAAATGTTGGGTCAATTGGGTTCTTCTTGCTCAAGATAAGGGATTTGTTTCTTACTTTGCAACTGTAAGGAGCCTCATGGTATGATTGGTTACAAATACGAAAAAGGTTTAACTTTACAATACTGACTAACTAAAAATTTACTACTATTTTTACTTTTTCTAATCTCTAAAAAATGTAAAAAAATTTGTCGGGCATGTCTATGAAACAGTGAAGAGGTTTAAGTTCCAATTTCGAGTGAATCTTAAAGAATCGCTCGGGCAAGATTAGAGCTAAAGCACAATGCTTTAGTAGAAACTAAACTTGTTTTTTTTTTTTTATGACACACTAAATAGTTTCGTTTTCTTGTTAACTTTTACGACATATAAAAAGCAATTGTAATAAGAAATTATTGAATTCATTATTATTTCAATTTAAATATTTTTTAAATAGTTTTTCTCCAAATAATAATTTTAATGTTTATTTCTTACTGCTTATAGGTGATTCAATTATATTAAATTGTCAAGCAGATGGCACACCCACACCCGAAATTCTATGGTACAAAGATGCTAATCCCGTTGATCCATCGCCTACTGTTGGCATCTTTAATGATGGCACCGAGTTACGGATCTCCACTATTAGGCATGAGGACATCGGAGAATACACTTGCATTGCACGCAACGGTGAGGGACAAGTCTCCCATACGGCCCGTGTTATAATAGCGGGTGGCGCTGTAATCATGGTAAAATTTCTTCTCATAATTAACCTCATTTGTCCTAATTCCCTTACCCTTTTCTCTCGAAATCCTTCCAATACTTTTCCTTTTAAGTTTCCTTTCCAAATTCGAAGACAACAAAAACTTTCATCAGAAACGGAAATTTTATATACGTACTCAATACGTGTTCTTAATGGTTGATTGATGATTACCGTCTTTCGAAAATCTCATTTCGTTTTTCTACTTCTCATTTCATTTTTCGTTATCTGCTTTCTTTTTTGGTCTTTTTGCTTTAGATATTTGATGAGAACTTCCTATAGAAATTAACGAAAATTCGTGCAAAACTTATATAACAGTTTTTTCTTCGAAAGGCCGTTAAAAAAATTCCTTTTCGTATTTATTTCTCTGTCTATGTTTAAATTGCTTTTATTTTAAAGAATTTGACGGGCTTTAAGTATTTGGGAATAAGGGGTAAAAAAGTTTAGTAATCCCCTTTTTGAAATGGAAAGAATGACTGACAGCACATGTTGCAACACTTTAAAACACCTGGTGTAGAGGGAAAGTTTCATATACTTATCGTGCCAGTGCATAAATGTTGCAGTGAGTAACCGAGAAACAAAAAGGAACGACAGAAGAATGGCTGAAAATTGTGCTGCGTGTATTAAGAATATCTGAATATTAAAAAGAAAAAATTATTTCTTATAAGTATCTATGAAAATTTGTTAAACGCATAGGCAAAGAATTGAAACTTGAATTTTTCCTTTAGGCCACCTTATGTTAATGAATTGATGTAATGCTCCCTACAACATTTCTTCATGAACATTTATTATTTACTTAGTCTCTATGGGGGAATATACACAACGTGTGTTTGAGTTCACAAGGGTTTATGTGCACGATGTTGTGCCGGGCTGTGTGTATAAAAGCAACTAGAACCACTAATCCTACTGCCAACAACTCAAAAACTTTTATCACTCAAATTTTTCCATGTCACTTCACTGTCGGTGCGACTTGCATGCAGAAAAAAGCGGCTAACGAGACGAGTGTCACGTTTGCCGCGCAGCACCTGGCCGCTTAATCTTTTTTCTGGGTGATTATCAATCGATCTGAATTTATTACCGACTTTGCTTTAGGTATTGCACCAAATACACAAAACATAAATAAAATATGAATGTGCAGAAAACCTTTTGTGCAGAGTACCTTTTTAACGGCTGCACTCGGAGAAAGGGGTTCCATATTTGTGTCATCCCATTTGTAACTGACGCGGTTATATACTCAAAACAAAAACTGCTCTTAACAAGTGCAATTTTCTGAGCCAATTTGGCAAATTCTACCCTGTCCTTTTTTCTTTCATTATATTGAAGTTCTTCAGGTCACAGCAACCGTTTATTTAATTTTACACTCATTATTAATATTTAGTGTTGATGGTACAATAATTTTGTCAATTCATTTGTCGAATCTGGCTGCTTGGGGATCAAACTAACTAAAAGAGAAAAGTTAAGAAGACATTATTTTCTTTTTAAATGCATTAATAACGGCTTTGCGACGCCGCCCGAGCAGCGAAGTCTTTTTTTTTTCTGTCATGCTGTCGTCTTCCTCCATGCACCTCTTCCATGTAGAATAGAAGAGAGCACGCGGCAATACTAGCGGGCAAGAAAAACGTGTGGTCGCCAAGCACATGCACTTTTTCGGAGTATTTGGACACTTTTACATTTCGCGTATTCTCCTTATAGTGCTTGTGACCTATTTTTAAGTTTATATGCTACAACTTGTACGCTTTCTTCAAAAGAACGTTGAAAGTCTACAGTATATAAACACATCTTACGAGGCCCTAATTATACGCGAGTTGAAGTAGCGACTGATGCTTGAAAAAATACATTAACTTTATAAAGCTTAAGTTTGAAGTGGAAAGATGCTGGATGATTTAACCTTGTGCACTCCTATGTCGACTACGTGTCGTATGTCAATCTGCAGTCAACATTTGTGATATTGAAATTATTGGTTAAGGGGTTGATAATAACTAAAAGAAAAGTATTAGGAGTGCAAAGGATTAATAGTTGCTTGACAACCAACAAGAGCAATCGGTGTCAGCGAATTTGTAAACAAGGAACAAATGGACGTCGATTAGATAATATGCTACTTTCTCTTAAAAAATCTCAAACCTTCCAAAGAAATATGTGCTTTTTCCCTTACTACAATAAAATTTTATGCTTGGCAGAATTTAAGCGAAAAGGTTCGAGCTGCCAAAACGAACATCGTTTCGATCAGCCTATTGACAAAATTAAGTCATAAATACGAAAAAAGACAAAAACTTGAATTAATGAGAAAGTTCTGCGTAAGATTAGCCCTGCATGTGGTCACAAGGAAACAACACACACTTGGTCACACAGCGAAAAATCGATAAGTTATATATTAAATTACTTTGTCATCCACCCTTTCGCTCGACTTCAGTCACATAAAATAATTTTCACCTTTAAAACACCAGCTCGATGGTAAATTATGCAAGTGTCGTTGCTCACGATTGCAGCTTTCTACTTGTTTTTCACTCATTTTTCAGTGTGTCTTCAAGAGCGTAATATTAATAATCTTGTGTTAGTTTTCAGTATGGACATGTTAAGAACTTTTGCTTCACGTTTCAACTCTTCATCCCTACTTGCTATTACTATGGGGTTTCCAAGAAGAGATGATACAAGTGTAGGCGGAAAAATGGACGAAAGAAAATCCAGGACGACCACCTATTTGTTGATCGAAACCATATATGAATATGAATTGTGTGAGGCATACTTGCAAGTATTACTAACGCAATAACAAATCCGATACACTTAAGTTTCTCGATACTTGAGAGGACAAAAACAATTCTCTGAATATAGAGGCCGTCTATTTGAATTTTATAAAAGTTGTCGGCAAAAGTTTAACATCATATTTTTCTGCACAATATGCAGCTTGACATACATCCTAAGTAGTTATAGTGTATATAAGAGATTTACCCCTACATATAGATGCTTATCAATGTTTAGATATGTGCAGTATTCAATCTTACTGAAATAACTTGATTTAGTTTAAAACCTTCTCACAAAAATTGTCTCTAAGCTAACAGTAATTAGCACCTAAGAACTAAACTAAAAAGCCGATAAAATATCTCTAAGAGATTCTGCGTTTACTTGTATGCATAACAACTAACTGCCTTTTGCGGGGCATGCTTAACAAGCGACAGGAACATTTTAATCCAATCTTTTAATGTTCTATACTTTCCTTGCAGTTAGTGGAGTTTTCATCTTCTGCTTATAACATTAATTTGCAATTAACATTAAACTTTATATACATATATATATATATATATATATAGGAAATTTCTTTTAAGGCATATACGGAGGCCTTTCACAATATTCCCTCCTTCAGCACAAACCTTCAGCTAGTTTTGCTTTTATTTTCAATATTTTCTTCGTCAGTCTACAAGATTGTCTTCTTTTGGTAGATTTTCAGATTATGTTCTTTTAAAAATGTAAATGTGTGTACACGTTCGCTTAGGCGTTATACAAACAGCCAAACCAGCCAGTTTGTCAGCATGTAAATGGGTTCATGCATGCATAGCTACTACTGTGTATGTGCCATACATAAAATTTATGAAGCAATTTAACTTAATTGCAAAGTAACTCATTTAAATGTATGAACATTAATTTTAAAACACACACAAAAACACAACGACACAAGCAAGAATTCTCGCACGTATATAAAGTAAAAAAAGAAAAAAGATTAACTAATTTTGTTTATAAATTAATGGAAGCAAATTACAGGAGCATATTAATAACTGAAAGGTTTTTGATATCTATTTGCTGTTCTTACATATAAACAGATTAAGCTCAACTGTATTTATGAAATATTCTCTCATTAAAATTGCAACAGCAATCTATGCTGTTTATATGAAGGACTCTTAAATTGAAGGAGAATCTTTAGATGGTATACAATATATATTAAAAGACTATAACTACGTCACTGCTTCGCATAGCTGCTTTTCTAATAGAAGTTATTTACTTTTTGAAAATTTTTCTTCTCACCCATTTACCAAGAAGTTGTCTTTATTAATTATGTCGTCCATTTATATTCTATTCGAAGATATAGGTTGAAAACTGTTTTCAATTAACGTAAGATGTTGAATAGATTCAGCGAAATGCGTCTGTCAGCCCGATTGTTGCTGAAACCCAGAAAGAAAGGATTCACGTTTTAACATTTCATAGGATATAACACATGCACATAGGTCTAGCGTAGTCAAAGGAAAATGAAAAGAAAAATAAACAAAAATTGACATAAAATGTAGAAAAAATATTTAAACGAGCAAGCGAGCCGGCCATACTGCAGTTGTGATTTACAAACAAAAAAGTGAAGAGTTGGATACAACTTTCTTCCTTTTCTTACAGCAGTTCCCCTTCTTCGTAAAACCGTGTAAAGCTTATATGTTATCTTAAATTTAAAATCTCCCGCAAATCTCTCCAGCCGAGAATGTATGAACGTGCCATTGTAATGACCACAAATACGCATGAGAGAGAACGAGATTCTTGATTAGCTTAAAATGTTGGCCTGCCTGTCCATTCCCTTCCTGTGTTTTAAGCAGAATTAACAGAAACCAACACCTTGGTTGCTTCATTTAAGGTACAAATTGTTTTAAGCAATTCGAGGGATTTCGGTACACCTTCGTTATTAAGAACTTATCATGCCCAAATGATCTTTTTAGAAAATTTAACTCGAATTTCACCCAGATCGGCCTCATATAAAACAAGTCATTACGAAAAAGTCGGCTTCACTAGTATTTACCTTAGATTACGATTATCTGAGGATCTCCACAAGGTAACCAGAAAATGTTTATGGTTTCTATCCTCTAATGTTTGGTGATGTTATAGGGGAAGTGACGTCCTTGCAGTCCGGTAATAACGCATCTCAAGGAAAAAGTTGTACTGAAAGGTCGTACTCGTCGCTGCCCCTAGGCCCCAAAATTTAGGATTCTTATGAGCCCCGTCAACTTCTTTAATTCGGAGAACGACATTGCGTCTGGCGTTACGACGTTTTCGCCAAACACCTGGTATCGGGCTCTGCAGATGACCGCACATTCACATAGGATGTGAGGGGAGGTTTCACTCACCGCCAGGAAAATGTTTATTTTTGAGAAAAGCCGTTTCAGTTTTTAACTAATTGTTATGGTGATGTGCACAATTACTATAAGCTGATAAGACATATCGTTTCAGACTGTAATACCTTTACGTAGGTCTTTCATTTACGATAGCATTACTGAAATCACGTGCGCCAGACATTCAATCTTTCGCAAATATTTGACATCTTCGAAAATCGCGAAATTCCACCCCTAACTGAAGCCACTCGACTTCCTAACTAATCCTATTCTTGGGACTTGTGGACTTCTCCGGACGTTCGTGAATTCTACAGTGTTCTCTTACTAATCAGCATTGCGAATCATGTGTTGTTCATTTGCTGAACTTTCGAAAAAAAAGAAGTCTACAGTGTTTTTGCAATTAATTTCCAACGGGTTTTGTTTTTAAATTCATAATAAAATGGTAAAATTTCACAAATTGATATTTAAAGCAAAGGCGAAAAATATCCCAAGACAATCACAAGAAAATGAACGAAAATGGCATACCATTATGGAAAGCACACCTTTTCATTTGCCAAGATTCCTTTCTATAGATTTGTATGCAAACTACTACAAACTACAGGACGACTTATACATTCTTTGTATCCACTTTGTCTGTAATGTGTTTTTCAGTTGTAATGTCAAACTTTTCAGGTTAGTGAGGTAACAGAAACAGGCCAACAAACAGACAAAGAAATGAAATGTCATTAGATTGAAATCAGCGAGCAAACCGATTAGAAATTTTTCTTTTTATATCACATCTTTGAATGGTTTCAGCAAATGTTCAAATGAAATCTCCGCACGAGTATACAGGAATCGTGACTACCACGTCAGTGCTCGCGTGTTCAAATCTCGGAGTCGTAGAGCATATTTAGTCGTAGCTCCAGCGAATATTCAGTCGGTAAAGTCATAATTCAATTCCCAATTACCGAACTTCTCCTTCTTCACTTCTTTCTGAACGTCACCGTCTTACACGTGCAGGTTATGTCCCTTGAATGACTTGTCATATTAAAAAAAAAAGAAGGAATCGATATTACCTTTAAAATATAATTTCTTGAGCGTAAAATCTGCTGGAACTTCTGGTTGTTTCTTAGTTCTTCATGCCATTTCTTAATGAATCCTCCTCGTTTTCGAAGTACCCATGTGGAAACCAAACAGGAATATAAAAATTTATGTACATGTTATGTATGTACATATGCTTTGTTAAAAATTTTTGCCTGCGAACAAGCAGAGAGCTGCATTAACGAAATGTTGCAAAATCGACTCGGAATTCAATGCAACGCTTAAAAGCCCTCTTCAATAGAGCATTTTGAGATTACGTTTTAATACTAATTTCAAAATCACTTAATAAAGAGATTGCGCTTGTATTAGCATAGCATGGCAACGTCGAA
Source organism: Glossina pallidipes (assembly GCA_000688715.1). NCBI lineage: Eukaryota > Metazoa > Arthropoda > Insecta > Diptera > Glossinidae > Glossina > Glossina pallidipes. The sequence continues at coordinate 2,630,804 of KK499765.1, read as the reverse complement.
GTTCTCTCAACCAAACAACAAAGAGAAATTTACTTTTATTGAAAGTTAAATAAAGTTTTTATGAAGATAATCTCTAAACTTTGATAATTTCCGCTTCCTTTCCGTTCTTGTTCTAACCCAACCAATTTCGTTTATTATTCCAAAGCTCGCTTTCGAAATTGCCTTTAATTCCGCTTTTATTTATTTGTAACTTAATTCCGTTAAAAGGGATTCGTTCCTTTAAAAGATGGCGCTCAGTCTTTTCACTGCAAAATCTTATAAGCTCTATCCCGCCACAAGTAAAGTTTTTATAAGTAGTACAAATAAAAAGAGAAAAACTAAATCAACAGATGTCATTCGTTATTGTTTGTCTTTTCTTTTTGCGAGTCTCTCAACAAATGTCGAAATAAAGTGCAGTACACGGTAGCAAGTTCGTAGGATCGTTATTCAAAAGCCATCATGATATACAATATTCATTGTTGATCATTTGTGCCTTTTCACGACAGCCGATGAGTACATTATACCATGCGTATCTTAAAATACGTAAGCCACAATCTTCCCAGCAGACCATTGCGTTTGTCGTCGCTCAGCTCACTGCTGATTCGACTCTGGAGTGTAGTGATGAGTCCATGTTTCATCCATTGTCAATATATCGCATTTTCTTATTTCGCCTTAACAGCTCAACGTACTGTTGTTTCTGATCCAAAGTGAACAAAAGCGTCACTCATGCAGAATAATAAATATACTGCCTTGTGATATGATGATGAGAGTCAGCTTTTTATGCAACTTCGCTTTTCGGTTTTCCAAACAGATTTTGGGCGCTGTTTTTATGTTTTTCGGCAACCAGAGCATCGTCGGAGTCTGAGCAACTGTTTTTAAAAACAGCAAACCAATTTTCTAGAATTTGGCCCGATGGAGAAGAGTTCAAATAATACTCATCGAGTAGCATCACAAAAACAGCCGTAACGTGTTACTGTATATGTATGATTAACTATTATTTATTTACTGAATATGTATGTCAGTATGTATTTACATGAAGCTTACATAATTAGCATTCTTATGCAACAAGTGCCAGCGTAAAACGGTTTTTAGTTTTTTGGTGTAAGTTGCTTGTTCTTGTTCGCTTTTTGGTGTAACCTGCTTGTTCATGTTCGTTTTTTAAAATGTATCATTCTTACGCAACCAAGGCAATCAATTCTTTTATTTTCAAAATGCTTCCTTCATTACATTACTAATGGTAAGATGCCATGAAATATTGATGTTTCATGTGAGAATTGATGCTATCTAAAAACCACATGAGTTCTTCAATAGTGGCGACATCTATATGTCGTTCTGGGACCTTATTGAGAAATATGTTATAATCATTTCGATTGTTGTTACTTCGGGCCGTATGTTCTGGGAAATTTCGTTGCAAAGATTCAGCTCGCTACAGCGATTACTTTATTACATAAGTATCATAGTAAATTAGAAAACATGACCAGGAATTCAACTTCCACCGGTCTCTTAATAATCGGACATCTTGACCATTAGAGCATACAACAGCCAAAATCGGAAATCGGATGTAATCTCAATACCCTTTTGAAAAATATTCGCTACTAGTAAGTACTTATGGCTTCACTTTTTCTCGTGTTCTCCTGACTGGGCTGAGTGTCCATTTAGCTTCCGGTGTAGAACTATTCAGTTTTCATTATGAACGTATGTCTTATCTTTCCACGTGGTGACCATTAAAAGCATAATGCCAAGCTTCTTGATCAGAGCAGAGTTCTAAACTAACTTAGACAGTCTGGTCGGTCCGTAAGAAATCTGTAAGTGAAGCCAAATCTATAGTTTATATATATCGAAGGGAATTTATAATTTTAAAGAAGCGCATCTAAGAAATTCTCACAATTTTTCTTCGCGCAGAATTCTCAACAGCATTCGTTTGTTATGCGTTATAGCTACGTTTTACCTTTCTGTTAATCATACTTTTTGTTGCTTTCTCGAATTTCTTCAGTCGAAGACAAAGCTGAGTAAAGTGTTTATGTTAATTTATGCTGTTCCGTTATTTCAAACAGAATTTCATGTGGGCAATCATTCCAAGTATTGCAGAAGGAAGGCGTAATATTTAAATAAAAAAATTTGTTTAATTTTGGTTTATTTAACGTAGCATGAGCCATAGAGAATTGGCTCGACTAATTTGATCGTAAAAGTCATAAGACGTGAGTTTAATAATTTTCCTTCTATCTTTGCTAAGATGCCATCTTTATTTTTGCTAAAATTACCAGTTTGACAAAAAAAACCTTGAGGTAATTGGTGGTATAAATAAAAAAAAGATTCTCCGAAAATTCAAATCGCTTACAAAAAGACGCTTAAAAAATACTATCGTAGGCCCATCACAGCTCTCCATTGAATCCCCTACACCAACTTACAGCTATTCAAATGACGACTTTTTAAAACAGACGCTATATGAGAAGTGGCTCGTCCTTGGCCCAAACGACATTACCTTCACTCAAATTTCAGTAAAATATCTCCAAAAATGTTGCCCCCTCTAGGCTGAACACAATAAAACGAGACAAATGGACGGGCAGAAAGCTTAGCAGCCGATCGATATAAAAAAAGGTGGGTCTGTCTCAAATTCCTCTGGTTGTCGCAGTTACCCGCACTTAGCTTGCGCTACAAGTGGGTCTAACAATATTTGAAATCTTGATTCAAGCACTGAGATGAAACTAATTCCCAATTTCTCGAAAATTCTTTTTTGCCAGTGTACTATGAAAGTAGGGATTTCGTTTTTTAGTACTCGAGCGATTTCCATTTATACTTTCGCACATTAATAATTTCTTAAAATTACTTGAAACGACGGGCACGTACGACTTGCATCACGGTTAACCATTTTTTCTTACATATTCTTCTTCATTCTGCATTTTCAAAATATCACCAGAAACCCTAAGACAAATTCTTTTATAACAATTTTTACTTACTTTTCTTTCTCTTTCTCTTTCCCTTTTTTTTGTTTTGTACTTTCTTTCCAACTCGGAAACTGAAAAAATTAAAAATAATAATAAAAAAATAAAAATACATTAAATAAATCGATAACTACAACAACAAAATAAACAATATAAATGGCAAATGTTATTGAAAACAACACAACAATCAATCACACTAACACCCATGAAAAAAATAAATAAATAAATAAAAATATGTTGACATATGTCTGCATTACCCTCGTATGCGATTCACTGTTTCTATGTGTATATGCGTTTGTGTATATGTATGCTTCTTCTATATGTACTTGCTTGCTGTTGTTAATGTTGGCAACGCGATGACAACGATTGAACATAATGAAAACAATAAACCTTCACCTAAATTTTGAAAAAATGAAAAAAAAACAAACATCCACGAACCAACCAACCAACCAAACGACGACTGTGCCATGACAAAAAAAAAAAAAACTCTGTACGTATCCGTATAACTGTATTTGAAAATGTTATAACAGCCGGCTAGCGGAAATTCCAAAAGTATTAAAACCTCCAGCAAAACTAATAAAATCTATCAAATAACAGTAAGTTGCACAGAAACACATGAACTGAATGTTCAAATGCAAATTAAATTTCTACTTTTTTTTTGATTTTTTTACGATATTTCTAACTAAATAACATATACGTTTTTCTACAAATTTTTATTACTTTTGACACACTTCTCTCTTTAATTATAAATTTTCATTAATTTACACAAATTTTCGCATTTTTTTTTTTTTTTTCTTTAGTATTTCTTGGTTCGCGTATGTCAAAATCGTCTAAATCATTATTAATAGAAAAATAGCTTAAGGACCTCAGAAAATCGAATTGTGTTCTGTTTTATATAAAACTGCCGTTTCTGTTAATGATGGTTTTTAAATTATTGTTACTATGTGTTCGGTATAATTGTTGTTGCTGTTGTTATGTTTGCTGTAATTGTTATTTGGCTGTTTTATTTTCGGTTGAATGGTTGGCATTTTGTATCTCATTGTATACATGTATGTATATAAATGCATATATATATATTTGTGTTTGTATGTGTACGTATGCATATATATATATATATATATAAACTTTAAAGCATGTTTGACCACCGCAATGCTGCTCCTATTTTGTTTTTTTTTTTCAATACGTACACGTAGAGCGTACGCATATATATGCAAAAGTTTCACGCCAACACAGACCCACAAAAGCCAACAAAACACCAATATAACCGCAGCTAAAATATATGCACAAACATACTATATATACCATATATATTTATGTATATATATATGCGTATATATATATATGTGCGAATACATATGTAAAACTATAAGTACACAACAGCACCATTATGACAACATAATGTAGGTCCTGAGTTATAAATGCATACAACCATGCATACATCCATGCATACACATTAAACATTATCGCAGTAGCTGCTGCAGTAAAAGCAGCATTTGCATCGTCATCAGCATAGCTACGCAACGCGCTTCGCCAAAAAATATATTACGAAAACATTGTATATGACAAAAAGCATGCACAAAGCAGAGCCATGAGAGCAGAGCAATGCCATTGCATTTATTCGTTTATTTAACATTCAATACAATACAATACAAAACACACATATCACGAAAAAAAAAAAACAAAAAAAACAAAAAGAAAGAAAGAAAATTGTATTACATCACTTTACAATTCAATATATGCACGTACGCTTGTATATAAGCAAGCGTCTATATTGAGTGTGTGTGTTCATGTGTGTGTGCGTGTGTGAACATGCAAAGCATTTTGCTTTGCTTGAAATGGAATTCAATGTATCACATACATCCGTTTACTGCATATATTTGCTTGCATGTTACAGTAAAGGCAATAATATTGGTTTGTTTAACACTCTCTGTTATGTAATGTAACGTATTACATATATATATATATGTATATATATGTATATATATATATATATATACATATTCAACCAACTAACATACCAATCATAGCCTCCGTAAACCAAAATATGCACATTTTCTGTGTCAATAAACTCGGAAAAACAAACCCAATCAAACAAAAAGTAAATCTACACAAATACAATGTAAGTAGAAATGAAATAAAGAAAAAAAAACAAAGAAAACATCGAACGGAAAACGAAATAACGAATAACGTTACTTTAGATAAACTAACTAAATAATTGATTATTCACGCAGTCATTAAATCGTTGTAAAATAAATTTTTGCGGCAAATTCTTTCTCTTAAGCCGAATCAATTTTGTTTTTAAGCCGATTTAAATTAAAAAACTGTATGGCTATGCAAAAATATTTGAAAATATTCGAACGACATGTTTTACTTAACAACAGAAGTATAGTTTAATTTGTTAAAACTTAAGGTTTGCCTTTACTTTCGAGCCCAGCGTTTCTTTTTCCAATTTATTGACCGAGTGTTGGAATGTTTTCCAACCCAAGTTATTCACTTTGTCGCCAGTCTCAAGAAAAGAAAACTAATTTACAGCCGCAGTTTAGAGTTGTGCTGTGTAGAGTAGGTCTAAAAGCTTACGACTGTATTTTCTTGCCACAGTTTTGTGATTTTGTATCAAATATCAATCGATTAACTGTTGTTGGTAGCGTTCCGTTAGACTTTAAAAGCTAATAACAGAGCAAATTCTTCTGGTCCCGTCAAACATAAAACATCGAATTCCCGTCAAAGCGGTTTAGTGCAGCGATGCAGTCGATGCGAGTGGTACACCTGAATATTTTTGAACCTAAGATTCCCAAAATAAGTTTACCATTCATATCCAATTAGGATATGATGCAAAAAACAAAAATGCATTCGTTGAATGCGTTTTATTTGGCACAAAACAAAACAGCTTCATTGTTAGAAAAAGTATTTTCGGATTCCGACATGCGTCGGTATTACGAATGTTTCCTGTTGGCAGATGGCCAAGCTGCAAAACGAAAGACGTATGTCGATTTGCATCTTATATGAGGGCCTTCTCCGCTTTCATACTTAGTTAGATACTTGGTGTTATCATGGGTGCAAGCGAAACTGAAGCTAAAACTACTTAGCAATGGCCTACCGATCTCTCTAAGAAGGGATTGTAGATTGATATGAGCGTTTGTACTTGTTCGCTATCCAATCTAGCTGTACGCACCCCGAATAAACTCAGCTGTGCGCCAAAAATGCACTTAATTCGAAATGAAATGCTGCTAAATCGTGGCAGATGTTGAAAAATAGACGCGATATAATAATGGAAACGTGAGAACCATCGTGCAAGTTATGAGGGCCATTAACGTCGACATTAAGGTTAAATATTCTTAGGGCTTCTCTTTAGAACTGTAATTTATTATCACCCAAGCTAAGCTATCGAAACAAAAGGTGAGCAACAACATAGTCAACGACAAACGACGCAACTACCTCCATCACTAAAGAAAAAGTGCTTTGAAAACACGTGAACACTAACGGACGTCGACTCCTTTTCCGTACACTAGATATTTGTATTGTTGATGAAATATCCAACAAGTTATTGTTTATCTGAGCAGCACTTTCTAGCGCCAAGCCTTATTTAAACATATCAATATCTTTGATGGAAAAATAAACCGCGTACTTTTTTTTTGAAAGATACAACGTTAAAACAGACATTCGCAATCATAAATGCGAAAACGTAAGGGAACGTGAAATCTTTCCAACGAAATTGCATAGAGCCATCACAACTAAAGAATGTATAGTCAATAATAGACCAGATATCGCAACAATAATTGACAGAAAGGAAAATATTGTCCATCTTACAGACGCATCCATGCATTTATGTATAGGTGAAAACAAAACTGAAAGATACACAGAAACGATAAATATATATATCGTCGATAATACCAACCAAAATAACAGCAATAACCATACGTTTTACAAGGCTTGTACCAGACACCTTATAAAAAGAATTAGAAGATCTGAAACTAAATCCCGAAAATCTACAGACATGTGCAATGCGCCGTAATACCAGCATAGGCCCTTAGAATAGCAAGACGATTTATTAATTGCTTTGAATAGAGAGATGAGCAATAAAATTTGAAGATTTTATATATGTTTCGAATTACGTAAGGCTGTGTATACAGTTATAAGATAGTTTTCATTTTAGGAAAAGAAGAAGATAATAGTAACAATAATCTTAATAATAATATTGAAAATCTGATTGAGTAAATAAATAGAAATAATCAAACTACCTACGCATTAATATTCTAGGTTATTGGCTCTTTAACTTCATTACAGCCCGGCTTCTTTTCAATGTTCATAATATTATTCATCGGGGAGGACATAAGACCTACTTTGTGTCTACGGACGTATTGCAAACGCTTTGGTTATTGGAAATTACAACTCCTTGAAAAGAGCCCCACGACACTTTACACCTTCTCATTTTACAGCAATAAGATTAGCTAGACATTTAGCACTGGGACGAATTTGCTCTCATTATTTCAATTCTCTTCTCTTTTTTAACTCTACACTCTCACTCCTTAAGGTTATTTGCGGTTGCTTCAACTTCTTTACGTTAATTTATTTTGCTATTATATTGTTATTATTTCTTACCAATATCCTTATATTACTTCGCTTAACCTCCATGACTTCAATTAGAAAACATTTTTATCTTATTGTAATAGACTTTCATAAAATGGCTTCGCAAAACTACGTATATGTTTATGTTTACATAAACAAATGAATAGATAAATGTATATCAAAAACAGGTGAAACACTATAGCGGACGACGCTTCACCATTGAACATTTTACGTCACTTCGGTTAGTATAGTTACTCGTGCAACGACTTCTCAAAATAAGGCTTTGTATTGAACGATCCGATCTCAATTATTTTCAATAGCATTCACTCCTAGCCCAAAAGGTACCGGCGTGTCAAATTTCATCAAAAATTGCGACTTGTAGATTGAGCACAAGAAAACAAAGACGACATACGGACGGACGGACAAGCTTAGATTGACCGGCGTATTAAAAGGTAAGTTCATCTCAAGCTCTTCTGGATGTTGCATACATCCGCACAAATTTAATACACCCTTGTTCCACAGGTGGGTGTGGAGTATGAAATTATTAAAGCAATGAAATAAATTTTCTAATCGCGCAAATTCATATCATATTATTGCAGTTTAATGGAAACAAAATCAGCCCAAGCCGAGTAGATGTGCTCGACTTTATTTGAAGCGAACAAAAAGACTGTTTTACATTCGATACTTTAAAGTGAAATTTGTTAGAAAATGCCAACGGCGAAACATTTTTTTAGAGACGTCATCACAAGGGTCCTTCGAAGCATCCGGGGAGAATCGGAAAATTGTTAAGGAGTTCTATCGACCGAACAATGCATATTTAAACTTTGGACAGATAACTTAAAATATTGGAATACTTTGTGATTTGTTACCATTCATAAATATATATACATATATATATATATACTTTTTTTTAATACAGAAACTTCTAAACAACAACTTGATTAACATGCACTTTTCCTATTTCAAAACTTAATAGCACTTCTCTAAGAGCTAAGTTGATTTTACGGGAAAAAGAGCGTACAGGAAGCTTGTGAGAGACCTAGGGAAAAAATGCTAAAGAAAAGTTTCTTCGTTGTTACAGTGTTAAGAATTTTTGTCAAAATTTTTCTTTTATTTTTCTTCAGTACATTGGATTTTTCCGCTCTGTCTCTTCTCAATTTAAGAATTTTCACATTTCGTCCGCTTAAAATCTTACATTCGCACTTCGTCATTATTAATTTGAGGATAAGTTAAAGACTCTCTTATCTTTTGACTAAAAACAATGAAAAGGATTCTAACAAATTTTCTCTTCTGATGCTTCCTCAGCGAATTTACACAGAAAGATGAAATAAAAATAAAACAAAACTTGTTACGAAACTTTTTTTTTTTTCGTTTTTATAGTTTTTTATGAAGAAAAAGTTATCTATGAAAATAAAAAGAAAATTGCATTTTTTTTTATGAATTACACGAAAGATCAAGAAAATTTTTCAGTAAACAGTCTTTGCATATAAGTATTCGTGGGCTTCAAGAGGAATTATTTGGGGCATGCAAACCTTTTAGCAGAAAAAGGAAAAACACTTTTTTCGTAGAGTAACTTTTTCACATTTAAAAAATAAATTTATGTGAATTATTCAATTATTCATAAATTTGTCGAGAAAAGAACAAATGAAGAAAAAAAAAGAAACTACAATAAACGCCAGCTTGTAGATGTTTCTTAACAGACTAAAATGCAGAAAAACGTACAAGTAACCCCTAAGTGTCAACTCGTAAAAGGATTGCATCCATTTTTAACACCATCATCAGCATACAATAAATAAAAAACCAGACGTTTTCTTCGTGGGTTGTATGCTTGATTCAAATATTTGCCAGAATCCCTTAAGTTTGCACAGGAAGAAGCAAAAGGAAAATTTTATTTTGCCGGTTAAAGTTACGACATCGTCACTTTTTATTTTAAAAGAAGAACAAGCACTCGGGTGGGCATAGGATTATAGATGTTCGGGAAGTCGGGGAAACAATAGTTAAAGGAAACAATCTTTGTTTCATTAAAGACACTAAAAGAATTTAGGTTCTGCGTGACTGCAAATAACTTCTTCTCATATTTCGATAGTCACAGTATAACTCCTTTTTTAGAGTTGAACTTCTTTTTTCGCATTTGTTCCCCATTTTTATTCTTCTTTCTTCTACTTTCATCGAAAGGATATATATACTTTGCGGGGTCTATAACTCGTATTTTGGGACGTTGTAAATAAAAGGAAGAATTCACTATAAGTCCCCCTCATTCCGAGGCGTGAAACATTTTTGTAAGCGTCTTAAAACCTATAACAATTCTATCGATCCGAAGCTCTTTGCCATGCCTCCCAAAAACTAATGAGGCATATTTTGGCGTTGCGATCAGTCAATAATAGTTTGGTTTCAATTGTACTGATTGGTATTCCGGGAAAAGTACGCTCCGAAAGAGGACGCACCGATATCAGTTTTATTGTAAGATAGGTTTGTTAAGTTCTACAAACCACGCAGAGAAGAATGCCTTGTGTCTCAGCGAAGTTACTCAGATTACGACTATTACGACTATTGCGACAGTTAAGGGTAATGCGTGCTTTGAAAAAAGTTTTCTAATATTGTTTTTGTGGATAGCAAGAGAATATGTTGTATGTAGCTTTATGAAAGCTCTCTCCCATCTTTTTTTTTTCTCGGAATATTAAATTTATCCATCGGGATAAATTGTATCACAACATTAGTGCGGACTCTGTGGAAAGTTGCCTTGCGTCGTCCAACAAAAAGAGATCGCATGAAATGTCTTTATCTGTTAAAAAAAGGCAAGGCTATGGGGAAATTGGGCAAGATTCTTTGGCGCTAAAAACTTTAACAAAGTTTTCTTTGAACACATATCGTTACGTTACGTTTCGTAAAGCGTATGCAGGGGCTAGAAAGAGTCTCCTTAAAGCGAATATATTTTCAGTTATGAGGTGAAATGATACAAATGGATGAAGAAATCGGTTCTTAATCGTAATTCTTTAGTTTTCGTTACGGATAATAAGCAAATTCGCATACATCGTACATATAAAACGGAAGAGCAGATAGATACCAAAAGATAGTAGTCAGATATTAATCCTAGTTCTTCAAAGGCGAAATTCTTGACAAGTATTTTTCAATACATTAAACCTTATTGACAATTTTATAGACATGACAGGAAGTTCATTAATAACGGACAGCCCTATAAAAATTCTTGGCAGAATAATTTTAAATACCATTCGATGCACAATCTCTTCGAAATGGGTAAACGTCGGCTCTGATTGAACTTTTGTATTTAGTGCAGTTGAGAGCATTCTGAGGGAAACTGTCTGTTTTTTCTGACATTTACAGAGATTACACGTCGTTAAAGAAGGAGAAATTGCACGTATCATAATATTGCATAGTGTCCGTAAAAAAAAAGGAAAAATACGGAACAAGAAAATCGAAATTCGTTACACAAACACACACAACTTGTGCTCGCAATTACACAATTTTATGAATTAACTTTTCCTGCAATAGTGTTGCTAAAGGGAAAACTACCTACATATGCACGAAAAAAGAATAAAACGCTAAAAACAAAATCAATAAAAATTTCATTACAAAACAAACGAGCAGCAAAGAAAAAAAACAAAAAAGAAGAAAGAAAACTTTCCAAAAGCAAAAGCTTATACAGTTACAACAGACTTCTTATAATAATAATCCCTGCATGGAAGTATCGAATATACGGCCATTTACATGCTTACACATACACATACACGTTTATATAACCGGATATATGCATTTATGTGTACGTACATAGAACGTACATATACACGCGTGTATATATTTTAGTGTACATATGTATGAAAGCAGTCATTTATTATTTGACATTTGAATGACAGCTTGTCGAGTACAGGATTTGCTTTTTGGGAAAATGTCATGTCACTCATGCAATCAGCCAGTCAACCAAGCAACCATCCAGCCGAACTTAATCCCAGTACCCCGTACACCTTATACCCTCCAATCGCTGAACAAAGTATTCAAAAATTGAAATACAAAAGTAGATCGCTTCAGTGTTATTGTTATTGTTGCTGTTGATGTTGGCATTGGTGTTGGTGTTGCCGTTGCTGTTATTGTAATTGTTATGTGAAATTGCATCTGTAAATATACTTTAATGACATCTTAACAAACGAACACATGTATGCATATACATATTCATCCATCCATGCGGCTCTTTATGTAGGCAATTTAATATCTCTGGTGCCAAGAAATATAACGAAAATATACACATACATACGCACAGGAGCATCTACTCGAATAAACACAAAGCAGATAAAAAATACAAGAGCCAGAGCGCAAGCACACGCATCTACATAAATCATAATATTATATCATTATTGTGGCACAGGCACAAGTGTCAAATTAATAATGTTGGCACACGTCAATTTAATGAAATTCAAACAACAAATATGTTCAACGCAGCTTTTCATACTAGGTGTGACAATTAATAATGGAGATTACTCTCTTTTTTTTTGTTCACTGTAGACGAACTTGATATGTGATATATAAAAATTAATATGTAAATGTGTGTGTGCTTATGTTTGTGTCTTTACAAAGAGTTTCGAAACTTGATGCAGTTAATTTTCTATGAACACGAACATGTTACACATAGTTTTATGGCTGAAATTACAAGCAATTACAGGACTTTAGGGTATAAGCCCATACAAATTTTTTTTGTTTACTGGACGCTGATGATTAAATTAAATGTATTGGAAGCAATGGGTAAGCAAACGTAGAAAGCGGTCTATACATTCGCCAAAACGTTTGCAAAATCAAGAAAAAAGCTTCGGACGCTCCAACAAGTTTTTATATACTGTTGAGTGGCATCTAAATTTTAAATCGATATAAACATGTCCTTCTGTCTGTCTGTCTGACTGTTCTGCTGGCCGCAAAAATGAAGATGTCGGGTTCGAACTTAGCAAAAACATTTGAAGTCGTTGTGAACGCATTAGTTCTGCAACCGAGCCAAATCGGTCAAAAGACATGCTCATGGTTCTGTTCTCCACAACAAATTGTGGGTTACTAGACTCATAAATTGCAAAAACAAATATTTTTGTTTATCATTTTGTTACAGGAATGGTGGGTGTAAGAGATTCGACCACAGGCGAATATGAGTCTCTTACTTGTTTTATATACGGTATAAAGTTGATCGTATTAATTGTGCGAAAGAAAAGTTGCAAGTATCTGCAAATTTGAGGCCAAACTTCAGGAAACTCAAATATTATCAATTCCTTGATTGTTATCAAATATTTGCTATTTCCTCCCGAACAAGATTTTCAGCTCGAAATAGTAATGGCTGGATCCTCTCGACAAACTGATTTGGTTGATTTTGAAAGTTCACCTGACAAGAGTAATAAGAAAATATTTAAGATTTTTTTGCCGAAGAAATTTTGTATCATATTTTGCTGATTTTCGAACTCCATCTGACGAATGTAAAAAAGTCAATGTTTAAGCATTTTTCGCGACAAAATTTTGATATCGCGCGGTTGCGATTTCAAATAGTAAAACGTCAACCGACAGGCAGGTAGATATAATGAACGTAGTTCCGCCGTTTGACCTGCTCAGAAACTTATATATATGTATCTCCGAGGCCTCTTTCTGTGCAAGCCTAATATACAATCCTGATATACATGTGATGTACAACAAAAACTTGCGTTAAAAAGCACACCATTGTTAACGTTTAATGGAATCGGAAAAGGCTTCTGCAGATCATATTCTCCTGACTACTAGTAACAATAGCAACCCCAGCTGGTTGAAAAATGAGGAGAATAGCTTCTAAAAGACTCCTTAAAGTCTCAATCATGGTAATTATTCTTTTCCATTTTATTAGCCAGAGTTTACATCTTCTAAGCAAGAGTTTTTTTTTACCGATAGCGCATAGTTTTTTTCTTTTATTATAAGAATTTGTTTCGGCATGGTTCGTTCCAAAATATTAAAAATATGCAATAGAGATCATGTTCATAGCGTGTACCTAAAAAAAAGACAAGTCTCTAACCAACCAACAGTGCAGATTACTTTAAATTCATCTCCCAAATATTTTAATCGCAATTTTTTCTACCTGTTATCGAATCTTTACAACTAATCATCATATTTATGCCTTTGAATATGTTCTTGTGCATAGGTCGGATTTATACAAAATTACATTTTTTTCAACTGCAGCAAGTTCACCAACTATCTATATAGATTCACTAAAAAAAAAAAAGAAAAAAAAGTTGAAATTATTTAGTAATACGCTCGTATATGATTATTGGCTTGGTACCCTCGCTTACTGTGCTTAGCTTTGTGTACACTTTTGCATAAATTGCATGTCAAGTGCTTTTTTTATTACAAGTCTATGTGTTCGTTTATACTGTCATTGAATTAACGATCAAATTACCATTTATATGCCCTCTTGGGGTAACATAACTTTCTTTATCGCTTTTGAACAAAATTTGATGAAAATTTATTTAATTACAAAAAATATACCCAAACATTTAAAAATTACAACCCTGCACAAAATGTTGATTACCTTGCAAGTCTAATTTTGCATATACATATAAAGACACTTAAAAAAATAGCTCAGTAAAATATGATAGTTCCCTTATATAGCTTTTTATAAAAAATTTCGTTTCGTTTGTAAATCGAATCTTTTCAATCAAACCTTTTCTCGTTTAATTTTTTCAATAAAACAAAACAAAAAATATTGGCGTCAAATGGAGAGAACTGCACGCAGAAACAGCCAAATATAAAATTTGTTTGTCGAGCAACACTTCAGCTATAATAAGCGTTAAGTACTTAGAACAGTTATAGCAAAATTTTTATTACAGGAAAAATTGTAATCAAGAGTAATGTACCGAGAGCCTGTATTTAGAATTTCAAGAATGGTGGAGCACTTACTTTCTCTAAGAACAGTCTTTATTTGCTCCTCTATATCCGAAGTTGAGAAAAAACAGAAAAATTTATATATTCTTTTCTTAAGTAACGTCTGTTCAAAATGTGACAATGTATGGACATTTAGCCATTACGCTGCGATGCGTCCATCTATTTTCATAGCTTTTTTTCATAGCCAATACCAAAATGTTCACCGTGCGACAGCACAAAATTTTCATTCGCTCGAATCTCTCGACATTTAATGATTTCAAAGTTTTTATGTTAAAGGGCGTCATAGAATCAAGAAATTTTTCAGGCATGCATGCAGGCATGTTCACCTCCACTTTTACTGCCCTAAGCTTCTTCGAATGTCTTCTGCAAATGTGGCGTCATTAAGCAACTTTTGCTTAACCCTAGCTAGGCTTAACCTGACACACGCTGGAAAATATTCCAAATCAGATGAAAATCATTAATGTTGGCTTTTGCTTACCACTTTTCCAGTGAATTTTTGAAAATAATTAAACGTTTCTTTTGAAAAACTTAACGTTTTCACGAACGTTTTTCTTTTGGCTATACATTTGCACTAAGCATACAACAATTGTTATTGTGTATGTATGGCTTACACGAAGTTAAAATAAAACAAATTTTGTAACTATGACATTATACGCACACACACATTCTCACACACACCCATATACAACGAACGCTGTCAATGTATATATCGTTTTGTGTATACTTACGAAATTTTAAATGAACATTTTTATTGCCTGCCTTTAGGCTCCAAACATGAACTAAAAAAAATATTTAAATAACAAACAATCTGATATAAACCATCACATATATATATATATATATGTGGATACGTTATTTGTTATTAAAACTTGTACATACTTCCACATGCAAGCACATATACTTGGGAAAATTACAACTGTATACAAATATATATATATATATATATATAACTACAAAATAGCTTCTAATAAAACTTCTTACATATTTTAAAGGATAAACATGTAACAAATCAAAATGCAGAAACCAAAACCCTATCTTTCCTTAACCTTTCATTAAAATCATCTTTCTTTTCTTTCTGATAATTTTCTTTGAAGCTTAACGCTTTGTTGATAGAGGTTTTTTTTTTAGAAAATTTTAAAAATTCTTTTACTATTTCCTTTTTTAATTACTTACAGGTGCCGCCCACAAATCAAACTAAATTAGAAGGCGAAAAGGTGATATTTTCATGTGAAGCTAAAGCGATGCCTGGTAATGTCACCGTCAGATGGTTTCGTGAAGGCTCACCGGTACGTGAGGTGGCCTCATTGGAGACGCGCATTACCATACGCAAAGATGGTTCTCTAATTATAAATCCGATTAGTGCCGATGATTCTGGTCAGTATTTATGCGAAGTAACAAATGGTATCGGTGATCCCCAAAGTGCATCGGCTTATTTAAATGTAGAGTGTAAGTAAACATTGCATATCCGAACTTACTAGTCGCTATAAATTTAAATTGACTCATGCCCCATACACCAAATACGCTTTATATTGATTCTTGTATTTCATTTTCAAACATTTATTTTACCTTTTTTCTTATTCGAAAGACAGACAATTTTTCAATTAAAAAAGGAAATTTTTTTTCATTCATTACTTTTGCAGATGCTGCCAAAGTGACCTTCACGCCAACTGTGCAATATCTACCGTTTCGTTTGGCTGGCGTTGTTCAGTGTTATATAAAATCAAATCCACAGTTGCAATATGTCACATGGACCAAGGACAAACGTTTACTAGAGCCCTATCAAATGAAGGATATCGTTGTAATGGCCAACGGTTCATTGCTCTTTACTCGTGTTAATGAAGACCACCAAGGTCGTTATACCTGCACACCTTATAATGCTCTTGGTACTCAGGGATCATCTGGCCCCATGGAAGTTTTAGTACGTAAACCCCCTACATTCACTATCGAACCAGAATCGCTGTATCAGCGCAAAGTGGGTGACAGTGTGGAAATGCACTGCGATGCCGTCGAGGCGGAAGGTACACAAAAACCTATCATTAAATGGCAGCGACAAGATGGCGGCCAATTATCGGATACACAACGTAGTCGCGTCAAAATCTCAGGCGGTAATATAACCATCGAAAATCTGCGACGCGAAGATTTCGGTTATTATCAATGTGTTGTCTCCAATGAAGTGGCCACCTTAATGTCACAAGCTCAACTCGTTATTGAGGGTACACAGCCGCACGCCCCGTACAATATTACCGGCAAAGCCACTGAATCATCGATTACTTTACAATGGATGCCAGGCTATAGTGGTGGCTCCGATTATAAACAAGATTATACTATATGGTATCGCGAGGCAGGTGTTAATGATTGGCAAACGATATCTGTAACACCATCGGGTAGCACACAAGTAACGATTAATGGCTTAGCATCGGGTACTACCTATGAATTTCAGGTAGTGGGTCGCAATGTGCTGGGAGACGGCATGATGAGTAAAATCATGACTGTACGGACATTAGGTAAGTTAATGTGCTCCTCACTTTTTTCTTTCTCTGTTCTTCTGTTTATTATGTTAATTTGCTTTTTATTCTATTTCGTTCTTTGTTTTTTTTTTGTTTCTATCACTAGTAATTCTTTTTATTTCTCGTTTAAAATTAACATAAAATGTAAGCAATCAATTTTATGCACCATATCATTTATGAATAATTACAATTTATCGTTGAGGATTTGGGGTAGCAAAGAGTTACATAAATAATAATAACTTTAATAATAATAATAATAATAAAATTAATAATAAAAACAATAGTTATAATAATAGTAATCAAATACGGTTGGAAAGATGCGCAATTGGTTAAGATCTCATTGACATCAATTTTTTGATATGCCAAGTGTGCTAATGTCTTAGAATAAGAAATACATATAAGTAATTGCTGATACCCTGGTAGCCGGGTGCATTTGAATCATAGTTTTAATGAAGAGCAAACGGTGGTGTCTCCCTTTTTGATGAGCTCCTTTTCACGGCCTTGCACTGGTTTCGTATGCAATTTATGCGACGACGTTGAAGAATCGTAAAAATTACCTCCTTCTGCAAGTGTGGCTTACATTATCAATTTATTCTTATTATTCTATTGCATTTATGAGGAACTAGACATTTTTATCTACCAAAGTCTAAACTAACTTAAAACTTGGATATAACAAAAGCGAGATAGACCCTGTGATGCTTCTTTTTGAAATAACCTTGACTGAAAAAGGTATGTAAAGATTGCTTGCGAAATATCGGAGATAGCCTGACGAACCATTTGGCATGTCGTTCGGGTCTTTCAATTTGGCAGACACTGTCACTCAAAGCATTCTCTTCATAAAAAAGAAAAATTTCTCCCAACAAATTATTTAAATGACTTCAGCAAGATTTCCCTTTTATTTTTTTTTTTTATGCATTAGGGATCAACATTGGATTTTACCGTTAGGATATCTAAAATTTATTTGATGAGTTTGAAGGAAATACTTGAGAAGATTTTCACAAAAACACTTTTGACTACAAGTTTATAAACTGCGACAAACCTCGGGCATATGGCTTGCTTATTTAAGAATGCGACACATTCGTTTCAGTGCGAAGCAGTCATTATCATTGGCGTTAATCTGGTTACTTGTTTGTTTTTACGAAATCACAACCGATTTATGCTTTTACCTAAGGTCTCATTGCATTACTCTTGCTGTTTGTTCGAGACCAACAACAACATATCATATGTTCGTCAGCAGACTTCAGAACAGATAACGTATGTCGGTGGGATTTCGTGTACTTTCCAATTGCTCAATAGCATCACACTATACTTTGCTTGATCCTCGTTAATGCAGTTACTTTTATTTTCACCTATTAATTAATTACAATTACTCTTATTACTAGCTTGTTCCAGGGCATATCTTTTGAGCGGCTATTTTATTGAAGGGCTAGATCCGTTTCGAATGTTTCATGCAAAACTCCTCCGTAACAGTTTTCTCAATAGATCGCTTAAAGCTATCTTTCTGAAAAGATGTATATCGTCGGTGTTTGTCAACATTTCCAATTCCTATTTAAAACAAATTTTTGCGTATTCATTTGATGTCAAAATTTGCAGATTAATTCTGGCACAAGTAATACAAGCAATAGAGTTCAGACATCGACTTCAGCAAAGAAAGAAACTGTTTTATATTATATGTATACGTCTCCAGTCCCTATGTGGCTTGGCAATGTAGCCCAGCCTGTATATGATATTGTATAGAACGGAAAATCTATTCCATCAATCATCAATGATAGATTATGCTATCCGTAATATCGAGTACGCCATACATAGCAAATAATGTATGGTAAGGTAAAGAGCCCTTTCCAATTTACGTGTTTCGTTTAACTTTTAAGACTGAGTTCGTACCATTGCGTGAATTGCGATTTTTAGCAGAGATTAGGTTTTATTTACAATTTCTTAGCTGAGACTTATATGCATATATATATTACAATGCTTCTTCTGGTCTTATCCACTCGAATATTCAGAGGAGTAATCACTCAGCTGAAAGTTAGCTTTCGCTCCTTCGCAAGCAACTGTCATATATGATTAACCCCAGCTCTGTTTTCTCGGCTGACTTTGCCTTCCGCAAAAGTTCTGCTTGTACCCTTATATCCTTTTACAAGCAAGTTAGCGGTGCGTGGTCTCACTATAACATCTTCTTATTAACTCCTTTTTTCATACAATCTTCCCCCGAATTTTTGTTTATCTTCTCGACAACGCCCAGCTGCGTGAGGCAAGTAAAGCGTCACGAATGTGTGGTTGGATTTCCATAAAAAAATTA
The DNA here is from genome assembly GCA_000688715.1 of Glossina pallidipes. NCBI lineage: Eukaryota > Metazoa > Arthropoda > Insecta > Diptera > Glossinidae > Glossina > Glossina pallidipes. The sequence continues at coordinate 2,611,620 of KK499765.1, read as the reverse complement.
ATACGATTTGGCAGCACATTATAGGCAATAATCTAAACTAAAAGTAGTTTTGCTATTCTTAGCCCAATCTAAGTGATGCTTCCAAATGCTTCCATTGTTATGCAACAAGTGCAAATTCAGATTCGCACATTTAATTTTCTCATTGCTTCCAAATTCAGTGTCGCCATTCAGACTCGCTCATTTAATTTTCTCAGATGTAATCAAACAAGTGCAACAAGTGCTAATTTTCATCAACAAATGTGAAGAAATTTTTTATTATTAAAAGAAGTTGTTGGAGTTTATTCTATTTATTTATGATGTTGGATACAAAGAGTTTTCTAAAGAACAACTGAAGGACCTTTATAAAGTTCTAAAAACAAGTCTGAATGGCGAGTTATCGATTTTCTAGTAATTTTAATATATATACCTTGACGTTTATGAAAAATTTAGAATTCTGGAGATCAGCAAATAGATGATTCATTGTGCTTAGTAAAAAGAGAGAGAGAGAGAGAGAGAGAGAGAGAGAGGGAGAGAGATGTGTTCTAATTCATTGTAAATAAGGGAAGAGGATGGAGAAGAAATAAGACCATGTTCGTATTGAAAAAGAAAATAATTGGCTTCATGAGGCCTTAACCCACGGAGATAATAAGCAGAGTTAAAAAATCTTTTGTCCAAGCGAAATTTTGATCATACATTCGTGAGGATAATGTATAAGTGAATGACAGACCTATGGTTACGCAGGTAATAAGCCAGATAAGTAAACCAACTTTTTCGCTCCCTGCAAATAAGCACATATATGCCTTGTATCTTAAGATCACACACTTTATTGTAAGTCACGGAAAATGTATCGTTTTTCAGAAAATGTAATTTTTTTTTACTCGAAAAGAGATTCAAAAGGCACTCAAACTTTTCTTACGTATCTTTTAATTAAACATTTCAATGAAAGTCGCAGTAAGACGGACGCATGCTCTAATTCCTGTGATACTATTATTTCAACTCATTTTTGACACAGTGTTCGTCGTTCATGTAGCTTTCTGATGACATTAAAACGTTTTATATTTTATCTACAAAATTTTTGAGATATATAGCTAGGCCTTAAACAGAATGGAGCGTGATTAGTTTAGTCGCCATCGTTCTCATTACTTTTTTCAATGTATTCAACTTTAGTTCAACGATTACGGCTCATTATGTTTAAGGTCTTCGACTATGTAGGAAAATGTTGGTAATCTTAAGCAATCTTTCCAACTTGTAGATGTTTTCTTTTTCTCTTTTAATCACTTAACCCCACATCTTCACCGAAGTACTTAATAAAAAAATATAAAATCGGTTACGTTCCTAACATCAATAAAATAATGTTCTTTTCTATATTTTTTTCTTCTATTTGTTTCTCTTGTTCTTTTTCGTTCTTTTTCCATCTCTTACTTGCTTTCGTAACTCTAACATTCACGTCATAACTTTGCAAAAAAAAATAAAAATAAAAAAAAACCATCTACTAAAATCATTCAAAAAAAAAAAAACAAAAACAACAAAAAATGCAACTTTTGAACGATCAAATGCCAAATACAAATTGAAATTTGAATTTTGAAAAAATTTGCCTTGAAAAAAAACAAAAATTCAAATTCAATAGAAGATGCCCCGGCAGCGCCACGTAATGTCAAGGCTGCAACACAACCACCAGATCATGTATTTCAACTAATGCCAGACGAAGCTGGTAAGAGAAAAATGACAATAGCAAGATTATCGAAGTCAAAGTTTAATGGAACAAAAAAAATTTAAAAAAAACGCAAAAAAGAAATTTAAAGAGAAATTTCACTTGGAATTTATTTAAACGAAATAAACTGAAATTTTTTCTTTTTTTGGTTTAAGCTTTAAACCAATGAAATCGAGAATAGTTGCAGAAGAAATTACTTTTTTAATTTTTGTTTTTTTCAAATTTTCTTTTGAATAAAAAGAGTATATGTCAGCACAACTTTCTTTATTGTAACCCACTAATGTTCTCCCTAAGAATACTATTAAACTAACCATCAAGTACCCTTTTCTTTGTTTTCTTTAAAGAGTGCATGAGCTTTCACTGCAAGTATGCTTGCTCTACTACTACAATGTAAATACTTAATGAATGAACAATGAATTGTTTTTTTTTTCTTTTTTCAATAACAATAAATGTGTTTTTCTCTGTCTTTTTTCAAAAATTTCAATTAAAATCCTATTAGAGAAAACTAAGAAAGTGTATATGCATATTTGTGTACATATATGTATGTATATATATATAGGTGTGTGCTTTATTACACTTAATATAACACTTGTAACAAGACGAATAGTAATAATAATAATAAAATAGTTTATCTCCCCCAGTATATATGTCCTCTGATCCTATTAATTGTTTCGTTAAGCTATTCTGTTTTTTTTTTCCTTCAATTTTTCGACTTTTTTGTCTTTGCCTTTTGTTTTCGTTGTATATATACACAAAATGCCCTCCTCCTTCAGAGTTACTTTCTTATCTTTCCTTACTTACTCGATACTTTGTATACAGGAGATGTATTCTCGGTTACGTTTTGCCGAATTATAACTAAACAAACTAATATGAATAGAGCTTTAATCAATTCTTAATAATGAGAGAGGATTTCAACACATAAACAAATAAACATTACTTTATGGAACCTGTGTTGTGTAATGCAATCCTGGATTTCGTGTTCTTCTGGCGCTTACGTTTCAACACAATTTTTATTGTATATTTTTATTTGATTTTATGTGTTCCTTTAAATTTCATGTATAATTTTTTTTGACTTGATATTTATTTTTGCTTTCTTTCTGCATTTAAATTGTGCATAACAACGTAAACGTTTAAATATTCCTTTTATTTGTCTAACTACCCGCCTACCACTCTTCCGGGCTGCATATAAACATATCTATAAGTGTTTATCTATATGCGTGCTTATGAATATGTGCATATCTATATATATATATAAATATATATGTGTGTATGTATGTATGTATATATATGTACATATATTTATAAAACATTGGTTACTCTTTTCCATATACCGTGGGCCTCTCACATTTCAATTCCACTATAAAGTTGTGAACTCACACACATAGACATTATTATTTATTTTTTATTTTACTGTTTAATGTTGGTTTAAATTTCCATTTTATATAAGCTTGGGCTCTTGGCACACTAACCCAAGCAAATAAAAAGCCCCACACATGCACACAAACGAGCGTACCCAAATCGCATAGTGTGAGAAATACCAACAAAGACAAAAAAAAAACAAAAAAAAAAACAAGAAAGAGGCAAAAGCAGAGTATAACACATGTAAAATTGTGTCAAGGATAATTTTCACATATTGCGTATAGGTGTGTGGATATACATCTATATATACATACGTATATATGCGTACGTATATATATGTACGTATATGTATGTGTATATGTACATATACATACTTTTCTCGTTATTGTTGTTGCTGCTGTTGTTGTTGAGTTATTGTGATTACGTTGTGCAGAGTGGACGTCATTCGTATAAATCATTGAGGTCATCTAGACATATACATACATATGTACATATATATCATACTCGTATAAGTTACACACTTTAAGGCCACTTTATACCATGTGTTAAATCCTTTCTCCTTTTTTTTTTGTTCTGGTTCTTATTTTCATTTTCTGCTTTGTCTTAATTTGTCAAAAAATAAAAAAGTCACGTATCATAGCAAAACTATGCCGTTTCTTGTACACAAAAAAGACTTTATTCGACTACGCTCATCCCATCAGATTCGAAAAGTTTTCGTATCACGAATAAGCGCATTGTTAATCAATTTCCTGGAATTACACACAATTCCGTTATACGAGTACATGTCTGCTTATTTATATATATGCGTTCTAAGAAATGGCGAATGTAATCATTTTCCAGCGAAAGCAGAAAGCATTTGAAAATAAATTGTTAAAATACTTCCTAGGCATTCACATCATGTTTATCTCGTTCTTTAATTTCATTACTTATTTATCAAGCCACCATTTAATGATATATTAATATCGCTATTGTCTCGATAAGTTTTAAAACCAAGTTTCAGATATTCCAGGCAAAGGTCGTCCTTGACAACACGATGCTTTCACCGATATCTGGTATAGTATGTCGCATAATTTTTTTTTTTAATTTGCTTAAAAAAATGCTGTTAACTCTCACTCCCATTCATTAAAGAATAACGAAAAGCTTAAACTGTTTCCATACAATGAGTATAACTAGTTCACAAACTCGCATTCTGAACGTTATGTGGTGGATCTGTCCTGAAAACCTTAAATGTTCATATCGGTTAATTGAACATCGCATTTGAAATGATATATACACACGTGTGAATAGAAAAATAGGTGGAGGAAATCTTGTGGTATGGGGTTACTTTTTATGAGAGAACGCCGGTCCGATACATCTCATAGAAAACATTATGGATAGATTTGTATATGAAAAGTTGTTGGAAACTGGCATGGTGACGCTACCATATGCCAAAGAAAATATGTCACTGGTAGGAAAATTTCAGTAGGATAACATCCCACCACATTCGTTTGCGATTCTGGGAGTCACCACGCTTCCACCGCTGCATGCATTTACACTTTTCTCCGTCTTTATCTTGGCTTTCGCACGATTCATGTCTAGCACTCGAGCTAAAGTACAGATCAACATCAACCATAGATCATTATTTATTTTGATAAGAATATGTTGAAGTTTCCAGGCCCCTTTTCAGAAAGATCGGATAACGCCGTATTTCTAAATTGCATATTTCTTTTCTTACTTTCTATTTTTTGAAAGAATCGTATAGAAAGTGTGTATGCACTACGGCCTCTTTGAGGAGTATTTTTCTATTCCTCAGCGGTAGTATGTTTGTTCTTTAGTATGTGCAAACGAAAAATTGGAATATGGTACTTTTCTTGATCGTGCTCCGAGGTGACAAGCATCAGATCATAGCTCCGACATAACATACAAATCGACCATATGTTAATTAAAACGAGTGTACACTTTTGCAGCATTAATTGCCGCCTTTGGTTACCTGTTACATTTTTCGTTTCAATATATATCCATCCCGAAATTAAAGCAAAAGAGAATGGAAATTTTTAATAATTTCCTTTAATCTTAATTACTTCCAGGGTACACAAGTCAGAAAACGTAACGTATTGGTCAAAATGCAGAAATTTCGTGTAGAAGTTTGTCGCGCGTGATGTCGGCTTAGGATTGACGAATTTTTGTCCAAATGTTTCAAAGCAGTACAGTTTCATCGCTTTAGTTATCAGTCGACCTGACCCTAAGCTTATTTCTTTAAACCCTACCAAATGGTAATATGCTTGGCGGCCAACTTTACAATAACTCGTTGCTTTGGTTTTAACATTACGAATGTGAACAGATTTTCACCAAACTTCAAGCGAAATTGGGCGTTCATTACGAACAAAAAATTTGTTTGCAAGTTACTTTATCTAATACTAGTGGCTAATGTTTCCTTGCAAATTATGAATTCCGCATGAAGGGAAAAATGAATTTTTCGAAGCTGTACGAGAAAAAATCGATTGAAAATATCAATAAGAGTCGCTAATGAATATATACTGCGAGGAGTGTATCATATTCCAGTCAGCGCTGCTGATGTTTCGTGTGAGCGCCTTTCCGAAGAGGATCGAATGCAGTTGGGTTGAAAGATCATAAGATTACAACCTTACGCGCATTTGATTCCTTCTTCGACTTAATTTCTTCAGCAGTTGTTGATAAACTTTCCTAGCTAGGGTTGCTTTTAATTGGAGCAACTCTGAATCTACAGGATTTTCCGAATTAGTCAAATGAATGTTATTCACATGAATGACTTACAAGATATAATGTACACGTGCTACGATCACACCGTTACTGTGCTTATACATAATTTATTTTTTCTGTTTCTTTTGCTGATGAAATAAAAGGGTTTACGATGCTTGATTTGGTTCAATGAATTTCTTATTTCACTTTAAGTGGTTTGGCTTAAGACATTTTATCAGATGTTCTGTGTGCGTTATTTGCTTTTACAGGGATGGATAGAGAGGGCGGTTAAAAGTTTCGTGAACAGTAAGTAGAAACTGTACATTTTGCAGGAGGATTTCGTATTGTCTGCTAACGATGCTTACTTTGATATTGCGAACCTGTTTTACTGTCATGGACCCTAGCTTTGGGTCATCCAGAATATTGAATCATGTAGCGTGCATCTGAAGGATAGTCTGTGTTAAAGTTGTGGAATGATATCTTTTTCGCGCAACTTTCGTGCTCAACACGCCTGCTTGAAAGAATATTCTTTCTATCTCTTCCCTCCCTCTATTAACTAACTTCATTCTTAAAAAATTTTTTTTTTACCTTGACGTTTCCCGTTGCACCATTGCCGAAACTTTTGATTTCCCTTCAAATGTTGAATGGTGGACCTCTCTGTACCTTCTGCGTTTTATAGTGGGCCTTCCAAAACAAATATCTATCAGTTTCCCTTTTCTTTTCGGGTGAACAGAGTGGTTATATTCATTCCCAGACCTTCGAGAAATTCTTCGAAATATTTTGAAATATCGTTTTCTTTCGGCACTTGGGTTCGCTTCATCCAACAAATGTTGGGTAAGACGTGATTTGTAGTTAATGAAACGTTCAACATATAAGGACTCGATGTTCCCCTTTATGGTTTCGGCAATTTTTGTTGTATTGACACAAAATAGATTGACGTGTCATTTGAACAGGTCAGTTCGTTTCTCATTGCCGTAACTTCACCTTTGCCTGGAGTGATGGTACCACCCCCGTAGAAAAAAGCCTCTGCTGTAATAAATAATAATAAACAGTAAATGATATTTAAACAGATTGTTTACAGTTTCCATGTTTGACATGGCCGCACTTTGTGGGGTCGGATCGAGTGAATTTATTTCTAGATTAGCTTGGCCATATTGGGTTGTATTTCATTAGAATGCGTCGCGATGATATTAGTTTTTATTCGCTTGTATATAAGCTCTCGAGCATTAAGCTTTATCGGTGCTAGAGACGTAGGTTAGCAGTTGACGACTGGTAAATATGATAATTTTTTGTTGCCTATAAAAGTCATACAGGGGGACGTTAATGCTCAAATAATGGCTAACATTTTCGGTCCTTTTGCGCAATAGTTTCATTCTGCTTTCGTCGATGCTGGCGGTAACGGGGATATGAGTTTGTCATTTGACGGCTACAAATTTTTCCTTATAACTGGAGTACGGACGGATGGCGTTAATTAAAATTAGTTCATCGAAGGCTATTTTGACTTATTCACCTAAGTGGATTACTTTTAATGAGAAGTAAGTAATATTTGCGATCTTATCTTTTTTCTTTCGAATCGGTGATGTTATATGTTCAACTATGTGAGCGTATACTCTCATGAGTCTTTATAGCACCCCGAAAGTTCCACGACCGATATTGATTGCTTTAGAGTATTGGAGCAGGGAAATCGGAAAGGGATTGTCTATACCCCTTGGGGTTCATATTATTTTGTTTACGAAGATAGCACAGGGTTGTGTCTTTGCTAAAAATTATAACTGTACGACTTTCCATGTTACAATGTACCGCATGGTAACAAAAGCGGACAAAAGAACTTACAAAGTTAAGAAAAAAAATTTAAAAACATTGCACAAAAATGTGGTTTAGGCAATGAGGCATCCGAGCTATGTCTTATACTGTTATTTATACAAACTGATCTAGACATGTGAACAAAGATCAAAGTATCACTTTCTTGCATAGAAAGACTCCGGTTCCTCATACTTTCATCGACTATTTGTTTGTTTAATCCAATTCTGAATGCATTCTAGCCCGTATGTAACCTTACTACATATGTAAGTCCATCTGCGCAGAATATGTATATGTATGTATATATAGCTTTTTTATGTGACTCAATCTCCAAACCAAAATTTAGATCGGACTGCTTTTCTTCAACTTACACATATGTACATTTTTTGTTACTTCTCCGTGTTTTTCTTAATTTCTTCTGAAATTATAGAGGGCAATTAATTCACTTTTAATGTTGCTTATGAAATGTACGCTTTCCTCTCTCCCTCCCTCTCCCAATTAATATTACATTTTTTGCAGCGCAAATAGTAAATCAACGTTAGGTGAAATCCTCTGAAAGATAAAGTTTAGGATTACGTGCGGACAGGAACGTTTTCTTAATCACATACCTATATATGTGCAAACAGACGTCTATAACTTTATTACTTTGAAATCATAAGAACACTCGAAACTTTTGCAAATAGTCAAAAAAAAGAAGAAAAATAATAAAAAAGATTTTAATGGAATTCAACTCAAACAGTAAAGTTTTGCGGATTGTCATGAATGAAAGGAATAATTTTCACTTTTAAAAATTACTTAGCATACTTGCATTTCTTTTAATTCTCTTGCACAAACAATTATACACAAAAGTCCATTTTTGCACCGGCACTTAATACAAAAAAAATGAAAAAATAAAAAACGAAATCCTTTCCTATTTGTTTCTTCTCGCTTCTTAGTATTTCTTTGCATTATATTGAAATTTTTCCCTCTTTGGGATAAGTAAATATTTGAGCTAAATTTTCCATTTTGTTAATGAATTTCGGTTTCTGTTCTTTTTCTATTTTTTTTTTTTTTTTGTTGTTCGTTTATTCTTATACCGTAAATCGTTTTATTTTGATGGTTTTTGTTTCGTTTAATTTCTCTCTATTTTTTATTTGCAGACCTTTTAGCCTATTTTGACATTTATTTTCATACCGATTCGAATGGATCGATTGTTTACTCACCGCCCAAATTAAAACTAAAAGGTATTATTTTTCTACATTATTATTATTTTCTCTCATTCGAGTTGTATTTGTTTTTTCCTTTTTTTTTTGCATAAACTTTAATTAAGAAAACATTAAAAATAAAATTCGGCTGAAGTCGACTTTACCTCCCCATTACTATTTCACTCTTTTATATTTTTTTTGTTAAAAATAGTGAATAACCTGCCAAAAAATTATTAATCCGTTGAGCTTTAAGTTGTTACATTTGGCATTTGTTTTTAATAACTGTCTTCTATTTTGCCGCAAGATAAAGATCATGACGTCAATGATGACATATGTTTTTCGTAGAGACCTTTTGAAATCAAGTCGACACCGTTCAGGGGGTGTGTATGTGATAGATTGACTTTGCTTCATTCCAAGTAAGTTCTGCATTAATCACAGAAGCATTATATGGCATAAGGCGTATTTCCCGGCCGATTTGAGTAACATAACAACCCGCCTGTATAATAATACTGCTGCCGCAGTGTTTTCCTACGGTTCTTCCTTCGGGATAGCAAAAATTATTCTATATCAAAACAACTTTCACAAGAATTACACGTTGTCTTGCTTTATGACTAGTGACGGGTCACAACGCCAGAACACACCCCTTAGTATGATATACAAAAAATTTCTTATTTATAAATTTCGATAATTGCTTTTAAAATGCTCTGCTTGCTGGCAGTAAAGGTACGGGTGCCTTGTATTACTTGCTTACCGGGCGCGGATGAGCGTATAGAATTGGATGATTTACCATGATCACGATCCTCTCGTCTTGGTTCCTTATATTGGCTCTTCTGTCCTGCTGATTGCCAAACAGTGGAACAAGTTCAATGAGTTTCCTTAGAAGAGTCGCAGATAGAAATTTCATCGATTTAAAGACCTTGTTCAATGTCGAGTGTTTTCATGTGTTTCACGTTTCGGCTCTCTAAATTTCCAATCGCTCTAAATACGCAAGCAACAGATATATCATTGGTTATTAATAAGCATAATTTGAGGCCGTGGTAAACGTATTACTGTTCATTTCCTACCCTAGCTTGATGGTGTCTAGTATATAACCGATTTTTCTAGTTTATTATTTGGCGAAGGCGTTAACACCTTCCATTTTACCACAAGCATTTTTGACCGCCGACATAGCAATTACAGTTTTGTAGGCGTGAAGTTCTTAACTGCAATTCAATTTTGCAAACAGATCAACAGATGCAAAGGCTTTCGTCCGAATTAAAGGAATTATCCATCTATAAGTTTCTTAATTTCATATGCGAAATCCTTTCTTCTTGATTGACTCTCCGACTAGCATCAATTCGCCTTGACATCGCCCTAGATAACTTCTGCCTAACTTTGGAAGTCGCAATGGACGGTTTCGAAGCAAATTCAGTTTGCTGTTTTTCATAGATCTTTGTTCTTCTTCAATGTTTCTGCTACTGCTTTTTTTATTAAATCCTCATGAGCAGTGGCGTAGAGGAGGATCGCGTGTACCAACTCTGTTTTTGCAGCCTCAAATCTCAATGTGCTGGAGTATATGCGGTCGTGGCTATAATGAGTGGTCAGGCATAACATTTATCGATTGGCCATTAAGCTGTCTTCACTGCCTGTCTCTTTCCATTTCTTCACTTCTTTCTGACCGTCAGCGTGTCATAGGTATAGATGAGAAATTATCTGGCCTGCCCAAACCATTTTAAAGACTTCACCTATCACCCTAAAGGACTAGGTCCCGTACGCTATATTCCAGTGCTTAGTCCCCTGTTTGTGTGAGGATTCCACCTGCCAGTAATGGCAGGGAGCCGAACAGATGGACATAGTTTAAGAATTAATTCTGATGTTAATAGAAGTACGAAGACGACATTTGATTAAAACAAAGGACTGCGCTATATATACACTTCAGTTTTTCAACGCTTGAGCTTTTCAAATTCTTTGAAGGTTGCAAACGGCATTTTAAACCCAATATGTCCTCGTCACATTTTCGTAAGTTTTTCTAAGTTGTAAAATGTCCAAAACAAATTTCAGTTCAAATTAGAAAAAAATAGAATAAAACAGCAAAGAAATCATTAAAACTCTTTCGTACAACAGCAGCGGCAGTAGCAGCAAAATAATAACAACTACGTTGAAGCGAAATGAGGTCTGCTAATGTAAATTTTATGTTTGCAAAGGTCATTTTCGAGTAGAGTACGCAATTTTCTAAATTGTAAATATTACCTTGACATGCAAAGCAGTCATTGTCATGCAAAGAAACACGAACAACACCAGTAACAAAGTATATAAGGATTATCGGTTCATGTTAAGTAATCTTAAGTATTGCTGTTGTTTGCGTTATAAAAACACTGACACACACACACACACACACACACACCCGAGCAAATAGACACACACACACACAGGCGAGCATATACACATTCATTCATTCCTTTACTCAGAAACTTGGAAACAGAAAAAGTACAACAATTAAATTTAGATTTACATTCATTCACATTGTTATCCTTTATATTTTGTATTTTACTACAATTATCATCATACTCGCAATGCATGCAAACACACACTATAGCATATATGACCTCAACTTCGTGCTTATATTGTAAGCACTTTTACTCAAAGTAACCTTGTCCCCGCATAACCAACCAAACAAAAAAAGAAAAATAAATATTTTCTATTTCGTCACATGCTATGAAAAAATGTGTGCATAAATACGAATATTCAAGTAAATATGTGTACGTGCAAGTGTTTATGTGTGTCTATTGTGAAATCTTGCATCCTTTGATATTTTACTACTATTTCCGGTGTTGTCCCTAATGCGCTTAAGTAATGTTTTATTTCCTTTTTAACTTGTTTGTATGTTCCTTCATCTCTGACATGTTTGTTTTGTCTAAGGGAAGGTTACATTAACAAGTCGAGAATACAATTACATACAGACTATATACGAATGTATAATTATGCAGATTACTTTCTTTGTCATGCTGTTGTTTCAAACAAAATGCGTATCTTTTGCTATAATTTTCTTATTTTAATTTTTTTTTTATTTTTCGTATTTCATTTTGTTATTTTGCCTTAATTACACAATATGCGTTTGTGTATTTATGTGTCTGTCTGTGTGTCTGTCTGAGTTTATAGTTTATGAACCTGCAAATTCGTCTTTTGTCATAGTGTGTTACGTTCGTTTTTTGTTTCTGCGTTAACTTACATTACACTTATGCTTATGGAGGTCCATTCCACATACATAAGTAAAAAATGACGTGTTTTCGCCACATTTTACTTGCGGTTTCACTTCATGTTTGCCGCTACTGCAACGGATTTTAATGCTTTTCAAAAAGTATATTTAGCTCATAGGGGTTTTCGCCTGCAACTTGGAAATATTTGAATAAAAACCAGTCACAAACTGGATACAGCCTTCGAACCCTTTCCTCATTATTTGTAGTTTTACATGCTACCACAGCCCACACGAGATTGCCCGAAGAACGGTACCTAACAATAAGAGCCCACACGCCGCTCATACCTAGGTCCTTCGCGCCACCATCATTTATGGTTCCTCAAGAAAAAGAAGAGGTTCTCCTAAGCACATGTAACATACGATAAATGGGCATCGTAACCCCCGTGGTGCTTTAATTTGGACTATAAAACTTTCATCATTACGTTACGCGACCGCAGCAAGTTTTGCTTTCGGATCTCGTATATGAGTTTGGACTTGATAATTGAACCTGTCCCTTCGCAATATATATACGTCTTCCTCAAACAACTGATATGGTCTGCTATACGCTCTCGTCTACCACTGCTTCTGAGTCCTTTACAATCTTACTATCTCTGCTCAGATAACTTGTATTTCATCAATGGCTAGAGAAACTGCACTTTTACAAAGGAAACAGTGCATCACGTAAGCAATCCAAGGGAAAAATCTTTTGTAAGGTTACAAATACTCAAGCCTTAAGCTTTTTTTAGTCAATAGCCTTACGACCAACTGTGCAGGGATCATCATTTTCAGGTGTAAGTTTCGGCACGTCTATGCTCCTGAAACTATATAAATTCTACCGCACAGAATCCAATATTTCTTAAATTACGTTTTGAAAATTTTTACGTCAATGTTAATAAGCAACAATCGCATCTTGCTTTAGATTCATCAGCAATAGGTATATGATTTCGTAGAACGCATAAAGGGACGTAGGGTAGTTCTATTAAGAAGTAGATAGCAGGCAGACACACGTTATGAGGCATTTTCGATTCAAGTGTAAGGCAATCATTCAGTCATATTGAAGACTTCTCACGAGAGTGGCATCAGTGGTATTTCTTAAATGCACACCTAATAAGCGCAGTTTTCCTTTCATCCAAAAGAGCAAAAAACTTTCTTTATACCCTACATCACTTCGATTCAGAATCGTTTTCTGAATAGATTTAAGATTGTCTGTCTGTCTGTCCGTCGTGTTGTCTGTGTTCAAGCCATAGAGCGAAAATTTTTAAAATATTTCTATGAAATTTGATACGTCGACATAGTTTGGCCCAAAGACGAACGCTGTTGAAAATGGTTTAGATCGCACAACTTTTTCGGCCTCTTCCCAGTAACGCCCTACTATCACTAAAGTCGACAGAAGAGGTGAAATTCATTGTTTACCCAAAACAATTCCACTGTTCCGTCCAAAAATTTTCAATCGTCTGTGGGTGCAATGCAATGTGTCCCTAGAACTAGAACCATCTTAAAAAATCCGATGGACATAAAAACTCAAGAATTTATAATTTTGAAAATTTATATATTTGTAGTTTTTGTTTTTATTCAATGTTTTTTTAACGATTTAATCCGACACTGCCTTAATCCCAGGGAGCCATATTTTAATTTTGAACGACATGTTAGTAAGGTTCATTTACTTAGTTACTGGTTAAGATTATGAGCGAAGAAAAATGCTCAAAAACTTTCATTAAACCGCTAACAAACATGAAAATCTGAATAAACAAAATATTTACATTTTATAAAAAAGAAAAGAAACCCCTTCAAAGCGAAAGTGGGAAAAATAGTTTAATAATTTCTTAAAAAATTTCCAAGGACAATAAGGTAATTTACAAACGCATGAACATTAATAAGTTTATTAGAAAAAGAAAAAAATTAAAAAAAAAACAAACGAACACGAAAATAATTTATTTAAACCTTAATAACTATTAGTTTTTTTTCTCTCTCTCTCCTTTTCGTTTCATTTTTCATGTACCTAATATGCAGGCCCGAAACCAGGTCCACCACGTAATTTAACCGTAACTGAAGTGTCGAATGGTTTTCTTATCTCATGGCAAGCACCGCTGGAACGAGCTCATATCGTAAAATTTTACACTATTAAATATCGCACCGACGCACAGTGGAAGACACTGAATCGCGGTCAAATACGACCGGAAGAAACGCAATATTTAGTTAAGAATTTAGTTGGTGGTCGTACGTATTATTTTCGCGTTTTAGCCAATTCGGAAAAATCCTATGAATCCAGCGATGAAGTTAAATTTCCGGTACCGGCACGTGTCAAACATAAAGCGATAACAGCCGGTGTCGTTGGGGGCATCCTGTTTTTTATAGTTGCGATCATTTTATCGGTTTGTGCCGTAAAAATTTGCAATAAACGTAAACGACGAAAACAGGAAAAAGGTAAAACCAACAATGACAAGCCAACCTTTTTGAGGAAACTCAAAAGAGAAGCATTGAAATGGTTTTTAATATTTAAAATCAATTATAAATTTATTCTTCTTTTTTATTTCTGTTATAATTTTCTTTTTTGTGATATGCTTAACTTTTTTTCAAATCTCGGTTTATTATTTCTTACGTTTGTATATGAAAATTATCTTTAAGTACAAGCACAAGGGCAAAGCATTTTATTTACTTTGTTTATTTTAAATCGCTTATCCATCAGTTAGGATAATATCTAATGGACTGTGGGCGTGTCAATGAGTCGATTGGATTAACTATCAAAAGTGTTGAGGAGCATTCAAGTCAAATTTCGTTCTGACGTAAGCCAATCAAATCATGATTTATTTTCGAATACGACGGCTTTTCTGCAAAATATATTGAGCTTTTAGAAGTCAGTTTTAAGAATACATTTAACGATATACTTTTTTCTCGGTATCATAATGCCGAGGGAGGTTATAAAAGGTGTTTACGCTGCGCTCTTCAGAAAACCTAACATAATTATGCGCGACTATTCTAGGACATTCAAATTATATGTGCGTATACCAAAATCCACATATCTGCCTTGTAGCGGGCCTTACCATAGCAGTGCAAGACCTATCTTATTCACCATTTTTCCGACGCTTTTAGCAGCATATGAGTTTCATATGGAAAGAATAACTCATCTTGTGAAGGGTCCATTGCTAAAGGAGTTTATAAAAATCCAAACGCCAGACGAACGGAAAGTTAACGCTTGCAAAAATGTTAAGTTAGAAAAAGCAATGCTTGATTACTTGGACGGGAAGGAGCGCCTATTTCTTGCATATTGGGAGCTCGCGATATTATGACTTTTGGGATATCACACCAAGTTTTTGATGGTGTTCTTTGGTGATGGTTTCATTTGATGGAAAAATCCACACTCAGCTGACCGCGGCCTTACCTCTTCTTTTTTCTACACCCCGCAATAGCACTTACTCTTTCTCTTAGAGAGCGAACTAAGCTTATTTGTACTCCCAATACCATTGCAATGCCTTCTAAATGTCTGGAAACTGTTAATCAATTAATATTTATTTAGTGATTAAGGAACTTTTCCTGACATTTGACACGAACCTTCTTCTTTCGGCAATATCTCAAATTCTTTCTGTCTCTCTCTCTCTCTCTCTCTCTCTCCCCCCATCTTCATTCCCTTTCTTGTGACGCCAGCATGCTTCTATCCTATCATGCGAAAATTAAATCTCAAACAACATCGCCGTGCTGTCATTAACGTATTATCCCCGGCAGCAATTGGTTACTTTTTTATAATAGATATCCCAAACATTCGGGCCGTACGTAGGTAATAGGTTGCTTAGTCAATTTTCTACAAATTATTTTCCCTTCATTCGTAATTGGCGACAATAAAGGACAATAAAGAGGATAATAAAGGCTTCGTTAACTTCTGTAGATCAGCAGAAAATATTAAATATTGAAATTTACAAAACAAAATCTATCGTATACTTGAGCTTTTGCTTTCCATAACGTGCTGAGCTTATAGAGACTTTGTGTAGTATTTACATTTACACGGAAAAAGGATTGCAAATAGTAGCTCACTTTTGCAAAATGTTTAGTGCCTTTCAAGGCCTAAAATTTTGTTATGGATTTCTTTTATACCCTGCACCACTTGCATACTGAGTTGTGCGGATGTATGCAGCAACAAGAAGACCTTGAAATAGACCCATCCTTTACTATGCCAATCGATTCAGAATCACTTTTTGCGTCGATCTAAACTTGTCGGTTCGTCCGTCCTACTTGTTTTCTTATGTTCACACCACGAGCCGCAATTTTTTGATGACCCCGCCTCTTTTGATCCAAGAACGTCATTGAAAATTGTTCGGATCGGACTGCCTTTTCGACCGCTTCCAATATACTATAAATCCTTATTTTGGAAAGGCATAATATGAATGAATACCTGTGTTAAGCGCCGTGATGTAAGGTACTTAATGGTAAACGTGCGGTGTTTTTACTTGTTAAAGTTATTGTAAACACTTTCTTCACGTTTCCCAAGTTTAAATGTCGTGGTTGTAATCATTTTCTTTTTAAATTAACGTCAGTCATTCACCTTAATGCTACACAATAATACCAAATAACGGAGAAAAGGCTCGATAATTTCTAAAGAAATCAAGATAACGAGATTTTAATTCATTTCAAGAGTGATTTAAATATTGATTAACGCTGGCGGTTAAACTTAACCAACAGCAAGGCAAAATAAAAATGAAAAACTGTTTAATCAGAGGTCCGGTTTAATTACGAGGAATGAACAGCGAAAGTTGCGGGTGGACGGGCAAATACGACCGAACGACGAACGAACTTGACTATCCCGATAAAAGGCCTTACACAGATCAAGAATGCAAAAGAATTATGAAACTTTTGATGGGTATTTCCAGTAGCTTTATAAACCGATTGACGAACCTAGAATGCCGCTACGCTTTGGTGATAGTTATATCTATAATTTATCAAAAATGAAATACCTAACGAACAAGAACAGTTTTTAATAACACAATACATCAAATGTTTAGGGAAACAAAAAAAATGAAATAAATTTTAATTAACACTAAATTCTATTTAAATAAAATTTTAATTACGGGAATTCGCCTGCCATAACATATTTTTGGACTTAATTTTTTTTTTTTTGCAAAACAGTTTTCTATTCTTTTTATGGTTTTCCTTTTTTTTAATATTTTTCACTTATTTTTATTATTTATTTAATTTAATATTTTTAATTGTTCATTTTTTTCCTCTTCTTACGCATATTTCTATTCAATTAGCGCTCAATCAAAATAATTTATAATATTTCAATGTAAAATTAATTAATTTTTGAGATATTATTAAATTATTTTCGCATAGTTGCGCTTTTTTCACAATTTATTTATTTGTTTAAACATAAATCATCTGAACTCATGCATACATGTATATATATTTCTAGTACAATATCATACGAGCTTAATACCCATCATCAAATTAATTTATTGCATTAGTGTTGAATGCAAAGTACAAGAACGAAAAATCAATTCAGAACTTTTACAAATAGTTTGTGTTATTTCAGGTTAAATTTAAAAACAAAAAAAAGGAGCATTTAGTTTGGGATGATTTTTAAAGTCGAACAGGTCCACATTCAAAATACACGAGCCTATTAGCTCGTGAATAATTAATGCCAAGTGTGATGTACACTTTGAAGGCAAAAATTCGGAGTTGGTCACTTAAAAAGGCCGTGCGGATATCATCGTTTTTGGTCTACGCCGAGTAATTTATTTACGGCAACCATTACAATAGTTCGAGCCCAAGTTTTTTAACTAATCATCATTAGCGTCATGCTTAAACATCTCACTTATTAGCAGGCATGATGATTTTATTACGAATTCGATGCATCAGGACTTCATGCCTTTTAAAATGCATTGCAGTTGCATACTTCAGGTGCCATAAACAAATTTGAAAATTATTTGACCCCCCCACAAAAATTGCGGAGAAGTAGTTTGAATCCAAGTTAATGTTATATATGAATACAACTTCAATAGGTCCACCATTGCGACGTACATGCACACCGGAAGATGACCAATTCCAGTTTTTCCAATGTATAATACTAGAACTTCACGGTTAGTCACGCTTATACATATACACCTTGAAAGATATAATCTGCTTCCTCTAGAACTCAATAAATCAACAACACGTGGTTCAAAATATGTTTTAACTGTATCTTCGGTAACATTTCTTTTTCCAAATTTTCAATAACTGTTGTATCTTAGCCGTCACGTTAATACAGATTATCCTTTAAATGATTCAATAAATAGTATTCGTTAGTCTGTACCTTCTTTTATGAGAGTCCTAGAAAGTAAGTCAAGTATGTGAATATATCCAGTAGTCGCCAGTTTTCACTTAAAGCCGACAAACGTATTTTAATAAAATGTACACAGCCTACTTAGCTTACGCGCTAAATTGAAATAATTGCTCATAAAAAGAATAAGCAAGAATTAGCTGAGCTGAAGGTGTACCTCTTTTCCGAGTAAAAGAAAGTGTTACACCCCACTACTATCCTTCAGATACATATAATTTTGCTATGGCTTCAATTAGAAAAGCAAGTCGAAGACAGAACGTTTAAACGAAGTAATGTTCTTGATCGTAACTCACATATCTGCCCTGTTCTCACAATTCAAAGCATTTGAAATTTTTGTGTAATAAGCCTTCTCGACGGCCTGTACGAAATAATACATCTTCCTTTATATACTAATGGAATGGATACCTATCGAAAATGGTCTGGATAAAATCGCTTACCTAGAGTTCTTATGAGAAAATAATTTCCAAAATTTTTTATATTTCTCCAAAATAGTCGGCAAAATATAACACTTTGGCATACTGTATCAATTTGAAAAATTTGAATAGGATAGGACTAATTTTTATGCACCTACTTCCGTTCTAACGGAAGCCAAGAAAATTAGACCAAATCATACTCTAGGCAATAATTGGCAAACGAACTATGAATCTGTAAGTTATTATAAAGGTGTATGAACGTATGCTATGAAAATCTCAGGCTAGAAAAAAGATCTTATGAAAAAATTCTTAATAAAAATTCATAAAGACGTGAGGCCGTTACGGCAACATTCAACATAAAAAAGAAGTGCAAAAATAATAATGGGTCGCGGCCCACCATTAAATAACCTACATCATCCTAGAGCTATTCATACGACGACTGTTCAAAACAAGGCGTTATTTGAGAAGTAGTTAAAAAATTGGTGCTATCCGAAACATTTCCAGTAGGATTGGCGCTTGGGTTAAAGCACATCAGTGGACCGTATTTCATCAAAGTATCTCAAAAACGCACAAGAAAACAAGATGGACAGATGGACAGACAAATGTAAATCGATTTAGAAAGCGATTCTGAAAGTGATTGGTCGATATATTAAAATGCGGGTCTATCTCAAGTTTTTCTGAACGATGCATGCTTGATGTGCCCTTGCGCCACAAGTGGTGTGGGGTATAATGGCGCTGCTTGAACTGCGGCATTTGTTTTTGGTATACGAACAGTGTCGAATTTACAAAGTTGTTGAACTTCATTATGTCGTATCGATGTGTGTGGGCGATATTTTTTCCACGCTTTTATTGACAGTGGAACGGCAATATTCCAATGCCGTAATGGATAATGTGTAATCTGCATTTATTGCTGCATATTGTGGAATATCAAGAACAGATAAACCTGTTGTAAATTGGTTCACTCACTTCCAACTATTCGAGTAATATCAGTATGCTCTTTTCTTTCGATATTTCATATATTTTTCTCGAAATTTTCAAACACATTTTTTGTAAGCATTACCATATCAATCATTAAACAATCATTACCAAACATGCCATACTTGCTTTTCTTCTTTTTTATTATTCGAAATAGATATTAATTTATTTTTCCAACATACATAAATTTGTTTAAAATTAATTGATACTAACATTGCATGCCATTGTAAATTTAATTATTATCACAGAAATCAGTTTCTATACCAAACATATATAAGTATCACGTGTGCGCATTACTTTCATATGACTACATTTTTATAATAAATATCACAAACCGTTTATGATGCTATGATGTCAAGTCCTTATTTCTCTCTTTTTTCTTTTTTCTATTTTTTTTAAATGTTGGCTAATAGTAGATAGAGAATAACCCAAATAACTTGCTTAGGTTGTCATTCATCATCTATAACAGCAATCAATGTCTTATATAACTTGTTTAATTTGTTTTTTTTTTTTGTTTGGCTTTTTGTTTATGTTAAGTAATAATTCAACTATTATTTAATTATTTTTTCAATTTAATCGTATTTTCATTTAGTTTCAAAAAGAAAAAGAAAAATTGAAGTGTTTTTTTAACAAGTTACAAAAACATCCAATAGCAACTACATCTGACATAAGATTTGAAAGCCAAAAACCCGCAAAAAAAACACAAAATTCGATTTTCATTTATGTTCTAAAACTTTGATTATTTTACACTCCGATCAAAGAGTTTTGGGAGCCTTGGTGAATTTTGATAGCCTTACAATCTGATGAAAAAATTTCGAGAACCGACGACTAGCAGTTTCCCTTTCGAAATCACATTAGACGTTTGTTCTCAACTGTAGTCCTTTCCTTGAACGAGAGCTGAGTACATTTTTGAAAATATTTTCAAATAACAGGTTATATATGTAGCACAAAATCTTTACGTTCCTGACATCTTTTAACATTTTTGTACTCTTGACTTGAGAACAAAGCTATTTAGAGGCTCCTGGGTACAAATATTTTAAAATACTCTACGATAACTCGCTTCATTTGAAATCAAATGCATCCATAAATTTTTAAGTAAATCGAGACAACTAAACCTACTTTGTAAGTTGTGCTGCCATCTAAAGCTAGGCCGACAGGGAAGACACAGCAACAAAAAATTGAAACAGTTCTGAAATTAACATTTGGGTCATCATATAATCGATACTGTTTCTGACTGTTTGTTTTATTGTAGAGGCGAACAATGCCGTTTGTGATTTTTTTTCAAGCTATTAGAAAATCTACAGCATGCAGCTGATAACGGCCTACCTCAAATTGCCGTAACCGTAACCCAGAAGGAATTTTAATAAAAAGCTGGGAAAATTTTCAAATATGGTTTGCAATTCCACACGCAAGTTATACGTTTCAAGACCATACCCTTAACAATTCGTTAAGTGTCTCTAAAAGTAGGTAAAGAAAAACAAAAGAAAGCAAAAGTGAACTTTAATTAACTCAATCCGTTGTTCGGAGTGTATTTATAAATAAAAACATTTATGAAATCGAGTAAAACCCATTGAATGATGAAATACTGAAAGTGAAAAAAGAGAACAATTTGAGAAAAAACATTAACCTTTACCGCGATCAATAAATGTCATCGAGTTCTTAGTGGCCCGTCGTTGTTTCTGCCCAGAGCTAAGTTCTTGATGGTAAAGGTTGTGACAAATGCTGGGCAGACGTTTTTTGTAAACAATTCACGCACAAAGATGGTAAAAATTGAATTAAAGGAAAAATTAAAAAGTAATTCGTTAAATTTTTTAATGAATTTCCAAAAAAAAAAAAATTGTATAAAATGATCGCGTTAAACTGTTTTAGAATACAAAAAACATTTTCTAAACGATGGCAGCTAACATGTTTCATTCAAAACAACACGAAAAAGAAAAATACGCTTAATTTCGTTAAACAATTACGCGGGCAAAGAAGACTTTGCAGACTCATGCAGTTCATGCATGTAATAATTAATCCCATTTAAGCTAAAGTCAGCTTTGCGTAGATAATTGATAAACAGAAATTAATGCATAGCTGCCTCGTAAATGCATATTTTTGTAAAAGCCCCAGAACGACGCTTCAACTCGTTTATTTTCTCTGAACTGTTAAATATTTTTGAGTTTTATGTTAGCGAACTTTTGAAACCGTACCGTTTAGTAACCTACAGAAGGCGGGGTAAGTTGTTATATTTGAAAGTTAAAAAAAGAAAAAAAAAAAGCAACAAACTAAAACTATTATTTAATCCATACATATATAGTTTTATGTGTGTGTGCGTGTGTGTGTGTGTTTGCGTTTAGAAGTTTTTATCAGAAACGATTGTAAAACAAAAAAGACAAGAGTTTCGTGAAATCTAAAAGACCATCACAAATTATTTTTACCAAACGTCATTCACATTCATTGCTTCGCTAATCAGATATGAACATAACAGTACAAATATGAAACAATCCAATCCTCGCATACATACATGCATACATATATATACACGCATTCGAACACAACCATAAAGCATTTATAATAAAATAATCATTTGAAAATTTCTTTTCGATTTCATTTCATTCCATTCACCTTAAGAGAAATGGTTCTCCTAAAGAAAATCCTTACCCCACCCGTCGACATGAACCCTATCTATAGCTTTCCTTCTTGTTCATATTTCCTTTAATATTCATTCCATATGCTATAGCGTTTATAAATAAATATCATTTTGCATTAAAAACCATTTCATGCTCACCTTTTTTTTTAATCACTTTGTAGAGCCTGATCCTCTAATAAAAAATATATAAATATATATAAAGTAATATTTAATACGTAACGTAACAATTTGTGTACATGTGTATATGGTGTATGAAAAACAAAAATCAATAACTAATTATGTGTGTATATGTGTGTATAAATATCAATGTGTTGTACTCCCCAGCCATATAGAACAATGTTTCTTAAATACATTGCAAAGCCCTTACCATTATACAAGTTTTTAAACAAAAGATCACTTTCGAAATATCGCAAAATAAAGTGAAGATTGATTTTTCTTCTTTTCAAAGTGTATCGAGTTCGGTCAGCTTACCCTGCAGTTTGAAAGCTTTCTTTTTTTCCTTCTTTATTACTTTCGAGACCTTCCAATTACACTCCTTTCAAATGACTTCAAATTTAGTCATGTGCTGTCACAAAGTAGCGTAGCTAAGAAGTGCGACTACCAAGTCGGTGTCCGCCGGTTCAGATCTCCTAGCGCTAGACGGCAATGAGTACTCAGTCGGCACAATCATAACATAGGCTGCGGCCATTGCTTCTCTTTTTCCGCACTTTCTTCTGACCATGACGACGTTAGACTTATAGGAGTGACTGCTCATTGTAAAGAAAGAAAAAAAAAAGGAAACGGGCCCAGATAATTTTCAATGCGGATTCCTGAAAATCTTCCAAGACGATTTACCCAAGTTTGTTAACGTGTTCAACTGTTCTGTTTGTCTCTTGTTCAAATTAAACAATCCGCATCATTGAAGATTATAAGCTGAAGATTGGCACTAGCGAAATGCACTGATATATGTACTCGCGGCTCTGTCAGCCCTTGTTTGAAGTTTTAATATATATTGTGCCTTGAGCCCATCGGCCATTGCATTTAGTAGGAAGGTCACAAACCGCCTAACATTGTCGAGGAGTTTCATAGGTTCTAAGTGATGGGCTAATGAGTAAGCAAGTTGGTTGTTATATCAGAAGTGAGCGGTCGCTCACGTACTGGGAGTACGTGATAACGTCCATGTTCCACTTTTGCAGAAACGGTACATGTATAAATGGAAGCAACGCATTTCATAATGAATTTCACTCTATGTAGTATCGACATCGCTATTAATGAAAATTTCCTATGGCATTAGGTTTACGTAATGGGGAATTTTATTTATTTTATCAGAAGCTTTATCTTTCATTTCTTATTCTTTTTTATTTTAATCTTTTTTCATGGAAGGTTATCGCCTTCAATTGTCCTTTGAGGGTCCTCTTTAGACACTGCAAATTTATTATTCTCAGTCATTGGAGCCCACCATAGTATAAGAGAAAGATACCGCCTACAAGCGGCTCCAGGATTATTATACCCGAACCACGGAGGTATATTCATTTTGTCGCAGTGTTTGCAACGTCCAAAAGCAAGTTTTAAAAACCCTGTGAAGTCTATATATTTACGACGAGCACCAAATTCGGAGTCGATCTAGCCATGTCTGCTCGTTTCTGCCGGTGCGTGTCGGTCCTTATTTGTGTTGTTGACACTATCCTGCTCGCAATAGTTAGTATATGTCGACTTCAAATTTGGCAGCAACGTTGAAAGCTCTTGCACGGAGATTTGTATTGAAATAGGACAAAGTTGGTCAAAGGATACGCCTGCAGTGCAAATAATCTACGAACACCTCTGCCGTTCGCATGTTCTTACTCATTACTCATAAACTACATTGGCTACACGGTAAAAATGTCAAAAAATTATCCACACCCGGGGAGTTGGGTATAAAAGATTCGACCAAACACGAATATCACTTTCTTACTTGTTTTTTACTGCATCAGTCCATTTTTCAGTTTGTGTGCGGTGACCAATATTTACATAGAAAGCTGGATCTCCGCGCGGAATTTCTTCACTGAAGCATGCCAACAATCGTGGACATAAATATCCCATAAAATGCCTATATTCTCGGCAAGGATAATATATCCCCGCCTTGCGTTATACGTAAAGGTGTTACGTATTAAGTATCATTTTGATATATTGAGAGGATGTGATTAGTTGTCGTTCTCTGCACTTTGTGTTTGTGTATAAATTTTAATCAGCCTGATACTATCTTGCAAAACAAATAAAAATTTATAGCCGCGATGGGGCCACTCATGGATATTAGTTGCGTCAAACAAAATCGGAGAGCTGTTGATTAAATGTGAGTCCTTCAACTGCCTGTCGCAATTATTCCTGAACAGAGTTCTGAGACGGTGCTGCTAATAATTTGGGAGTCTTTTTTTTAGTTCCTTAGCAAGCGCAGCCTTGTTTACGGTTGGATCGTGGTTTGTACCATTACATTAAGACAATAAGCGTCCAGTTGCACGATCGTACGATTTCTCAACCATGAATCGACATACAAGCCATAGTTAAAGCATGCAAGAATTTTGAACTAACAAAGGATATGGACGTTCTCTATCCGATCCTTGTTTCTTATTCCTTGCTATTGCAGGCGAAGTGCAAAATGTGCTACAGTACTCGTCCATCTTGGAGTGTAAAAATAGCTTCAGATAAATTTTCATTTCTTCAGACGCATTTCATAAAACAGCCTGATTACATTACTCGTAATTTAATTTGTTATCCGTTTTTCAACGAATTTCTATTCCTTCTAAAATCAAATTCTTTTGAAGGAAATTATGATTTAATAAAGTAAGATCAAAGTAAGAGTTCCGAGAAAAGAAGCGGAAAAAGCAAAAAAGTTAAAAGCAGTTATCGTCCTTTTTATTGTATAATAAAACGTTTATTTATGTCATTAGACCTGAGGCTAAAAATGTGTCAAAGATATCTTCTCCTCTGAGCGTCTTTGCATATCACATTAAGATGTGTTCTCATCGTATATTTCATTTTTAATCTTTTGAAAACAGGGAAACAACTTTTAATTGTCTCAAATTTAATTTAAAGTAATTTTATGAAAACGACAAAAAAATAATCATTCGTTACTATTTCATAATATTACAGAACGAATGCAACTGTTGTATGTACGAATGAAAATTCATATTTATTGTGTACAGTACATTAGAATAGAATCAATTTTCTGAGCTTTTGCTTACCTAAATTAATTGTACATTGCAAATATATATATATATATGTATATATTTATATATATATATATATATATATAAATGAACTGAATATTACATTAAGTATATCATTATTTAGTTTATGAACCTTTTGCTATATCTAGATCAGACACAAATATATACGCAATTATGTGCATATGGAATGTAGTATATAGTATATAAGTATTGTAATGAATATGTAATGGACTAAATATTTATACTAATTTTTGATCTCGGGCTGTATTCATATTTAATTAAATCTGCTAACAGATTAACCGAAAACGCATTGCACATATTAGTAATTGATTTACTAAAGCTAAAGTTGATTGCCTTAAAGAGCAAGAGTAATATTATAATAATAACAACAGAACGTTATGGATAAAGCTTCCTTCTATTTCTTAAGTTGAAATTTTTGTGTTTGCACACATGTATGTATAAATTGTTATAATAAATAATATATATTTTTGTTTTTTTTTCTTTCATTTATTTCTTTTGTTATTCAATAAACTTCGGTATGGTATGATTTGGTATATGGATATGGTATGGAGAGTGTAACCCTTGAGTTAAAAACGAAAACAAAAATCATTGCTAACTAATCTATATACAAAAATGCTACGCAATAAAATATAATTCATGTACATAAAACGCAGATAAATTACGTATAGTAATATGAAAATAAATATTTATATATTTTTAATATAAATAAAGGACAGGGCTAATGCTCCACCCAAAATTAATTGAAGAAATAATTCGTTTGCAGAGTTCAACATGGTAGCTTGCCGGATAACGGACGCCCGTAATATTGCAGCAAATAATCATCATCATCACCGTCAGCAACAGCATCAGCAACGTCATCACCAGCATCAGCAACAACAACAACAACAATTACCATTAGAACATCAACTTCAGCAACATCATCCGCAACATCAACAACAACCGCAAATGCACAATCGCAATACGGGCTCGATTTCCGCTTGTCAAGTGCCTTTAAAAAAGTAAGTTATCATGAATTTCTTTTTCCTTCTTGTTACAAATGTAATCCATAACCTCGTACTTTTTTTTGCGATTTGTTTGGTGGGTTTTCCTAATTATTGATAATAAATCTGAATTTTAATTAATTTCGTTTAATTTGTCTTTATTTGCGTACGCACTACTAAAAAGCAACTCTGATCCTTCCGTTTGTATAAACCAAATATGTCCTTCAGATATATATATAATATTTATTGCTAATTATCATAGTAAGTCATTGAGACTTGCCTCACATACTTATAATTGAGTTGAAAATATCAAATTAAAAATTGGTATCATATTTTTCTACGTGAGCAACCGAGGAATTCAGTTGGTTTCAAAAGAAATGCGTAATTAAAAGTTTGCAGTTTTGCTAATTAACCATCCGCTCCTCTCTCTGTCTGTCTATCCATCAGTCCGCTGTGGAACGTTCAAAATTATAAAAATTAAGTATGAAAGCTAACGCTTTTCATGTATACCTCTGGCTTATAGGCGGGGGCACAAGCCTGAAACCCAATAGACTCCAGAGACGTCTTACCTCTTTCTCTTAGTCCACTTTTTTCCCATGGTCACCGTGTTATCGGAGGCATATTTTCAAAATTCGTAAAAGTCGAAGCAGCTCAGAGACAGTTGAAAAGCTTAAGCAATTCATTTGACTCGATAACACTGCAAAGAAACCGAAAGTTTCTCTATATATTCTTATGTAGACATTCCCGATCAAGTCATCTAGCCGGCCAATCCTCGCAGGAGCTTCCAAAGGCCGGCGAATACAAACGAGAACTTGAAAACTTTGTACAAGTAATCTAACCATTGCGACCTTAAGCAAGTTTTCAAATGAAAGAAACGAAACGCCTTCGAAATGCGGAGATAAACAAGTTCCATGCCACGGCGAGCGTCTTTTTAAAATTTGGCATAAATTACTATCAGAACCCTTAAGCAGTTCTTAGCAAGTTGCAAGTTTGACCTATTGCTTCACGTGCTTCTGATTGACAAAATTTTATATTTGTTGCTCCTTGTTGTTGTTGCTTTTAGATGGTGGGTATTCAATATATTCGCGATACTGCGAATGCAACTTTTTGTTCCTTTATTGTTCCTTCTTTACTTTTTAGTTGTTAGTGCAACAAATGAGTTGTATAATTAGTTTTAATATTTTGACTTATCTTCCTCTTTAACTTCTCTCTTAATTTTACGGATTTTTGCTTTGTTTGTTTAAGTTCTTATTTTCATCGTTATCGTAACGTTTAACCCACAGTTAAGATAATTGATGTTCTTGTTTTGTTTATTTAATGTTGCTCTAATACGCTGTAATTATTAACAAAAACTTTTCGGTCTCTCCATCTATTCTTCATTCTTTCTTCCCCTGCTAGCAATTCTGAACACTACCGTGATTATGAAACCGTTTTCATAGTACCAGGTCCATCATGTCATAATCAAAATCGTAAGAATTTTTAACTTATTAGCAAAGCTATTTGTTTGTTGTTTTATTTTCTAGACTTTTATTCTTTGTTGTTTGATTTGTCTTTTTCACTTATTTAAAAAGAAAGCAAAATTCACTCAGAAGTTGCTACGAGAACAAAATGAGAGTGCCTTGGGCCGAGTGTGAAGAACTAAGCTTTTCAAAATTCAGTAGTTAAAAAAAGTGCAAGCGCACATGTAATATGTGCTTTAAGATGAACACACAGTTTATTCAACGTTTTGGCATCGAATAGATTTCTTCCTTTAAATGTGAAGCTGAAAACTCTTTGAACCTAATAAATATAATAAATATATCGTTCAGTCAATATTATGTAATTTTGACACGTCGCCTTTGAAGATTGCTACTATGCAGAAATCATAGAAGAGTCCGTCGGCAGTGTTGTCATCTATGTGTGAGACCGGCGATTTATTTGGGGTTTAAAACATTTCGTTTGTCTATCGCTGAAGAATCGTTACAGGACCAAGTGCTAATTTTTTAAATTCAGTTAACAAACAAACAAAAGGAGAGGCGGTTTTGGACTTTACAAGTACATACGTTATATGAAATCTATAAAAAAATGAAACGGATTTCGCTTCTCTCGGTGCGAAATTTGCTTTAGTATTTTATTTTCTCTAAACTAATGTTTTCGTACTTTAATGATCGTGATGATAACCATCTTTGAAAGAAAGTAGGTTTTACCATTGCACTATGTTTTTCACTTTGCATCACGTATACGGAGATATTGCTTTCGTTAGGTGATGCTTAAATATCATTTCACATATTCTTTTCCTTCCTCGATATTATATTACTATTTTATTAGAGTACAACTCATTGCTCAGAAGTTCTACTCGTTGAAATCTATCACGTATTTGCACTGTTAGCTGTATAACCCCATACCATTTAAAATTACACCAACACCATGTCCGAATATACAGAAAATACAGCTGTAAGTAATGAAAGAGAATAGCAACATTTTCAAAAATTTTTATAATAATACCTAAGGCTACACACATATTTCTTTACTGCTAGGACTACCTTTAGCTATTGTTATTTTTATTTATTAGTTAACTCTCCCCGTACGATATTCGATTTTTGGAAACCGATATCTTGAATAAACTATCCGGATTGTAGTAGAGTGTGACATTGTATGGATTGCATAGCATGGCTACGTGATTGGCGAAGTTTCCAATAACGAGCCTTATTTCATATTCAACATCGGGGAATGAATTATATTGAACATTTTCCTATGTTTGTAACACTAACATATATTAACCATAGCCAACTATGTATCCATATCTTTCATTAGACTTGTCCGTAAGTCCGCCTTGAAGAACGATCATGCTAACAAAAATTTAGAAGATACTTAAGACTATAACGTGTGATCCGTACCGGATATTCGTCTTGATGGAGATATTATGTAAAGTATTTTACAGTTATTGTAATCACTTTTCAAGAAGGGAAGTACCAGCTCGTTGAATTGGTCGTCTTGTTAGTTGTCAACACCTAAGCAAGCAACGAAGATACTTGTTAATTGAATAGGCTAATGACCACGTGTGACTGTCCTAGAACGGTTCCATTCCTGGAAGCGATCCAGGTAAGCCTTTATGCAACTATATGCCACGGGTAGCTGTCTTACATAGAAGTCAACTCCTCCTGTTTCCACGGGAACCAGCCTTCAATTTTCGTTATTAGATGATGTCACCATTTTCCTTTTTGCAAGTGGTCCCATTTGCTTTGCCAGTCGCAAGACGTTGCTTCCCGCCTGTGTTTGGGCCCTGCATATACGGCTTCTATTTAGCGAGCAAATTGGTCGAAATCATCTCAGTTATAACCGCATCGCCGGACGCTGTGTGAAATGAGCTGCATACCCTTATCGCACATAAGCGGAGCCCTATTGTACCATTGGACATCAATCGGTGGGTACCATATAGTGGTCGCGTTCAGCATTGTTGATTTTATCTCTTCAACCAGCAGCCGTCTATAGTTTTCTTTTGGGCCTCTTATATGTTCCATTTGTCTTGTTACGCTACGTTTCGCTACGCTTACGTTTGCCGCTATTGAGGCTGTAATAACTTGAACTTTAAATTCCAATTTGCCGTTGAATCTTAGGCAGGATAATGCTTTGTATTTAGTGGGATTGAAATGGAAGCAAGCCTTGCGAACTACTCGCAACTTACCTTGAAAGAGGCGTAATGTTTTGACGAACGACAACTTTAACAAAATATGTGTTTAAAAATCACTTGCCTCAATTTTTCACTCGGAACTTTTAGAGCATAATAGATTTACCTGAAAAGTGACTACAGATTATCTGTCAAAATTGCTTTTCTTTGATTGAAAGACATATTTTTAGATTTCAAATATAACAAAATGATATTTGAACTTCGGTGAAAAAATCCATCTATTTCTTCTCTTCGATTTCGAGTTGATTTAACCATGTGTGTTGACTTGTTAGTCCCCCTTTCGTTTCTTTAACAAGCTGAAAAAGCTTGTGGAAATTTGATATTTGTATTCTTAGCTAAACCATTTCCAATCATGAAGTCCTGTGCAGTACTTCGGTCGACGAACCAACGATATTAAGGATTCATCGATAACGAATATATAGTGTGCATATAGTCTATATTAGTTACTTAGTTCTCTTATATTACGTATATAATCTAAGTTTCTCTTACTACTAAATTGATCTGTTTCTGATCTGATCTGAGTTTCATTGACTAGTCATAATACTGGCACGTCTTGTAAAGCGAATAAAAAGGAGTGAAGTGACATAGAATAAGCCGAAAAAATGGGAAAGAAAACCAAAGGAAGTAAAATTAAACGAAGTTATATAAAATATATATTATCTTTTTGCTCGGAATGTGGAAAATATATATGTAATGAGAAATAGATGCTTTTTAGTTATCTTCCATTATCTGGCGAGAGATATCAACTAACGAGGAAGCTAAGCCTTTAATATCGTGGAAGATTATCATTTTTCTTGAATGTGACTCGATGTTCACCTAATAATTCTAAGATCAGATCAAACATAATAATTTATAGCAAATGCTCTGAATCAATTCAAAAATTCAAATATAATCGCGCATAACTTGTTATATTAACTTGATTTTTATTTCCAATTTATTACGTCATATTGTATAAAAACTTTCTTATGTATACCCACATCTGTCTATTTTCCCATAATTAACGATGGTCCTTGTATGGATGTTATAGTGCAAAAGGTTAGCATTGTAAACAAAATAATAATAATTTCAATACTTTTCACTTATATTATATACATATACTGCAATGGATTTAGAATTTTATCAAACAATATTCTGCGCTTTTCACTGTAGCAAAACGTTTTCACTTTATTTAAATAAAATCGCATGTTTTTAAGCTTAAATCATTATTATAACTGAATCGTTGTTATTAATCGAATTATTGTGTTTGTTATGATTTCGAATATTCAGATATAAAGAAACCCGAGTATCAAGTCTAACTACCATACTAATCGCTATACTGCATTGGATATGGCCGCCTGATCGGTGTAACAATTGTCATTCGATTTATAGTTCACCCCATGTGGCGCCCGGAGAAGATGGGGGAGGATACCAAGTAACATCAGGTAAGAAAAGAACATCAGTACAAGAATTAACTCGTTCGCGGGATAGTCAATTGCTTTTAAACGGCAAGTCGTTGTCCGTCATTGATAATGTGAGAGAAATCGATAACGGTATTGATGAGGTAGACGACGCGAAGCGTAATAGTACTGCCTCATCGTCAAGCGATGATGGTGGTTTTCTTTCTCGTCGCAATTTTATAACTGCCCGTGCTTCTTGGCGGCGCCCTTTGGTTGCTTCCCCCAGTCAATTGAGTTTGCAATCGGCGGCAGCTGGTTCTGCCAGAGGCTTACTGCAGGGTCTCGGAGGTTTATTGAAGATCGGCGCTAATTCTAATACCGTTAATAACGCTAACGAAAATACGACAACCGGAGGAGCCCGCTATCAAAATGTTTATCAAACGGAGTTTAGAGATCCGCGACAAACTCAACCACCCAACCGACCATTACATATTAATACAATTAGTGGCTCTTTGAGTCATCATATGCATCACGTGTTCTCCCCATCAAAAGTATCTAGAATTTTCTCAAGTTCACCGGCTAGTACACCGAATGATTTGTTAAACGAAAGAGATCAGGGATTATTAATGTCGCCTTGGGCTTTAACTACTCCACCTAGCAATAATGGTACAGCTGGAGGCAATTTTTTTTACAATCAATTCAATGACTTGAGTTCAGTGCATGCAGGCTCAGCTGAAAGATCGATGCCAACACTAACGCCCACTGCCAGTGGCAATTTAAGTCGTTATCGTTATTATTCGTATGAACTGCCGGCTTTACGTACCATCGAAGAGGAAACGAGACGAATGAATTTGGAACAACAGCATCAGCAGCAGCAACTTAACGAATTTGTTCCCCTACAAATTCCTTCCCCGCCTTCATGGCGTAGTTTTTATCAGCACAACCAGGCTCCTTATTATCACAGCTATAGGCCGCGGACACGCTGGTATCCACGCCATTATTCCAGACTGCTCGGACGGCCTCAGTCAGAATTGATGTCCCCATTACCACATCTTAATCTTACGCTAAGAGCACCAAGTCAATCGGGTATTCTTGGCTTAGATGCCTCACCTGAGTCTCGTTCCAGTTCAAGTGGTTTTGGTTCGAAAAATACATCAAATCAACCGCAAGGATCTCATCATTCGGGCAGCACAAGTGAATGGCGTTTACTGCCACCTTACAGGCCGCCGCCCCCACCACCAGCCTCGAATAAAACATATTTCGGCTCACAAACATCAGCATTAGGCGGAGGCGTCGAACGAGTGGCGCAACCCCAGCAGGCTCAAGCACAAGTACCGGTTATACATAACCAGCAGCAATATCATCAGCATTATTCACCATCAAATTATTTTAGTTCAAGCACCCAAAGAACTATAACACCTCCCTACACTATGGAACACTGGTTAGATATGATAACGCGATTAAATAACGCCACCGATAATATTCAGCTGCCCAAATCGATAGATGTGGGAAGTGTCGATGGCCATTATGAATTCGATCCATCCACACCAACTCCTAGTATATCGACGCCGACCGGAGGCCTACTAAGAGAAGATCTCAATTTACACATAGATACCAATGGTCATTTAAATCATCATCATTCGCATCTTCAAGCTTTGCACAATAATCACGATCATCATCAGTCTCAGCATTATCATCACAATCATCATCATCATCATACTTTAGGTCCTATAAGTAATAATACAACATCATCGTTCCATGGATCTCATCCAATGAATATGCCCTTCTCCAGTTCAGCCACTCTTAACAACGCTGCAATGCGAAAAACGCGTTTATCAAATCGTTATGATAATGTGGAAACACGCCTACAGGCTATGAAAGAAGAATTTTACGAGTATCGCAAACGTCAGGCTATACAACGGGCGGCTGCGTCTGAACTTGAAACCATTTGCTGACAAAGGCTTTACGGCTTAAGACGGCCCCAAATGCGTTCATTTAACATTAACAATAACACCAGTAATAAAAACGCTCAGAGACGTTGGTGGGAAGGGACTATGTAAGAAAAGTTTTTCATAGCCTATCTGGAATAGTTTCGTTGTTCTTTGTATGGAATTCAAACCCCTAAAGTTAAAAAAGAAGTAAAAACAGTAATATTTTCAGAGGCGACGAAGCTTTCAAATTTTCTTAAGAACAGATACAGATTTCCTGGTTATTGTTGAATTGAGTGTAAAATGTCATAGCGATAAGCTCTGTTGTTACGGTTTACATTAAATTGACAGTTCTCGCCTCGTCGCATAATCAGATCATAAGACTCTCCTCATATCGTATTGACGTAAAGGCGAAATCGGCGGATTGTGAAACGAAAGTCGCATCACTCGCCTCGTTCGTTTTCTGAATATCGCTATAGCAAATACCTCAGCGATTTGATTACTTCCGAGTTACTAACGAGTACATATTAAGTTTTGCCTTTTTCTTATAACTTTCTTATAAGGATTTCTCATTAAAACCAAACGATATCCGTCATAGATTCATTGTTATCATGAAACTAAAAATATTTTTAAACAAAAATGCGAACGTTTTTTAAGAGCACTGATTTCAACTTAAAGAAAAAAAGAAACCAACTTTTAAATATCTCAAATTATACACTCAGAATAATATTATAGTAAAAACAAAAAAAGCGAAATAAATTAAGAACAGCAAAATAAAGCAAAAACCGAAAGATGATTCCAATTAAACGAAAAGTCTTACACACGAATAATTTCTTAGCGAGAACCAGAAAATTAAAGACAACCAAAAAAAAAATAAATAAATAAATAAAACACAAACAAACACCTCAAAGCAAAAACTAAAACGAAAACTAAACGATTTCATTAAATTACCGAAAAAAAGAAATTTATAAAAAAAATAATTATATAAAAAAGAAAAATTAACAACACATTTAGGTGAGACACGATTAGTAGTTTAATAAAAGCATATATGCATATATATGTGTATGCATATATATGTGTAAATGTATATGTGTGTATATATATTCACATATATATGTGTATATGTTAACACACAAACAAAAAATAGAAATACTTGTAAAATATTCTAAAAAATGATAAAAATTTTTTTAGTTAACAAAAAGTAAAAGTAATTTTTAATTTAAAACAAATAAAAATAATAATGAAATGAGTAAAATAAATAAATGGCAGAAATAGTAGCTAAAATCATATAAATCCAATTACTTATTAAATAAGTTAGTAAAAATGAAGAACTAAATAAGCATGTAATTGATATTAAAATAAGTTTAGCGTAAGTACTAAACGAAAAAAAACAAAAAAATAATACAAAAATAAATTATTTAAAAGAGCAACAACAACCACTATGTACATACTATTAAAATAAAATTTGAATAAAAAACAATTCGCAATTACTATACATATATTAAAAAAAAACATTAAGAATATATAAAAAAATAATAATAATTTAACTTAAACGTAATCGTTTAGCATTTCCAATGAAAATAAAACTAAAAACAAACGAGAAAATTGTTTAAAGAATTAGTTTATAAATTATAAAAACTACAAGAAAAGACACAGACCTATAAGTTAAACAATAACAGCAAAACAACAATCGCACATTCAACTTTCCTTCAAAATCCAACCCAATCAGCCATCCTAAGCCCACGAAGCAAAACATCGTATTATAACTTCCTTTCACCCACCACCATAGCAAAGCATTACTTTGCTCCGTTCGCAAAATACAATTCGATATTTGACCTTTTAGTCAGCATGACCTTTGAAATGCGTACAGTTAAACCGACATTTGTATGAAATGAACGATGAAGCAGTAGCCCGCCTTTTTCGATTTGCGCTCTCTTTCCGCAAACAGGCAAATGCGTAATAGAAGCAGCATGCGTAAGTAGACAAAAAAAAGAGAGAAAGGCCGTCTTTGCCGAAAAGTACTGGCAGTTTTCTTAATTGAACTTTGTTTTCATTAATCCACACTTTGTGGTCACCTTCACGACGAGGCCACACTTGCAATGTACGTACGTTATAATGAGTGACTGCCATTTGTAGACCGCTGTAAACCAATAAGTGGCCGCTATGTGTAAATGATAAAACCCGCTGTGAAGTACTAAGCGACTGCTCTATATTCTACGACATACGTCGCGAAGCGTTCTATTCGATACCATTCCCGGTGATGGCGCATGTTGCGCTCTCACCTTACGTCACCTAGTAAAGTGATCTAATGGTTCCAATTGCTCTCAAAAGTAATGCTTCAATGGGTTTCGATAGAAGACTGCCGTCTGCTTCTTGAACGCAAATTCAATTTCGTTTCATGTAAAGCTTCGGGTTGCCGCTTTTCGCCACACAGAAGACAATTTCCTAAAAATGTTATGGAACCGACATATTCCCGTCACCCTCTAAAGTTTTATGTATGCTCAATCCTCCTCCCTTTCGCTCTCCCTGAACGTGAATATAAACTACAAGGAGCAAATGAAGGACTTTCACACTGGGCTGGTCAGTTAAGTCATGAAGTGAAAGTGGCATCCCCAGTTCAAAATGATTTAATGCAAAACTTGTTTATCCTTTAAGCTCACATCTTAATTGAACAGCTGGAACGGTACGCGCAATTTGCTAAATTGCAGCTTGTAGACTTTTGAGAAGAAGGCTTGCCCATACAGTCGAAAAACACAAAGGTAAAGGTGAAAATAATCCACTCTTTCACTGAATTCAATTCTCACACCCAGCCTAAAAGGAATCAAAGAAATAACTAACTAATTCTCTCAAAACGCTATATATCCGAATTTAACTCAAATCTTATAGCGGGAACGACGTACGCAGAGATGCACGAGATTTTTAATTTCGGTGAAAGCATAAATTCTGCGCTCTGTGTATTGTAACGGATTAGGTCTACATCTGATCAGAACTTCTAAAGGGAGAAAGAAATAAGGAAAATCCTCTCTGTCTTTAGTCTTTAAGGGACCCATGTTCTTCTTCGCAAAAGATAATGCTTTGACCGCAATGGAAATTTCGTAATTTCTTTTCTCATGCATTACGCATTTTATACCGTTATTAGTACGGGTTGATCTTATTAGTTGGGGCCATGTCGGCATTGCGAAGTTTTAGCTTCACTGTGCTGTAGACATCTCCTCTTTGCATGCACTCTACGCCACTATTGATCAGAGTAAAATTTTGAATCTGTTCAAGAAATGATCATCTTTGCCTGCGTGCGTCCGTTATTAGAAATCTTAGGTCTATGAAAATCTGTAGAGAAGAGAGTTAACATTTTAACAGTTAACAAGCTCTCGTTTAATTTCTTGATAGCTAATCGTTGGCGACAATGTTTCAAAATGACATTTTAAAAATTGTATGACGTGGTGTGTGTGGATGTGGAAAGTTTGCTCTATCTATTACAGTTTTTCTTTCTATTTTACTACAATTTAATTACAATAAATGAAGACACGAAAAATTAAGTAACATATATGTAAAAGAAATAAAATTAATCGAACATAGCAAGTGTGTATGTGTACATACGTTAAAAATAATTTAAATAATTAAAATTTAAATTGCTAACAGCGAGAATGAGAATTGTTTTTAAAATGTTTTTCTTAAAATATAAAAAAAAGGTAAGCAGACTGTAGGAAACTTAATAACAACTAAAGAAAACATCTTCTAACATTGAATAACAACAACAAGAACAACAACAATAACAAGAGCATAAGTTTCATATTAACTTAATGAAATAAAACTTGAAAATCAATTATTGTAACAGCTACACATGATAAACATGATAAACAAAAAAAAAACGGAAAAAAATGCAACATCCAGCACGAACATCGTTCGGGGAACACAACATCGAAATTCATGGCAAAATTCATTGAACAATTAGAAATTCTTGCAAATTTAAAGAAAACAATTTTCAATATTTAACATATGTATAGATTTCACTTTGGATTAACTCATTCGATATCATATGGCTTTCAGAATATTCCGGATCCGCAAGGATTCAGGACTCAGAGGTAAGTAAACTGAAAAACCACTCGCTTCTAATAGTTTATCCCCTTGGAAATGTCCAAAGTATCGTCAACTAAGTTCAACTATTGCATTGTCGCATTAGATTCGCACATATCATCTAAGCATTTGTAATGAATGAAAGTAAGAGCGGGAGAGATTACTTTGGTCACTGCCCTTCTTCATCGTGTTACACTAATAGGGAGAATCACCTTTTTTTAAATATGCCAGTGTTTTATGACAACAATCAAATAAAATATACAAAACCTCGACTTCCTAGGAATCCCTGTTGAGAATATGAACTCTTACTAATCGATATGCTCAAGTTGATTTAGTGCAAGAAACAGTAGGTTTTCATATGCCAACAATTGATTGACTGAGTGCTAACTCTGCCACCGAAATCTAAGCCCGCATTTTCGGACGAGAAAAATATATTCTATGCCAGCTGAGTGAACCTTAAAAAAATTAAAACTATATATAAAAGCGCACATACAAACTATATATAACATGCTCACATTGCTGCTCTCGTAAACCGTCTCGTCTAAGTAGTAAATCATTGAGCGAAGTAAGCGATCAATTTTCGGGCCGTAATAAGTCTGCTGGTAACCATTTGTTCACCTTGTTCACATGTTTCGATAAAATATATCGTATCTAATGTAGCACGGACGGACGGACATTTTGAAAATAGAAAACATCAATTGCGTCCACTCAATATGAGAGAGCATGAGAATTTAGTTCTTTCACTTTATTTGTCCTTTTTGGATAATAGTGATGGGTATAAAAGATTCGGCCACAACAGTATATAATTTTCTTACTTGTTCTGTTTAGTACATCACTGTTATTTTTCCTTGCCTCGGTAGAACAAATAAAAAGCAAAGTACAACCAGAAGTAGAAAAAGGGAAAAATATCAAAACATTGGGAAAAAGTAATAAGCGCCTAGTGAGAGTCTTTCTTATTCACCACCACTTAATATAGTTTCCAACTTACGATATCACCGTTTTTATGGGAATTTTAGCTATTTGGGAGATAAAATATAATACAATTCTTGTTACAGTCGTGTAGCTACAATTGTTTAGCAATATAGTTATAATTGTTGGCCTGGCGGATGGCATGGCGGATGACAGGCAAACGATTTGAACGGCCAGAGAAATACAACTTAGTCAAACTTTTTGCTCATCCAAGCTAAACACACTTTATGGCGTTTCGAATGGGTATCTCTGTGTGTGACACAAAACCAGGGCAGGCGACTAAATGTTCATGGTTCGATGAAGGAAACTAGAAACGGATTCTTAAAAAAAAAAAATAAAATATGTCATAAAATATGTACCTATTGTAACGGTTGTTTTTTTCGAAACTTTTCGAAGAACTTCATTCAGTCATGCCTCGGTTAAAAAGGTTTTGCTAATATGATAAAATTGCAAAACAAAAGACGCAGCGTTTCTAATTCTTTCTTTGTTCATAAATCCATTTACAAGCGCCAATCGAATTCTTTTTTTCGGGACGACGAAAATCTCTTATCGAATTACATTGAACTTTGCAAATTTTGGGCCGGCGTGGGGGAGTCAATACCAAGTAAATTTGATCGTAATTTGAAAATGTTACTCAGCGGCAAGTTTACGAAAGAAAGACTTTCTCGGCAGCTGTAAACACTCTACTTAGTGCAGCGAGTCCGTAGTTCAAAGCTACCAAGTTTACTCGATATCGAGGACAAAAGAGAAACGACTGTTGTTTTTCGGATCTACCATCACTTAACAAAGAAACTTAAAGTCTGCCAATCGCAATTTTCCTGCTTATGCACAACCATATCAAGTGTCTGTAGATCTGCGTACAGGTCTCCCAGAATGAACTTGTTTTCTTTTTTTTTGGGTTCATGCGGCAATTCAAATGCTTTCTCTTCAGAACATCTCTACAGACAATGCAATACATTTTTAAAGAGTAGTACTCTTAGGTAGATGGCTGTAGACTAATATTTTCAGTATGCGGAATAGACCAAAAGGCCTGTCCATCTTAATGCGTCTTTGAAGGCGGATGAACTTACAAAGCATACATTTAATGCAATTGTTCTTAACTTTAAAAAACTGTTTTACTAAACTTGGCTTGAAATTGTGGCCAAAGAAATTCTAATTGTTCGTTTAGAATCTCTAATGATACCTATGACTGCGCACAAGAAAATAAAAATATTCCATTTAAAGCTGATTTTGCATTTATTTGTTATTTATTAAGTTTTTATATTTTTTATTAATTTTTTTTTATGTAAAGATTATACAAAAATAAATTGATGGATTGAGGGGAAAATTTTATAAAAGCAAAAAAAGAGAATTTTTTTTGAAATAATACATAAATAATAAACGGCTTGCAAAGTATGATGTTTTGTTTTGTTAGATGAAAAAGTGAGAAAAGAGATGAAGAACAATAAAAACCAAAAAGAATAAAACTAAAGCACACATTTATTTAGCAAAATATAAAAGAAAACTTGAGAAAATTTTTGAACAAAAACTCAACGAGTAAAAGACATAAAAAAAATTAATGAGGAAAAATTGTATATTGAACGGTAAAGGTTTGACACAACTTGACGCCAAAACACTGCCACAGCGAAGAAAGTTATTATAATAATAATAATATTAATAAAAGTTAATTAAAATATAATACATTTCAAATAATATAAATTTAAAAAAAATTGTAAAAGAAGGTTAAGAATTTCAAATGAAAATTTTACGAAAACAGGTTAAAGTGTATTATAAGAAATGGTATTCAATTATGTTTATTTTTTGTATATTTATTTTTTTTTTACTTTTCAATTTTTTACTCTTTAAACAAAAGAAATCCGATCTCATTGTAAATTTATGTTTATTTGTTAAAAGATACGTTTAGCGAATAGAACTTTTGTATTAATTTATATAAAAAAAAATTAATAAAAAAGCACTTTCTTGAAATTTTACGAATAAATAATATTTGATAAAAAAAATCTGTTTATCATATTTTTGCAAAAGTAAATAAAATTTTGTAAAAGGTGCTTAAAAATATTTATTCATTTATTTATTTTTTTTATTATTATTATTTTTGTTCTATTTTTGTTCCATACAGAATTTTTCGTAATAATCTCGAGATCATTATCGCCTGTTCAGAAAACATAAAAAATACATTCGCTTAAAAAACCTAAAAGAAATTTTCATTTCAAAATGCATTTTACTGGTGTGTTTCCACTAAGTTCTCAATTCATTTACCAAAAAAAAAAGAAAAAAGCAAACACTTATTCAGACTGCTGCTTACTGAAATTGAAATTTACTTGCAGTGATGTTATGTCCAATTGATTCACCATTAAAATGCAAACTCTTAGCAACGACTACTGACTGCATTTGTCTGTATAAAATGACTCAATTTGAAAACAAAATATATCTATATATAAATAGTAAGGAATCTTGTGAATACCTGCCACCTGGTGTCTACTGCTATTATACTTTTTTAGTGAATCGTGGCTCACTATTAGATAACCTACACCATATTATATGGAAAGTGGCTGAAAAAGTGGTCCGATCCAAATCAATTACTGCAACATTCGCCAACCGGCCGAAAGAAGTCAAAACACTAAGTTGTTTTAAAATATCTCAAAAGTTGAAGCTTATAAGTTTAACATAAAGCAACACGATCAACAAACAAGGACAGATGGACAAACAGGCTTAGATCAATTCATTTCGCTTTTTGAATCGATCGGTATAACAAGAGGAAAGCCTATCTCAGGTCCTCCTAACTGTTGTAAACATCCGCACAAACTTATTGTGGATCAATGCTTATAGTGTTGGCTAAAAGAAAGAATAAAAGAATGGAATCGTTACGTAACCGGATAGTATTTCAATTGTATGAGTCTCATTTGATCAATATAATATAGTGGCCTTTGGGACGAAAGGACTTGGTTTTCCAGATTGACTTTTCTACCACTCCACGATCGCGATCATTTGCTAGAAATGAATGTTCTGACAGTAATTATTTGTAATCAATGATATATATTTCATTGCCACTGGACTGAAAAATTTTCATCCTTCTGAAAGGCCAGTGCACGTATCGCTATAAATATAATGTGCTTTATGGTCGCCACCTTCTGTAAGTGCTTTAAACAGCAAGATGTTCCTTCTTGTGATATTTTACATGCTACAGTGCATCTCAGTGCATGCATGTGCCGCTTATGACATGCAATTGATGGTTTTAGCTCACGATACAGGAGTGACTTTCGTAAACCAAAGCACTAATCCGTAAACCGGACTATTTAAAGCCGAATGTCTGTCTTATTGCAAAGGTTTTCTGACTCATTCGGTATTTATCAAGTAAACTTCATGTGCTTCTGTCACATATACAACTGCAGCATTTTCAAAATAAACCTGAATGTGTTTGTCTATGAATTGTTTACATACAAAAAGATCGTATTGAGTTTGGCTATCGTATTTTTCATTGGCTGCGCATTTCTCAGAAATAGACTTCTTCCACTTTCAAAATATACTGGCGAATTCCTCAGAGGTGCGCTTGACTTTTCCGCGCTTTGTTACATACCTCCTTATCCATGAACACTGCGTGTTACAATTAACTGGTGCAAAGCCCGGGCTACCAGTGCTTCTTATCCACATTATTTTTTAGTTCGACGATTTCTTTAAATTCTACTCTTCAGCATTCAAACTTTCATAATTGTGTTCGTAACTTTGGACCTTCTCTGGTTCTGGTAGTAGTTGCCTCTTTCTCCAATTAGTTCTCCTAGTGCTCAGCCAGCCCCTGAATTGATCGGCAAGCCGTGAACTTTATTCAATATATTTATCAGGTCAATTTTCCATTTATTCAATTTTTCATTTTAATTCCCATGAATAAGTTGACTTAAGATGTTACTGCTGCAATGCAACAGTGGTGGGTATAGAATTTCTTTTACTTATAGATAATATTTAAAATTCCGTTTTATTGCTGTTTGTTTGTGTTTGAATCAATCATCATCTTCTTTAACAAGAGTCAGTTATTCTGACGGAACTAGAAAAGTTCACTGCATATATTAAGAGAAATGAAAAAAAAAAGTAAATAAAAAAAAATAAAATCAAATGTAAAAGCGAGAGAAAAACTAACAATTAACCAAAAAAACAATAGAACAGACTTAACAAATTGATCTAAAATAATTAATGATTAAAGAACAAAAAAAAAACAATACTTATACTAAAATGTTAATTAATTTAACAAATTCAGTAAATAGAACCATTAAAAAAAAGGAGAAAGAGTTATCATAAGGAACAGGAAATAAAAAAAAAAAAAAAACGAAAAACACAAAATCGAGTCTAACGCTTTAAAAGCCCTTTTAATTAACCATAACAAAAAAAGAAAGGGTTTTAACTGTTATTATTATCACAAACTTATACTTATAAGGAATTCGTTCTTTTCCTTTTTAAGTTAAAACAATTCCTCTTCTACTGTGTTCTACTACTTGTACTGAATTTTCCTTCAAGTTTTTACAATTGATTTTTCACTGATTTTTATAAATATATTTAAAAAACCCAAAAACGAAAAATAAGACAAAAATAATTATAATTAAACGAAAAGAAAAATATATAAAAGATAAAATTAAATAAAATTATAAAAAAAGTTTGAAAATCACACAACCAATTAATCAACTTTAATCGATACATTTATATATATTAAATGAAATTAAAATTATGATTAATTCGAAAAAAGACAAAAA
Source organism: Glossina pallidipes (assembly GCA_000688715.1). Taxonomy (NCBI): domain Eukaryota; kingdom Metazoa; phylum Arthropoda; class Insecta; order Diptera; family Glossinidae; genus Glossina; species Glossina pallidipes. The sequence continues at coordinate 2,568,419 of KK499765.1, read as the reverse complement.
CGAAAAAAAAGGTTTTTATAAAACTCATTAGCAATATATGTATAATTTATATTTTAATATACAAAAAAAAAAAAAACAAATCTTCTTTGTGTTTATTTTTTAAATAGTTTTTAAAGTTCTTATAATATTTCATTAAAATCTTCTTAAGTACAAACCATTTAATCTATATTTTTCTATAATAACTCTTGTAGTTTTTGTTAATATAAAAAAAAAATTGTTTTTTCTTTTTCTCTTTAGTTCCCAGAATATAAGTTGAAATCTGTAAATTTCTATAAAAAAAATAATAATATTATATATATTTATATATATATATAAACACATATATATATATTTTCTAGTTTAGTGAAATCAAATAAAAAAAAAAGAAATCGTAAAAGCAAAACAAAAACATTTATGATTAAGTTGAGTGAAAAATTTCTAAAAACGAATGTAAAAGAGAAAAAATAAAATAAAGAAGAAATTCGTAAAAATGATAAAACCCAAGAAATTATTTATGGATTTTTTTTTTTTTTATTTTAGAAAAGCAGACTTAAGTCCAATTTTCATCTTCAACGCGAAGTGTTTAAGAGCATTAACTTCGATTTGAAAGGTCATACAAGAAGGTTGTGTACTAATTAATGTACTATTTGCCTTCTCCTTGTTGCTTAAGCTTGGCACTTTTTGTGGCGGCCTCCTATATTTCTTGCGGTACTCTATGTTTGTTTGTTGACCAATTTTGTCCTTTTTTCTTTTTATACCTGGTGCCACAGGTGGTATTATGGTTATGTTTTTGCCTTCGTATGTAACATCCAGAAGCGCTTCAGATAGGTCTATCTTTTATTACATCGGTCGATTCAGAATCATTTTCCGAATTGTTCCAAACTTGTCTATCTATCTGTCCATGTTGTTTTGTTTTTAACCTACACGTCGCAATTTTTGAACCAGTTTGATAACAATCGATACAGTGCCATGCTTTGACGCATGGGTGAACGCTATTAAAAATGGTTCGGATTTCCTCATATAACTAACGTCTTATTTTGAAAAGTGGTTATATAGAAGAAAAAAGTTGCTGGATAATAGTACTTCGACATTGTAAATCGTTATGAAAAATTCGGTTGGTGTGGGACTATTTTTTTTTTCAACTCCGCCTCGTATAATTGCTCCTACGAAGACTGACGTTTGCATGATAACCATAACTAACTTTCAATTTTTAACAGCGAAATTTGATTTATAATAGTAAACTGGCAAAAAAATCAACCTTAGCGAAGTTGGACCATACAGGTCTATTTTTTAGTTAACACCGCATATAAGGATTCTCACGAAACGTATGCCAAAAAGGCTTAATTGATAATGTTTTACGATGAAAAATAATAAAATTAGGTTTGCTGAAAATGGATCACGTCATGAGAGGTTGTATAAACTTCTTACTTGCTTTACAATTAATATTATTTTTTATTTGATTTTTCGCCATAAAAGTTAAAGATTAGAGTTATTATTATTATTATTATTATTATTATTACCATTATAAATTTAGCCAGAGAATAAATTCTAAGACTAAAGTCTTAATGCACTAGCATCTAAGACTTTCTACTTTTATTTTTATTATTATTATTATTATTATTATTATTAAAAACTCTACCGCACTTGAGATTTGAACCCACGACCATTGAATTGCTAGTCGAGATTCTTGCCTACTCGGCCACTCAGACGGTTTTAGAGTTAATATTTTATTAAGAAACTAATTGGCAATCAATTTTTTTTTTAAATACATGAATATCAGGCCTACCGGAAAGTTTTACAAGTTTCAACAAGTATGCTCATGTTCATTTGAGACATATTTGGGTCACTCTCTTTGTCGCTGACCTGAGAAATGAACTGAAACGAAGATGATTTATGTTATGGTTGTTGACAAAGTTCATTTACGCCAACGTATTTTGTACGAATTTTGACAAAGGACAAATGCTGCAGAAGGGGCTAGAAATTTATTGAAAGTGTTTGGCGAAGACACAGTTTCTGACAGAAAAAGCAAGACATGGTTCGAAAAATTTCAATTAGATGCTTTAGAGCCTTCTACTAAGCCACACTCTGAACGATCACCTTTAGTCGAAGAGGATTCTCTCAAGGTTATGTTAGAGCAAAATTCCTTTTTGACAATAATATAGATTGTGAACGTGCTTGATTCAGCTCAACAAACCATTTTGGACTTTATTCGAATACCGGGATTCTAAAAACGGGCAGAACTGTCGGGTAGGCAAAGAATCGACACCAGACCAGTGTTTTGAACCACTGCTCTTGTCTTCAGTGATTTATCAGCTAATTAAATCCATCTCTACGAGGATTAATTACGAGCTCTTTAACATACTCTTTCACGTCGCTACTCAATAACTTGTTGTGACTTAGGAGCAGATGAAAGTCGAAGGCACTAAATCTGTAATGAACACTATGGGTGCTCCGTCAATTTGTTACTGTACTGTTTGTTACTTTGTGGGTCAATCATTTTTTCCCGCTACCTTAGATATTCTGTAATCGATTTTTACATCGAGCTAAACGAATTTTTATTGCTGTTTATTCAAAAATGCCATAAATCTCCCCTAAGTACTTTTTCTATAGTTTTGTCCACTACGTTGTACATCCTGGACCGCGATCCATCTTTTGCCATAGCGATTTTTATAGTACAAGGATAAGTATCAACCCAGTAATGCTAGACACGCAAACACCCAACAGACTGCAACTTCACTGTCTCCCTCAATAGCACAACATTTTCAGATTCCGTAGTAGTTGCTTGCTTAGTAAAGAAGACTGCAAGCAGACGAGTTTCGCTACTCTCGATTACGTCTCCATTGAAGGTTCCCGTGGTCGGGAACATGCCAGAGACTACATAAAGCGTATGTAGATATATACATGTATTTCGAATCAGAAGAAGAAATGTGCATTTATTGGATCTGCTCAATTTGTCTGACATCCTATCTTCTTTTGTCCAAATAGTGGGCTGCAACTTTATTAAACATGATTAGCTTCGATATATTATGAGCCGCTTTCGCCAATTCAAATCCATTTATTGAATGTTAAAATCTTTAGAAAACCTCGTCATAGGGTTATATAATATCATGTTTCAGTTTCTTCTCATTCACATTAACTAGTGGTAGTGTTTTTTTCTCTCAACACTGTTCTAACGAAAAAAACTTCAACCTACAACTTCAAGTTTTAAACTTTAGTTTCTTATCTAGCAAGAAATACAATAATAACCCTAAGTCCATTAAATTAGAACAAGCGCTAACCCGAAATCACCAAAAAAATGATGTCTGAGTAAAGCGCGTTGTGAACGCGTAATGATTTGAAAAGCTTTCGATATGTTCGATGATTACACGAAGTGAATAAACCTTCTCCTTATCTTGCTATCAAATGTCGTACCCAAGCTAGCGGACAAAAGTCCCCCTTTAATTTTAGAACATAAGTAGATTGCACGGTGGTATTATTTAATATAATCTACAGGCGGTACGCCCTTTTTCAAACACACGATCAAATAAAAGCAAAATATGGTTCCTCAACATTACTTATCAAATTATTCAAGAGTTTCACTAGAATTCCTCTCATGAGTATTTCTTTTTCTTGTCCGTATAGATAGATTTCGATTATGTACAGCCACATTTAAGATAAATGCAAATGCTTACCTCGGTGATGTCGCTGTCCATGTCTACGAAGTAGTGTTATAACTGTGAACATTGCCTTAACATGTATGTATTGCGGTTGTTCGGAGCGTTAATGTTATCCATGTTTGAAACACGGTTAAACGAACACATGTCCATAGTGTAATACGATTTGCTCATTGTTTTGTTTACTAAGTGTATGCAAATAAGCTGCAACGAAATGTAACGGAGGGGTGGAGAGACTGCACTGATTGAATGAATGATTGAAAGGAGATAAAATTATCCAAAAAAGAAGGAAACTTTATTCGCTGTTTGCTTCAGTACCATCGATTGCAGCGCAGTAATCAAATTGTTGTTTGGATCGTTGTCATCGAAAAAAGCTCAATCCATTATGTTTGACAATTTCGTTAGTTGCTCATAGAATTTAAACTGATTTCAATAATATTGTAAATTTCCGGACTAGAAGCTCCGGTCGGAAACGGATTGTTTTCAGTTGATAGCATGGAAATGTTAAATTTTATTTATTCCTCTCTAATATAGGAAAAAACATTGCTTATTATTCCATTCACATGAGATTTAAATATTTTAAGCAATGACTAAGTTTCCAAAAATTTAGGTTTATGTAAACATGAAGGAGAGTTGTAGTATGGAAAGGAATACGTTTATGTACAATATATTCAACAAGTAGAAGACGACAGCGGGCGACGGACAATCATCAAATTTCCTACCTCACCCCACCGTTATTCACATAACGTTTTTCTAAGGTAAGGCGTGATATGTGTCCGTCTTGGATACAATTATCATGACAAAAATTGAAAGGGAAAGCTAGAATATATGTTAACAGCTATGCTAGTAGCCAGTGGCCAAGTATGACAAGACTCTGGCAGCCTCAGAAAAAATGTTATGCATCAAGGATTTATCAATGTAAAAACATACGAAAAAGACTTGATCACAATTCCTTGCGAGTCCACACGGCGCAAAGTAAAGAGGACTGAAAATAGTACACGACGCCATTAATCGAAGGTTGGCCAATTTTAAACATACACACCCCGTACACGCTACCTTGAATGTTGGCAGTCAGTAGCCATGGTAGCGGTACATCTTGCATTGTAAGGAACAGTGTTTTAATGTATTTTTTGTAAAAGTTAGAAACCATTCCCTGTTTAATTTGTCTGCACAATGTTTGGCCATAAGTCCATTTGTTCAGAAGAGAATATAAAATAATTGTAGAACGGCAAAATGTTTGAACAACTCCTAGGAGTTATGAGTTGGGAGCAGACCCCCTTCTGAAAGAAAGAAAATTGGAAAACCCATTTCTTCTTTTTTTATTTTACTTTTACTTGGCTTCTAAAAGTAATTATTACTAATATTGTAACGACTTGACTCATATTCATTCCCATGTTCATTTATAGTAAGCTAATGGCACATAATTCCCATAAACTTAAACATGACTTAACATATTTATTAGATGAACCAGAAATAAGACTTTTTATTAAAAGAGTTCAATCTCCACGCCAGCCATGCACACAACTGTGTACACTTCTCACAAATGCAAAAACAAAAATAACTGAGTTTATTAATAGTAGAACGCCTGCGCAAACGTCAATGTTTAATGTGCTTCTAGACTTCCTGAAAAATGACAAGAGAGAAAGAAAGAACAAATTAACTCAATTGAAATTTTACAGTTTACTAAGAAATTTTTAATCAAACATAATTTACTTAAAAATTAAAAGATAAAATTAATAGATACAACTTTTGATGAAATTAAAATAAAAACGTCATAAAAATAAGAAACGTTAATGTACGTGTTTGTATTAACTCTATCACTACATCTCGCGATGATGCAGTTAATCTGAACGACGCTAAGGCTTTTAATAGATATAAACAATAAATTACGATACATTTGTTGCCTCTACGCTGCATATTGTTGCACAATGTATAGCCATGATGATGATTGTACTCATCATCATCGTCATCATTATACGAGTGGAACGTAGTTAGCTAACTATTGTATCACTTAGTTTTGCTAAAGCTGCACTTGTCACTAGATTAAATATTTTATGATTTTTATGAGATCAGTTGCGTTCTTGCGGTCTTTATGTTCGTTTCGCAGATATTTCTGTTAGCGGGGCAAACTATTTAATATATTAGTAAAATAAAGCAAAAGGTGTGAAGTGTAAAGAATAAGAAGATAATCTTATTCTCTTATATCAAACTGGAAAATAAACTTTGGAATAATTGAAATGTGCGGGTAATGCGAAAAAAAAGCGACAGCAACAAAAAAGGTGTAAAAGTATATAAATAATGGAAGAATCGCACGCGGTGATTAAGCACAATTGACCTGTTTTGCACACTAGTGCATATCAAAACACTTCTCTCCGATATTCGTGTTCTTTTCGACGAACTTCATCACTACAATGAAATCATTACAATATGAAATAAAATAAGAAAAAAACAATAAAAATACAACTAAAGGGTCGATATTTTTGACGCGATTTCTAGATGGTCGCATCAATAAAATTTCCCTTTGTCCATTTTTTTAGTTTGCCAAATGTTTTAGGTTTTGATGGCGCGTTTATAACGGGATACTTTTAATTGTCTTCCAAAGCAAAAAAAAAGATTAAAGAAAGTGTAAAGATTCATAAAAAATGTCGATCGGTACATACATGTACACATTATACGTATGCATTTTAAAATGAATTCTTTCATACACAGACGAAGTGCCTTAGGAGAAAACCATTAATTTTTACAAAAGTTAGCACTTTTCTAAACACAACAACACAACGCAATTATTTACTTATTTGTCTATTTGAATCCACAGTAGTATGGAAAGCCTTTCCTTAAGCAAAAAAAAATTAATATTTCGAATTTGTCAAATGCTCATCTCGTGCAGAAACAGCCATTGGAGCATGTGTGTGTTTGATCATTTTAATGAGGAGAACGTAAAATCACGTTTATTATTTCCAAAGTTTAGAAATCAAAAACTAGAAAAACAACCTCGTTCTGAAAGTTTACTCAGCACGCTCGTTAACAAAAGTGTGTCAATGGTCCATAGCTTAGTTACATTAGTAACTCGCATGCAAATTTCTCACCGCTCCCCAATTCTCTACTGAGAATAGTAAGATTCAAAATCGGTCTTAAGTTTGAAAGAATTTCATTGAAATCACCTAAAGTGAACCGAACATTTTGCTAAAGTGACTGAGCAATCACCTGCAAAATAAAGCGCATTAGAAAATTGAATTTTGAAAAATATAGTACATATATAGATTACAATCGATTTATTAAGCTCGCGATCCATCGCGTAGAACCGAATATAAATGATATTCTATCTACTTTTGTTCTTTTCTCCGAGTGCATTGCATGAAAAGTAAAGAGTAATAGTTCGCTTTGCCAAAGACATCTACAACCTGACCATTGCTTTTTAATACCGCAAACCGATTTTTAATATTTATTTGCTGCTGATGCCATTTAGAGACTGCATTGAATATCCCGGTGTCTTATCTATGTGAAATGTTTGTGTTAGCATTTTAGCATTTGCAATCTTTATAGTTAAATAAGTTCGAAATTTAATGCGCTGACCTGTCGCGCAGTTCTTGCATGATAGTCACGAATGATAGAAATAGGAAATCTATTGCACAAGTGTGTTGATTAAAAACAACCCACAATCATTGCGAAATTTTCGAAAGCAATAATGCGTAATCGCATGGGAAATATATAGCGTTTAGTATAATATAGAACATAATGGACGTCGCATGAGAGGCAATATATTAGTCAACAAATTCGTAGATGATATGCGTATGTAGGAAGACTGTTGACTAATTGACAAATTGACCAATGGTTTGTAGTTAGTAGGAACCTTCGAACGAAATGTGCGAAAACTTCGTGTCGTTCTGGCATAAAGTCCTCATTTTTCCATTAATTTACAAAAACTAACTGTACCTTGTAACAACTTCGTTTCAATGTTGTTATTATCTAAATATCTGACAATATTAAAAAACCTATGGGTTCCTCAATGTCATCCTACGAACTTATAGAGTGCCGAGTTGATTGCGGTTCAGCTACCCCGAAGCTAATGGCAATCATAGAGATTCACTTAAAAGCTGCATCGAAAGTAGTATTGCTGTTGAAAGAGAAACGGAGCCAAACGCTTCAATATTTAACGCAGGGCCTTGGACTGATTCAAAATGAATGATTTATAGGAAACTTTTCATAAAAATTTGCCTTTGCGTCAGTTCAAAATGTCGGCTACGAACAAACGTCACCTAAAAGACCATCTATGACATTGTAAATATCTACAAGAGATTGCATCAAATGTGACAAACTCAACTGTTGAACCCCATACGTTCAACGTACGTTTTTTATTGATTTTTATTATAAGCTTTAATTCACTTCAAATTTTTTTTTCATTTTTTTGTTTTTTTGAAAATATACTCAAATCGGAAATTAAGTGATTTCAAGATTTATGCTTCTGGTGTTCATTTAACTATTAATTAAGGCGAATATTTTTTATATTAAAAGCATTGTACGTTCAGCCGAAAAATGTTACTTACATATGTACATTAAGGTCATATCATATGTGAACGAACGTCCAACGTTGGCTGCTGTTATAATCATATTAAAACAACACAATATATGCGAAGCAATCGTTATATGCACATGAATGTTGATGCATAAATAGAATATTTCCAAAACCACAGCAACGCGAAAGCAACGACAACAACATACAACACGTCAAAATAAATTGTTTATTATTTTTTATGCTTTTCTTTTACATGCAATGTAATTTAATGTGTTAAACAAATTATAAAAAAGAAAAAGAAATAAGAGAGAGAACCAGCTTAATTCTTTGTATTTGTGTTGTGCTTTTGCTATTATTTTTTTTTTTAATAAAATGAAACGTCGATTCTTACTATTATTTAAAACACAACAATTGTCATTTTGCTATCGGCCTGGCTTACGTTCTTGGCATACGCTCTTGCTGCTGTCGTCTGTTACGTTATTTCATTTAATTAGTTTATCCTGTGTATGGTGTGTGCGACACGATCATCATAAAACAACACATTTGGAAGCGAAAGTCGGCTCTTATGTTGTCTTTAATTGTTATATTGACTTCCCATATGATCTTCCCATACCATATGTGGTGCATTGGAGCAAAGATGTAAGTAAACAAAATCGAAATTATAATTTTTAATGCCACGGCATATTATTGGGATCCGCACATAAAATAAAGACATTTAAAACAAGTAAAAGCACTGTAGTGGGCCATCGTTAGATACACTACACCCCTGTACAGTTATTCATATAACGACTTTTCAAAATTAGGCTTTATGTACGAAATGGCCGAAAAAGTCTTTCGGTCCAGATCACTTTCAATACCATTCGTCCATGGAACAAAATACTTCCGTATGCCGAATATGATCAAAAACTATGGCCTGTAGGTTGAATACAAGAAAACAAGACCGACAGGCGGGTTCAGTCGTTTCCTCGACGATTCAGAATCACCTTCTGAATCGATTTTACCTTCGCCTTCTCAATGGATCACCATCACAATTGGTGCGTCTGTCTCAAGTTCTTCAGCGTGTTGCATACATTCGCACAAAGTTAATATACCCTTGCGCCACAAGCGCTCTATAATATAAAAACTAATATATAAAAAATCGAGAAACGTGTCGTACCGACTTAAATGATGATTTGCTATTAAATTTAAATTAGATCCGTTTCAATTTGGGGCTTCTTTGGTATTCACTACGGGAAAACCCCAGAATCAAAAAAGTGGAAAGTAATAAATTTAAATAATAAAAAAGTTTAGTTTACATATATGTATGTGTTAGAATAATCTTCAACTTTCTGCCAATTTTTGCAAACATAAGGGCTTCAAAAGCGTATTTCAAAACATTCCATGATGGGTATGAAATGATGTCCATTGCTAACGGGAGCACCAAATTTATGCACCTTGCATCTACTCTGTAGGGCTGCAATTTGTAGTGCGTTTGTAAAAACACGATGCATTCTTTCATATGAATCGATTGCGTAAACAAATTGTCGACGTTTCTTTCATTGTACTTGAGCGAAGAAAATGAGATATTTTTGAGAATCATCGCATGGAGGAAATACACACCTATTGCCTGATATTTAAATATTTTGTTGATAGATATGCAGTATATAATATTTATACACCTATATACACTAAATTTCATAAAGACTAACGTTTTCCTAGAATTTTCCATTCGGAGTTGACAGTTTGGGAAGATTTGCGGTTACCCACCTGCCACCACCGCTTATCTGAACTCACCACTTTAAAAAAGTTTATTTGAAAAATTAGAAATTAAATAAAATATACATACACAACCATGAACCTAGTGGCTAAAAACTGAGAGCTGAATACTAAACAACTAAAGTCTATTTAAAACAAGTTGTCCAAAATCAACCGTGTATGCCAGCAAACAACAATGTCTGATGCGTACCCTTAAGTATTCTTAGGCTTGCACGTACGGCAATATATCAAACTGGCATCGGTTAGAGAAAGCCAGCCGTTGTCCAGAGCAACGTCACAATTGAACCCTGAGCAAATGCCTATTATCCCAAAAGTAATTACATCGACATCGACAAGTAATTACTTCCAACATGAACTTAGCTCCCAAATATATCGTTTGTTGCCTTTTCATTTAAAAGAAGTGGAATTAGCATTGCTTGAGTAGCAAATATTAGTTTGTCACAATCCTTTAAAGAGTTAAGAAAATACAACGCGTGAGATTAAATCAATTTTTGTCACGTATCAACGCAAGCAAATGTTTGGTTGAGTAATGAAAACATTGGAGTGATAGCCTCTAAGCCATCATCAACCCTTCTCTTGACACGCAATAATTCTTTTTCCACGAACACCGGCGTCAATGCAAGGAACAGGGATGTGCATGCCGGATAATCGTTGTAAAAAAAGTGTTCTTAGAATTGATTACAGTTGCACCAAAAAGTTTATCTATGCGAATAGGTTTTCAAATGTCAGTGAGTCTATTGGCCGATTGGAATCATTTTACATTAGCTACGGTCTATTCTTTATTGTCGGCGTATTTGAAGGAGAATCGAGCCAGCTTGTATACTAAAGCTTTAAATGATGCATGATAGCAAACTTCAGACAATTTTTTTCTCCTACGGAGTTTGAGTTACGGAGTTGAGTTAGCATGCTATCCACAACATTGCAAGAAGATCATGTTTAAGTTCGCACCTTAATGTTAAACGTAAATTAGGAGTATACGCTTCGAGCGAGCACTTACCTTACTTGCAACCAAGTAGAGTCAAACTGCACGAAGACCGGGAGTCGCGAACATTGGCTACTCGATTACGATTGCTGCTGCGCAAGTTGCCAAAGTATGGAAAACACATTCGATTTGATTTTCCAATGTTCGCAAGACATAAAAATGCTCATCGAATTCGCACATGAAGAATGTTCTCGATCCGCATCGAGCAATTTAGCTATACCTGTCCGTTCGACTCTTCATCATAACTTCTTCTTCTGCAAAAATTGTTCCATCCTCAAAATTTCTTTTATAATTTTTAAGTCAAAGACAAAAATGAGCAAAATTGTTCAAAGGACCAACTCACAGTTACCAAGAATTGCTGGCTTTTTGTTTTAAATTTTAAATGCTGCCACGTTAGCTGTGTAAAAATGTGACTTATACGTTTGTACTACGCATGCACGACACATGGATGTCCGCTTTGTCGTATGCAATCGACGTATGGAATGAACGTGTCTCCGCTTGACCTTGCAATCACATGTCTTATGCACATTTGAGAAATTCGACTTAAGCGAAATGAAACTTGTTCTTGTTTTTTTATTTTTAGCTGCTACTTCAAGTCAAAGAAAAGTCAACGTTCGGGGAAATCCCCGGTGCAACTGCTCGCAAGTATAAATAAAACATAACTTTTAATCAATTCCTTTGTGGACAAAAACAATGTGCCTGCGAAGAATACACCAAGTGACGCCTACATTCGAACCATGGCTTCTTTTAATCATGAGGAAAAACTTGAATTTCTTTTTAACCCAAAACATTTTGCGTGGAACAATCTCATGTGGCTTCATTTACATGCATGGCATACAATTTCCGTTCTTAAATTTTGCTTGTTTTCAAGTTTACATACACTTTAGTTAATTTTTTAATCAAACCATCACACACATAGGAGTAAATTATTGATAAGCGATAAAACAAATAGTGTGATGAAATATTCACGTTTCCGAAAAGTTTACCCTATTACTTTGAGCGCAATTTTTAATTAAAAAAAAATGTGTGTAAAAATAAAACATTTTTTTTTATTTAATTTTTTTTTTTAATTTTATCGAAGAGAGAGAGAACGCAAAAAAATACTTAAATATTAATAAAAAGCCAGTTTACTAAAGCAGTATGATAAAGAAAATTTAATTTAACGAAACAACTACACTCTCACTCACCTGATGTACGCGTATATGTTTACAATATATAGGGACGCACACTATACTTGTGCACATATTTGCTTATATTCTCCCACAATTATTAACAAACAAAATGGAAAATTTATATTTCATTATTTTTGTTGCACAAACACAAAAGACATTAATTACCTAAGTGTCAAAAAGTATTAAATTAATTAATATTTTTAAGTGAAGTTAAATAACACGAAAGTGTACGGTTGTGTGCTTTATCGATAAAAATATTTAACCCAATTAAACAAAAAAAGAAAAAAACAATATTTCCTCTCCGACAACAAGCGACTTGCAATTGACATCTGCTAATAAGTGAGAGATGAACCAAAATATAACAGTCAGTCAAACGGTCAACAACAACAACAACAACAACAACAACGATAAACAGCTTTAGCTGATATCATTCCTCATATTTTTGTATTTGTAAATGCGTGTGCGGCGAAAGCGTGCTTGCGTATTGTTGAAATCAATTTCAATTGATTTCAATCGAATTGAATGCTATATTGTTAACAAGCGCTTGTTATTGTTGTTGTTGTACCGTTTTACTCGAACATTTGATGAATGAACATGTCTTGCCGCCTCTGTAATGCAATTTCATGTACTTTAATTAAATTCTATACAAAACAAAATAATACAAATAAAAAAGAATATAAAGAATTATGTTCGTTTTTGGTTTCATCCATACGTATGCTGCAAAAAAAAAAAAAATAATAATAATACAAATTTATATATGAACATATGCTGCTTTAAATGTTTGACTAACCATAAAGTATTCGATGACTAAGAGCAATGAATGAATGAATGAATAAATGATCAACAATCAAACATAGCCACCCATGGTGACAAATGTTTAAATTCGGACACTTTGCTCCCGCCACCATTGGGCTTTTTCGGATATGGTTACTAACGCATGTGTTTATGATGTCATTTCTGGCAAATAAATTCAACATTAAACTGAGAATTGAGGATAATGGATTTATGGGACGAATTGAAAATTAGCTTCTGTTAGGCTTAAGCAATTCCTATATCAACAGACAGAAGATAGTATATTAGATCTCAAGTTTCGTTTGTAACCCTCCGAAATATGTTATATATCAGTGCACCCCTCAAACCTCATGAAACATATACATTTGCATTCGAACAAACCATTGCGATGCGCTCTATGTAGATCCGTATGTTACGCAGATCAAATATGAACGCGATTGCAGTCCGTAAAGCATTAGACAAAAAATCAGTTCTCCAATAAACCACAATGTCATCTGACTAACCGACAAGCCCACTATTGCACTAAAGTACTTTGCAATTTTTATGAGTATAAAAGCCTCGCTCTGGTTTATTTACTTGTTTGTATTTACTTCCGAATTTCAAAATTTTCTATCGTGTTACTGTGTACGCGATATACGAGGTGTGTTTAAAAAAAAGGTGAGTTTTCAGTTGAGGTCTATATCGTAGAAACCGCCGCTTACAATGTTTGATAGTTTACCTTGTTTCGAATAGGTTTTCAGCGCTTATGAGCGAACAATAATTATGTCTATGTTCGTTTTCGACGTTTCCAAGTGAAGGAAATTCATCAGGTTTTTCATTGCCATATTAAAACAATCAGGCAACGAGATGGCAGGAAACAAAAGACCGAACCGATTTATCTAAATGGGTTTAGAGTTTCACTTCTCAACATCTAATGTGTACCCCATACACATGTACACATGTTTGCTCATTAAGCCTTTAGTACGTATACCGCCTTTAATATCTGTAGAGCTTCATTGCCAAAGGAATACGAAAGCTAATGTACCCGGAGATAAACAATCAATTTTCGTAAGTTCATTTTCGGCTTTACTTAAAATGCTGACCTAATTGAAATAAAATACTCAATCAAAAAGGCTTAAGTATCATCATTATTAGCGTAATGGTGAATAAGTGCTTAGACAGGCCTCATCTCTTATTATAAATATTTTTAATGAATTGTTGAGTTCAAGAAACGAATTCGTTAAATGGAGCATTGCGTAATCGTTTCGTTTGCAGTTTGAATTAAAATTTGACGCAGCTTGTGTTAGAAAGAAGTACACCAAACAAGGTCATCGACATCTTGAAGTAAAAACTTTATTAACTTCATTAGTCTACAATTATGTTATTCAGTAAAGAAAAACAAGCAAAAACACTATGGTAAGGGCAACCACTAAATACTCCACACCACCTTATAATTATCCATATATTGCTTTTTCATTCCAAGATTTTATTTGGGAATCGAATCAGTCCTTGGGCCAAACATGACTGTGTACTAAATTTAATTAAAATATCCCAAAAGTAACGACCTGTGATTGAACACAAGAAAACCAAAGAGACGAACGGATAGATGGACAGAAAATCTTAGACCGATTCAGAAAATGAACCGATCGTTGTAAAAAAAAGTGAATATATCTCAATTTCTTCCGGTTGCTGCAATCATCGGCACAACTTCATGTACCCCCGTACCACAAGTGGTGTAGAGTATAAAATCCAAACATCCCTTGTTTTGTTAATAAAAATTAAATAAAAAATTGCTGTGAAAAGCTAAATGGGTGCCTACGTTCAAATTGGTCAGAGTGTTAATTCTAAACCGATATCAAGCTGCTCAAATAAAATTTTTTTTTAATTTTTTGCAAGAGATTTTAACCAAAGATCGATATCGTCTGACACAAGCTGAAATAAATTATTGAAACTGCTTTTCAAAAACGACTCAACGCAGCATAGCATGATTTTGACCTTGTATTGTGTTCAACAAACATAATTATGTCGCTAACGCTAGTTTGTCTTGCCGTTTGTCATAGAAAACAAAATTAAATTAATTTTTTTACATACGTACGTATAAGAGCCGTTATCGGCCCTCAAATAGGCTTCCTAATGTAATAGGTTTGCAAATAATCATGCAATTTAGTTAGGCCGTACCTTGGGGCGCGTAAGATCTGCCTCCAGGCAAGTAATTCATGGCCGATGACCATACTTATTATTCGAAGTTCACAATCGCTGTTCGTCGACATACTAACGGGCTGCTTCAAATTTATTCCGAACTGACCTACAACAATGATGATCCAACTTACCGACGCGCGCTTCTACTACGTGATGCTTTTCTGTATCATCGTTATGTTCAATCAGCAGAATTTGATCAGAGATAGTCTTCGCCTTCCTTGCTAAGTAATCTCGCTTAGGACTCGCTTGTTTGATTGTCATCGTACGGAAGTAGATTTTTGTATGCGCGTTGTTTAAAGTTGACAAATAAGTGCAAGGGATAAGTGACTCTCCTGTTTTATTAAAGAAAATTAATTCAAATGCTGTCCATCATATAAAAAATATCTTTGATCGACAGTGAACTCGCTCAGTGAATGGCAAAAATTGGTCGTCGCTGTGAGCAGGTCTCAGCTCAAGTATTACCAAAATCGATGGAGATTCTACTAGTGAGTAAGTTTCTTATTCGTTTACAATAATAAGCACCACAAAGCTCTAGAAGCAGCCTAAACGATTAGATCAGTTCACGCGTTTAATATCGTAATGGTCAAGAATTGGAGTTCGAGCTGCTTCCCGATGCATATTACTCTCTAGAATTAACTTTACCAGGTTATTTTCCGTTTTCAATGTTGAAAAGATGGCTCTGCAGCAAAAGATTTGTTAACAAGGAGGTGAAGAATGCTGTCGACTCCGACGTTGCTCTCTATTAAAAGGGCATAGCAGCTGGTGGAAGCAGCTGGTAACATTGTGTTAAATTAAAAGCAGATTATGTTGTCGTAAATTTTTGAGCATTTGTTTTGTCAGGTCTGGTAGTTCTGCGAGTACACTTCTACTTTTTTCAAACGGTGACATTAACCACTATATCGTTTTCAGTTTCGTTAAAACTCTCACCCACCGTCTTTATTATCCTTTTTGTAACTATCCTTTTCTGGGGACTTGCATCACTCTAGAGTGTTAAAAGAATAATCGATCTTATTTAACCAACTGATTTTTAGATAACCGTTCTTGAGCTAAAAGGCACACGTTGTAGCAAGTCTTTATTGATTCTCTATATTCTCTCCTTTTAAAATTCAACAAATCGGCAACAGACGGTTTGTTGTGCTGTGCATATATGCAAGATTAAATAGGTTGCCAACACAATTGCACATACACGTCTTCATAATTAGAGAGTTGAAATGTACATTTTTCAAGGGATCAAATGAGCCCTCGCATCGGTTCAAATCTAACTGAAAAATTAGAAATTCATCGATAAAAGAAACAAATAAAAGTGAAGTAAGCCTTCAAGTAACTATTGGTAGGAGTGTGTTGGGTACATATTCTAATACAAACCGTTAAGTTAAATGTCATAACGTTATACGAAAGTTTGACCTGAAAGTTGGAAAAAGGTATCATTTGTCTATTGGAATATGTTTATGGCAGGATATTTTCCTACCGCTTGACACAAGTTTAGCATGCTTCTTATTGCTAAATATAACCGTTTCTCTAGTGCGCATGAATGTCAAAAATTCATGAAAATCGGAAAATTCTCTAAACTGAAAGTATACATACCTAAAGCATATACTATATATCCTTGAGAAGCATTAAATTATAAATCGATGTGAACATGTCCTGCCATCTTTCTGTCCGTCTGCGCTTTCCGGGCCGCAAGAACTGAGATAATGGTTCTAAGTTTGGCAGAAACATAGGCAACTGTTGGAGATAGGTTCACTTTGATAATAGATCAAATTAAGCAAAGGATATATCTTCAGGACCATTTAAGCGGAGAACTCCTCTCTTTTCAAAAACAGAAACTTTGAGTTGTTGGCTCAGTGTTCATAAGACGCAATAAAATGAAAGGAAGACGGCTTCCAGGCACATTCTATGAGTGATTTCCAAACCATGGGTAACTTTCCACAATTTTTAGCTCCATGTGAAGCTTGATCATAAAAAGTCGAAAGTAACAGATTTGTACATTGTTTCTGAGTTTTACTCCTTTCGACAATAATAAGGAATCGTAGAATTGAAACATCTTTCCTAGTTTCGTCGAGAATAAATCGTCAGTCCTAGTCCAAGGCTAAGTGTATTGAATATACCCGCATCCGTCGGTAGGTACAAAAAACACATACATAGGAAACCGCAGTATATTTAAAGAAAAAATATTTAATATCGACACTTTGTTGTATTTATAGATTTTCAAAAATAGAAAAATACATAAATGTTTATCGTACATTCATAACTATACTGCGTATATATCACTCACGGCCTATGACAAATGATTGCGCATAGCTACATTGAAGTACTTATCAGAAAACTCGCACTAAGCTGAGCTTAATCAACTGAACAATATTTTCTTTATGGCGAATGTCCAACATGCGCCAGAGGGCGAATGCCTTCTCAGTTTTCGAACAGCATTTTTCTCAGACACAGTCGATAACAGTTTTACAACTCGTTATCATTATCTCAAACAGTCGACGGCAAACTAAAGGAGTACACCATCAATAAACGAGCATACAAGTACATACGGTACCCGTATGTAGATGAATAGATTTTTATATCTGCCTCGCGATTTGTTGTTTGTTTTGTCTTTTTTTTTGACCATGAAATTTCTTTCCATTTATTTCTCTCCGTGTCAATTCAAGGCCCTCGTCTACAGGGTGAGTGCATTGTACGTACACTATTAATATTCTTTTTTCTATATTTTCGTTTCTTTTGTTCTGTCTTCACGGACGTTTGTACACAAGTGCAAATAGAAGCCCATGTGCAACAAATAATTTATGAGACTATGTTTTCTATCTTTTTATAAATTTTTGAGTCATCTTTTGGCTATTCATTATGCTTAACTTAAATCCATAAAAAATGTCTGTACTAACATAATTTTTGTTTTGGTTTTTTTTATCTCATGTGAAAAAAGTGCCATAACACCGATTGTTTACATTTTAACTTTTCTGCATTCTGTTTGGAATGATTTCTATATATTAATTAATTAGACCAAATGAATGCCTGCATATGTGTGAGTAAGTGTTTATATACATGCATTGCAATGTAAATGTAAATATGTGTGCCGCTGTAATACGTACGTAAGCTTTCTGTCCTCCATTGTTTACATATATCAATGTTTACAATTATACACCAGTGGTCATTTAATACCGCATTTAAATATTTATACTAATTAGAAAAATTGCAATTTTTTTCCCTTCACATTTTATATTTTCTCTCTCGTAATCCCTCTCTCGGAAAGCAGTAACTGCTAATACTTGTCAATTAATTCATTCAACACACATGCAGCAGCATAAGCATAGATTTGCTGAACATGGTTTTTAAACAATTTAAAAACAGAAAACTGAAAGCAAGATGACTTCAACACACCACCATATGGTGAGTCCTAATCACATCAACATTAGTAGCCATTAGGCGATGCCCTCGTTTTGGTATTCTATTTGCGACACACATCGAAATAGCGTAGGGCTTAGAGGTAATGCGATCAGTACAAAATTTTTAGCCATAACCGCATCCGTTTCCCTTTCGTCGAAATTGTCGAAAAGTGGTTCATAATGCAAGACTTATCCTAAAGGCAAAAAATAGCAGTCCCCCTATCTCCTGCTATAATTAAATCACTATAACTATTAGAGTAAAGTTGTGAGTCTGCAGCTATGTCAGCCTATTCGTGTGACTCGCGCTGATTGAAATTGGACCTGAACAAACGTCGATCGAATATCTCTACTAAGCTAAAACTGAAAAACTCTCCCCGGAGACGCTGCGCTCTGGCAAATAATATATGTATCAAATGTTAAGCAAACACCAAATGGGCACAGTTCACTTACAAGTACACACGCAAGATAGGGGTAGAAGCAACTTTTCATCAGTTAAACTGCAGTCCCCGAAGACATATGCAAATTAATATTTGTTTTGAAGAAAAATCCAACGCCTTCCTGCCTATAAACTAAGAGAGGGAACGTATTTTTCGCCTCTAACCTAAAAAAAAGGGCGATTGCTATTTACTCAAGGAGGAAATGTCTCTCTCAAACAATACAAAATCTAAATGTAGCTTTTGCTCGTCTAACTTATACTCTTCTCTAATATATAATCGAAAATCAAGAACAAACCGATTTTTGCAAACCGACCATTTCGAACAATTATATAAAAGTTACCAGGTGTCGTTTCTAATTGTAGAAAAATAAAACATCCATTGGATGAATTCAAGAAGACATCTGACTCCAATTTTGGTTCAATATCTATTAGTGATTATTCTCCAAAGTTTTTCACCAAGGTCGTCGTATAAGCAGATCATTCCCAACTTTAAAGCAAATCTATAGTCGTCAACTGAGCAAATTTCGAAGAAATTTATTGGGAAGAACTAATGGATAGACTGACTAAAAATAAAATGCCAAAGATCTTATGGTAATCAATAATATATTCTTCTTCTTCTCCTTAAGTGACCAACGTGTCAACAAGTCAACAAGTAACGATTCACGGACTCTTAATTGAGAACAATTACGAATATATATGGGTTTGATAAGACCTCATGGCCTGGCAGAGGCATCTTTTTGTCCAGAGTCGAGCATGCACATTAAGTGAACCGAGAGGGGGAGACATCTTGGTTTTTGGTGTGAAAGCCATAATTTTCTATGGAAAAACCACGCAAAATGCTGCACAGAAGATTTCAGAAAGCTGGACTACTTTATGTATTGGATGCAAATGGTAACACTGCCTCAAAGAGAGGATAGCCTTATCATCCAATACTTTATGTATAACTTGTAGAGGTATTGCGATCTGCTTGCTGTGACTTAGCTAAGAAATGTTGGGCATTCAATGTTCGCTGTAAACGACCCATAGAGACAATTTCCCCGCTGCTTGTACATTTTTCCTTTTTTTCTGTCTTCTTTTTCCCTCAATAATAAAACGAACCGCATTTGTGTGTATTAGCTTTAGTATGTTTTAGATTAACTGCACATTTTAATGTTAACCGCATATCAACAAATATTTAGATGTGTGCGTTTGTCCGTCCAGCCGTAATTCATTAATCAAATGTAATATTATATCGTTGAAGAACTTGAAATTTTATGAAAAATGCACATTTTGAAAAACATTTTTAATTGTCTAATAACGCAAATATAATAAAATTGTCACTACAGTGAAATGCAGTTTGTTTACGTGAATGAGATAAATAATTAATTAGCTACTATGTAAATTAGTGACAGAGGATCTATGAAAATTATTCAAACCGGTACGTTTTCTATTCTCATTAATTCAAAGTTATTTCCGAAATTGAATACTCGTTGCGTATTTATATATATAAATACGATGTGTAAAAATTTTAATACGACGTTCAATAACGCATATAGCTGTTGCTACAAGTTATAAAAATACTTAAACGTATATAAATAACACGATAGTATCTCGGCCTTCATTCTCATTAGATGCTCATATCAATCAAAACTTTTCTAATTCTATAGAATTCATTTCAAGTTTTTTTTTTTTTCATTTTATACATCGCAAGGAATATATTAGATATTTTGAGTGCTTGCAATGCATTGATGAACTTATTCTAAACATAAATGAGTGACTGAATGGGTTTAGGTCAGTCCACACAGAAATTGAAGCTATAATAACAAATCGCTTGCCGTTGTCAACGGCTTGCATTTAAACATCATCATCAGCACGCGATCCACAATTGCAACCGCCTAACAATGTTTCTGCTTCTTACGACACAATTACCAAAAAAAAAGTAGCACAAGAGTAAGGCCACACAATTGACGACAAGATCTTTCATCTGTCTCTCCGAGACACTCAAACATAATACTCGAGAATATTTAGCGCATATATATATTAAATGGCTCTGCAAGACGAAAACAAACCAGCAAGTGTTCTTCTAACAAAATTCAACCCGACATCAATCGTTCTGATTACCACTGATTTGAATTGAACACCACTCCACTTTTTCTGTGTTCTTTATTGCTATATACTGTTATGGTATTTACAATGCTTTGAAAAAATAGGTTTTGTCATGAAAACCTTATGTAGTGAAATTTTCCGGGTTTTTCGTTTTGTTGCAATACACCTCGTCCTTTTAATGGTATGTTTCAGCAGGTTTCGAAACTGATTCGATAGCTCAAAAGCAAGTTCAAAACGAGCCAAATTCCAACGTAATAAATGGCGAAACCAAAGGCAACTAAGACATGACACTGTGATCAAAAAGTGACACCAATATTCAAGTTAAATTGCGTAGATATGTCGAATATCAAAGTCTTCCAACAATTAGCAGTGTTTTTCGATTATCGAGGCATTCAGCGCTACGACTTATTTGCGCCGGGTCAAACAGCTAACAAGGAATATTATTTGAACTTGGGTATTAGTTTGAAGGTGACGCAATAGAACACGGTCCCAAAAATAGTCGGATCTAATCCATTTTCTCAATGATAGCAAATGTCCGTGCGACGAATTTCATCCAAATACTTTGGAAATTGCAATCTGTAGGCTAGGCAGAAAAAATCATGGGCTGACTTCAGACAAACGGACGGATACGCAAACAGATATGCTCATATTTAATATATCATACATCTCAAGTCATTCTGAGCAGAAACTTAATACAGTTTTACTATGCTATGTTGTGAAGACTATAAAAACAATCCACAAATATTATTAACAATAACTCACATGCTGTGGCAGGTTGTAATAATGATATTGTGATGGAATATTTGAGACGCGTTTACCTAAAAAGTGTGAAGAGAAATATCTCAGATTCGCCTGCAGGCGGATGTATACTTATGTCCCCACAACCAAAGGTGAAGGCATATTAATTTTTTCAAAAGGGTTGCGAAATCCAAAAGGAAGCTTAAGAGATCTTATAAGGTACATTTGTTCTCGATTGGTTTGCAATTCGAAATCCATGCATATAAACCCGTCCGTCCATCCTTCTGCCCGTCCACCAATTCATCTATCCCTCGCTCGGTCCATCTCTCTATGTTTTGTAAATGTATGTCTATGGTAAACATTCTTCCCGCCGCAAGATCTAAGAAAATTGTATCGAAATGGGCAACAACATTGCAAGTTCTTGCACGCACGTTACCACGGAAAGGGACTGAAATCGGGCACAGGATACTCCTGGAATATAACGCGTACTGAAAATACTCCTGTTTTCGAAGGCAAAAATATTAGCTCATCATTCAAAAACCGGGAAACTGTGATCTTACACCACGTACACAAAAATGAAAAAAAATAAAGCACGATCACCGAATATCATAGACATGTTATATAGAAATTTCTTCTTTTTTTTCTTTTGTTTGTTTAAGAAAGTGATGCTGAGTATAAAAGTTTCGGCCAAAACCGGATATAATTTACTTACTTTTTCTACTTGTTTTTAGTCTCCTTAAGTCCTTTGTTTATTGTAGTTTGAATAGCAATTAGTGCCTTACTTAGTTTTATGTTTATATTGGTAAACGATTGTCGTTTTATTTGCTGATGGAAACAATAAATAGCAGAGTGGGTCCAAATTACGGCCTACAGATTTTGCATATTCTGTCAAATCAGAATATAAATCACATTTCTGCCAAATCTCTATTTAAATATGTGCTCTTGAACATAAAGGCATATAAATAAACAAGGCAGCACAAACGCAAGAATAGTTTGCACTCACATAGCAGCAAAATGATAAATTTCTTGGAATTAGAAACGCATACTACATAGCAATATAGCATAGCATAGGCATAGCTGCCTATGCCTTGCAGTAAACGGCAACATCGGCAGCAGCATAAACAATCAAAAGTCATAATTTACTAATAAGATCACAATTACAATTAAAATAGCAACAATAACAATAGAATAAAGAGAAATACACAATTATATATATATATATATGTATATATATATTTATGTGCATGCACATGTAAACATATATATATAAGCGGACATACATATGCGTGTGTGTGTCTGGGAAATAGAATCTCTCTGTGCATAGACAACGAAAACAACAGCAACAATCGAAAAGACTATAATAAATTATTTTCAAAATGGTAGAAAGAGACAGAGCACATCAGAGATAATCAGAGAGATACAATATAAAGAAGGTCTTCTCGCAATAAGTAATCGAGTTCAATGTAAAATCAAACATAAAAGTTTCTAAAGATATTATAAGCCGCGTGGAGAATCTTGGGTGCACTCCATCAGTTTAAGTTTATGGTTCAACTCGTTCTTCACTAAATCGGTTACTAAGGATCATACACCTTCTGGGTTTTTTGTGAAATTGCGTAGGGGTAAACTTCACGAAACCCTATATGAAATAATGAACATATATGGAAATTTTCTTTTCTTGTTTAGTAGACCGATCTATCGACCATTTTCCGCTTGGGAATATATATAACGAGTTGAACGTAATTTTCTGCATCATCTTGTGGGATTCCGTGAACTCTAACAATAATGAGAGTAGAAATGCGAAAATAGAAACACGTATCGCCAGATAAGCGATAGGCACACTGAATACAGCAAACGATTTTACGGACCTATCGACGCACGATTAAACGGATGAACGTGTATGCCTAAGGAGAGATGGTGGCATAAAGTAATGCAGGCGTGTATATGCAACATACCGCAGACAAGTCTGACAGATGGATGGATTTAACAGAGGCATATACGGGCTTCTAGAGAGACATGTGAGCGGATGACTATGTAGACGTAAAGGGACGTGAACACACACAAACTAATTAGTTCATGAACAGAGCGTGATTATACCCCATTTATATTTTGTTGCTGTATATTGTGATTCTAATGACAAAGTTTTTATAACTCTAACCTAACCTTTTCGGTACAAATATCAAGAATGCTTGCCCATCATAAATAACTATGTAAGCAAATATAAAAAAGCAGCTTCTTATTCGTCGGCCGACCAGAACTAATTTCTTCCAGTACTTTACAGTGTTTTCAACTTTCAGGTGAGCTTGTAAGTAATTAAAGCAAACATTCTGAAGGTGTTAGTTATCTTCAGTATATTGAATTTTCAAGTTTCGCTATAGTGTAATCTTATCTTTTATTTGCTTCTTCTTTTTCTGCGGACAATAAAATACTTCGCTATCAAGAAGTCAGAGCAAGCATTAATGACTGGGCAGAGGATAGTAACGTCACGCATATAAAAAAGCTTTCCCTTCATTCATACGAAATGATGAAAGTAATATGTCCTCGAATTTCGTAGGAGAGTACAACACACGGATAGAAAATTTTGTTTTTGTAAGTGCATAAGCGAAATACTACTTACGTATTGTGGTTTTCTATGCAGGGTATTTATACTCATATACTGATACATGTTGCCTGTGTAAATAAATAAAATTATAGATGAAATTACGACCTGAAAACAAACGAATTGCAGTTGTTGCGTTGTTTTTCTCTGGTTACATAAACAAAAAACATTGAGTGACTCGAGCAAAGAATTTGTCGTCATTTCCCTCCTTACACATTAAAACATAGTCAAATTAATTTCCATTTAAGATTTTCAATATATTTTCAAAACTTTTGGCGGTAAGTAGGGAAATGGAATGCGCGAAAACTACTTTCAGTCCGAGAGCAGTAAACAAAAGATTGTCACAAGAAATTGAAAATAATTACAAACCAGAAGTTTTTTTTTGTTTTCTATTAAACAATTATCAAGACTTGCACACACCTAAGCACAGTGAGATTATATAAAAAATTACATGAAAATAGCACACTTGCGTGAGTGCTTTCCTTTCTTTTTAAACACCTGCTAAGCATAACGTTGAATATTTCATGTTTATTGTGATTTTTTGAGGGTTAAAGAAAATTGCATACACACGTAATATGCTTGTGAACTAACTGTTGGTAGTGCGCGCGTACGCGAGTTCCCACAAGCGCAGAGCACATGAAACCAATAAGGTTAAATGTTAATGAAATCATGTGGTGCGGTTATAAAGTGAATTACTCGTAAATTTATATTTATGAGTAAGCAGATGCATTCGTTGTTGTTGTATTTCTAATCTTTATTAAGAACTTTGACAGTGGTAATGAAATGAAGAGAAGCATTCCAGCAAAATGAAAAAGTTATATTCACTTTAGAGTAAACTCTCAACGTCCAGTGTGTACGTAAATTACACCTTTTTTTTCATTAAATGCGAAAGTGGCAATCGGAGCTTATGACCCGGTTTTTTGTGAACCCAATATTTGTGTACAGCAACCAAGAGGATTTCACGTCTGATGCTTAAGCGTCCGCATCGTTTTTCGAATAAGCTGTTGCTTAATACTACAGATTTAGGAATCTTACCTTACCAGGGTGTGGGTTTCGAATTTCAGTAACTCTTCTCCTTCGTTTTCTTCTTCTAATTCAGCGAATTAACGAGAGGCATCAAGTGGGAAAGGTTTGGTATGAACACGAAGTTTTTCGCCTGAACCCTACAAAAAGCTGGAAATTAATTTTGGTGATCTTCTGCTTCTCCAATGCGGCAAATCAACAAGATACTATTCACTGCGTTGAGCAAAACATGTTTTTGCTAACTAATTAAGCATTGCTTTCTTAATGCGTCATATGCGTAGCGTTATTTTAAAGTGATTGAAAACTTGAACACTACTGTACTCTTGAATTCTTGAACGCTTGGAAATTTGAATAATACTACTACTCCTCTCAACCGTGTTATTCGATATGACTAGAATCTAAAGAAGCTTTTAAGGCTTCTATAACTAGCCAGAAGAGTGAAATAAGTTCAACATATAAAATTTTGAAAAGCCACTCACAACTTTATTTGGGATATAGAAAAATTATTTACTTATTACATAATTTATTTATGTCAAAGTTATTCCAGCGACAGATGTGTTTGACAGATTTCATATGACTTTAGTTCATGTAGCTTCACTGCGAAACGAAAACAACTTTCAGTTTTATCACCAGCTGTAGAAGTCAAGCCATTGCCATTACTTATGGCGTTAAGAGCAGTCGCCCCTGGACAAAAACAGTTCACTACATCCGAGAGCTTTCCTCCATAGCTTCAGAGGAAAGCGATATCAACTAATAGTAAGATGGAACGACCTAACAGTGACTGATTTATGAAATATACGAACGCCTCAACCCTGCGGAACTAAAATCCTTGCAATCAACTGAGAAGTCTTTTACGATGTTTTTATCTTGTTGCTGGCCCCTTTAATGGAAACTACGATTGGAAATATTTAATACTTGGTGTTTCTGGTGTTTCTGTTTTACTTGTTATACAAAGTATAACTAACGAGCTTATCTTTTTTTTGTTATAGTGCAAAAGCAATTTCTCATTCTCTTGAAGTACATACCCATTTCTGAGATCACTGCACCACTTGTGGTTCAAGGTGTGCTAAGTTTGTGTGTGTCGTCATCGTGTACGATACACTCCTTCGATTCCGATCGATTCGGGAGCTGTTTAAGCTTGTCCGTCTGTCTGCCCTTAATAGCAAGTCAGCATTAAAGTTAACTATACCAAATTTGGACCGCATCAATTTTTTTTATACCCCATACTACGTAGGAGTTCTCATGGAAAGTAATCCTTTACATGGCTAGAGATTTAATTTTTGACTATTTTATGATGCAAATTGGACCATAATAAATAGTAATTTGATTTAGAAATTAACCATAGCAAATTTGGGGCACTTGGATAGATTTTTGAACCTGCCTCAATCCAATGTTCGGTATTTTATCACAAAAATAAATAAAAATTTGTACTTCATGTTGGGTTTGCCTGACCCTACACCACTCGTTATAATAATGTTGCTACCTGCCTTTTTTTTTTTGTTTGTTTTTGATTTGGTAATTCTTCTAATGCTCTGATTCCTAATGGAGTAATTTGCACGATTCCTTCCTGGCTTCGATAGTAGCAACAATTTTTAATGGCGGGATATATGAGTATGATATCAACATTTTAATCTCCTTTCCATCGTGACTATATTGTCAGTCCCTGGCCAATTTACTGAAGGCACTGCATGTGAGGTAATTGCATCTTATATTTACTTTTGATGTGCTGCATTACAATGTTAGCATATTGATATCAAAGCAAAAAAAAAAAAAAAAACATAAGTCTGATCTTCTCTCGTTCTTGCGTAATACAGGTGCGAATATGTTTTTAAGATTTTACCCGTTTCGTTTGCACAGCTTACATTGTGCAATAATAAACAGCTTACATTGTGCAATAATTGATTGCGACATTTTAACCACACGTAGACCCGGCGGGGTCTTTGGCCGCAATAAGAAGTTGATGCTACAGACTTAAGCAATGTGAAATGTGGAGATATGATAAAGTTGTCTGAAACTAGCGTGCGTAACAAAGTTGAATGAGTCTAATGATTTGATCAGGAGCTTAATACTTTTGGCGCATATTAGACACGACATAGTTATATTAAAATCGTGGTCCTCAGTACACGTGGCTAATTCTAACCATACACGATATCAAATCCACACGACAGCCATGCATATTGTGTGTGGAAAGATATAAAAGTAAAAGTTTGCGTCTTAAAAAACATTTTATTTCCTTTACGGCAACATTTTACTGCGATCATAGATCGTCTCGTCTTTTCTTGAGTAGTAGATGCATTTTCTTCGCAAGATATTTTCTAGTGCATATAAACGGTCGGATAGATTGCTTTTCAATCAGATTTTAGATATTGAATGTCGTACGAATTTCAATATAACGATCCTAATGACTGATTATTTTCGTTTCAGGGGGACTTTCCTTCTCTTTCCGGTCGAGCCATCATTAAAGCTTTATGCTAAATTTTATTATTAAAAACAAACCTCTTTTTCGTATGCTCTCTTTTCATATACTCTCAATGGCACCAAGCCATCTTTAAGCTTAAAATATACTGTTGAGAGATAGTTTTATTTGTAAAGCTGCGCCACTTACGATTAACACAAGAATAGCAGCATCAAAACTATACCTAGAACTTTTTTCGGCATTCAACAGATCAGTCACTCGTTATAAATTGACTTATTTTATATTTCACTGAAAACTTAATTGTGGTTTTAATCCTAAAGCTTAATACAATGTTTGAGATGATTATCATATTATGCTTACTATGTTATGTTTGCACTTTTATAATCGCTCTTTTTTTTAAATTTTTTTATATTTTTTCATAGCACAAAAAAATCTTCACCTGGTACGAGGGCGAAACGTCAACCAGCGAATTGTTTAACGGACGCTTACATTTGATTGATCATGCGGATTATGGCAAAGCATCGGCAAACCTAACGTCAATACGTGAATCAGATCAAGGCTGGTATCACTGCCAAATTATCTTTCCAAATCGCACACCGAGTGCCCGGAATAACGGTACTTGGTACCATCTTGCCGTTCAAGGTACAACCCATTAAAATATGAAAAAATGCAAACCTTTTATGCGGTCTGTTTGTCGTTTAGGGGGCTCTTTGATAAAAATACCGCCAATAAATCAAACACTTATGGAAGGCCAGACAGCATTCTTTCATTGTGTTATGAAATATCCGGATACCTCAATGGCATCATGGTATAAAGATGGCGTCTTATTGCAAGATATACCGGATTTAATGCGCCGCTCTTATATGGGACCACATGGTAGTTTAAGCATTGATCCCACCATGATGAGTGATTATGGCGAATATGAGTGTCAAGTGCGTAACAATGAAAGTGAAATACAAACGGCTAAAGCCTTTTTGAATATACAATGTGCGTATGCATGCATGTTTTCAACAAATTCTTATACACTCATGTTCATGCTTTTGTCTTCTTAGATAAAGCTAAAGTTATTTATGCGCCACCAGAAGTCTATTTACCGTATGGACAACCGGCTGTGCTTGATTGTCATTTTCGTGCTAATCCACCATTAAAGAATTTAAGATGGGAAAAGGACGGTTTACTCTTTGACTCATACAATGTACCCGTAAGACATTTCCGAGCTTAGATTGTATCGCATTAGACATAAAATACCGCTTTTCAAGTCATACATAATAAGAACGACAAAAAAACATGCCAATAATAGTTCAATGCCTTCTCTCTCTCTCTCTCTCTCTCTCTTTCTTTTTTTCTTTCTTTCTCTCTCTCTCTCTCTCTCTTTTTCTATCCTCTTCATTATTCTTTGTGTTTACTGCACATTTAGGGTGTTTTTTATAAAATGAACGGGAGTCTGTTCTTCTCTAAAGTGGATGAAAATTATGCTGGCAGTTACACTTGCACACCATTCAATGAACTCGGCACCGATGGTCCATCGCCCGTCATTAATGTGATTGTCTTGCGACCGCCAATATTCACTGTAACACCAAAAGCGATTTACATACAGAAACTGGGTGAAACTGTTGAACTACCATGTCAAGCCATCGACCGAGACGGCAGCAATCATCCATCTATTGATTGGAAACGGGTGTGTATATCTATGCTCTTTGTTTATTTGTGTATGCGGGCATAATACGATAATGTTCTTAGTTACATTGTTGAATAATTTTTGTGTGCTTTTTTCAATGTTCTAAAATAATCAGGAAAAGTAATCAATCGACTACAATGCTTTTAAAATCCGTTATAAAAAATTCCATTTCATCTAATGGTCAAAAGAAGTGAAGAGCGTCTCTAGTACAATGAAGTGCTTTATTAAAACCTTAATTTCGGAAATTCATTTAAATTAATTTATATTAATTGCAAAAACTTTATTCAGGGTCTCCCAATACTCACGTAAGGTTTGAAAGACACATGCAATAATTGTATTGTTTCGCGGGCTGTGCAGCTTGTCGCACCGTGTTGTTGAAACCACATCTCGCCCATGTGTTTATTCTGCAATTAAGACACAAAAATGTCGATAATTGCAGCATGATGACGAGCATTATTAGCTCTTACGACCTAACCAGGCGCATCGGCGAAGACGAACAGTCCGATGATGCCTTCAGCCCAAAATGCGCACCAAACACTAACGCATTGTAGATGCATTCGCTTCTCAATAAGCGTTCATGGGTTTCTAAACCACAAACGGGACAATTTTGTTGATTAAGCAAAATAAAAGAAACTTTACTGTTTGTTTGAGGGATCATCCACCACTTGTTCTTGTTCTGCAATCAGTGCAATGTATTCTAAAGACTGTATAGCGCTCTATTTTTAATCACTGTCCGAACGGTTGTGCGTCATGCTAACGTTCTTTCTATGCCAGCATATCACCGTACAGTGCTACGTTGATTTTGGACATCCTGCATGAACTTTATAAAGCGATGTATCGTAAAGGTTTCTAACAGCAGCAACAGTATGATGTGCGCTAAGTCTGTGTTCTTTTTATGACTGCTAAGATGGTTTGCTAAATATGCAGGTATGTTTCATAAGCATGAGGTTCGTAGTCATCGTAGTCCTCTTATTTTTTTTGTGTCTGTTTTCGGATGTACGCCGCTTGATATGAATATAAAACTGCACTCACGCAACGTTTGTCACTGTCTGGGAATATCTGTTATTACTCCTCAATATTTGTTCTCGGAAGGTCCTAATTCTTCCTGTCATTGGTTTACCAAAGATTACCTTTCGTCTTGTCTTTAATTACTTTTCTCAAATTGAAGTTCGTATTAAGAATTGGTTACCACCCATTTTAGAAGTGAATGTGATCTGCTCACAGACGTTCTTGCTATACTCAAGGAAATGGAACGAGCAAACATTGCATATATTCATTCCATTGATATAAGGGGTTTAACTTTCCGTGCTGAAGCAAGCGGAGCTTTTCATTTGTATGAGAACTTCTGTGCTAAAAACTTGTGTATATAAAATTAAACAAAAAGAGCATATTTTGTTGTAATCATTCTTTCGGCATTTAGAGACTTTTTCATAATACGAAATGACAAAAAAGAGTAGATTTCACAATTGCTTTCGTCCTCTAAATTCTTTTGTATCCATTTTATATAGAAATTAACTCGAGTGAATATTGCCGGTAATTAATGTGTATCTCCACATATACCAACACCTGAAGATATCACTCCAAGCTGTACGCAACGTGTACGCCTGTCTCGATACACTCTGCTAAACAAAGGTCCGCCAGAGTCACCTTTGCAAATATCCACCTCATTAACGCCGGATGCGCACATTACCTTATCGTTATTAAACGACAAACGATATATTCGTGCGCACTCACTCATATCTAAGACTGGTACATCAGTCTTCATCGGCACAGTAGATCTCAATCCTAGGAGATGAAAACATAACAACAGATTCCTACATAAAATCTCTCCCGTCGTAATTACTTTTTTTGGTCGCTCCCCAACCAGTTATAGTACCCATCCTTAAATTAGGAAAGTGATCGTTGGACTGAGGTAAACAAATGGGACAGTGGGATCCTGAAAATCTTAGGAACAGTTACTTAAAAACCAACCACCTTCTTTAAGTTTAATTTCCTATAAGCATACGTGTGAATTGGATGTGCTGGTCCAGGCGAATCATAACGATATCATTTATATGAGTACGTCGACTATATCTTCCGTGCCTAATTACTTTTTCAATACCAGCGTCAATAGGATCTTCACTACATATTTGGTGGCCGCCTAAATCTTCAGCACAATCTTTGGCTGAGCTAATATTATGTTCCCCAATACGAACAGCAATCCTTCCAAATTATCGAACACATTGTTAAGTAAAAGTATTCGAGATATTTTAGGCGTACTTACAGAGGATAAAAGTGTTCAGTCACACAATGCGCAGCTGTTAGTACATATCTATGAGTTATCAAAGTACCTACGCAGTGAAAGCGTTCGGTTGTATTATACACTAACAGGGCCGACCAAGAAAACTCTAATAAAGTAGTTTCGCCACCAAATGAAACTCTTCTTCCCAAGAAAGCGCCACACATTTTTGAAGTTCTTCATAGTATTCGTTGGCCCCCTTGTTGTATCTTCATTATCCTAAAAGGTAATTTTTGGTAACTGAATATTTTCTATATGTTGCATTCTTCCTTCCTGTACTTTCCGCAGTCGAACTAGTTAAGTTGCTTTCCGGGCTGTTTTGTTTCAAATCTCCATTAGCAACTGAATTCGCAGGAGCTTTTAAATTCGTTTGATTCTATTTATCATCTTTACCTGAAATTCAAATCAACTCAACATCATTTATTTCATTCACAGTTAAATTCTCTTATTGTTGTCTTTTCAATTGCGATTGTTGACACCCTTCAATCTTATCTATTTTAGGGCACATGTCCTATCCTAAACAGATCAGTAACACGTGCGGACACATTATATTACTGTGGTTGACATTCGATTGCAAGACAAAGAGAAATATAGAATATTCCAACGTGTAAGAAATCAAACTTTGACTAAACAACTTATCTACTTTTTCAAAATTATATTTTATTACCTATTATATCCAATTGAAACGCGGAGGAGACTACAAGTTATTTGATTCCGTTTATAACACCCGCAGTTAGCTATCAGAAACCCTATAATGTTTAAGGATGTTAGTAATCATGAAAGATTTAGACTCCCCTTTCGACTCAAGACACCCTAGTTTTGTGCTTACTTCTGTCATAGTTGTCAGCACATTGTAAGCGTGACCCAATTGTGAAAACGATAGCGTTTAGAACATCTGCGCTTCTTTGTTCGCTTATTAGTATTCCTTCAGTTCTTCATCGATATTTTGTGTAAGCTTACTTTATAAAGTCAATTAGGGCTCAGAAATTCATGGGTGACACAAATGAGTCCTAAAGTGTTGACGCCTTTGAACATCGCCGTAATGTGGACCGTTTTGTCTAGAGAGATTTGTCCGTCAATCAATGTTTTTAGTATGACTTTTCATCATTTGACTCGTCTAATGTTTCTTGCCTGCATGTCGCACGACATACTGCTAAACTCATCGTACTTTAACCGCACGAACTGCCTTTGAAACAACCTACCCGAACCGATCTTGCCCACCGTTCTACATGTTTCCGCTTTGAAGTCGAACGTGCACAAATATTACTACTCTCTCCCTAACTGTAATCTTTCCTGGCCACCAGCGTACTAACACGTATAGGATACAGAGCGCCTGATCGAAGCAAAACGAATTTTCCCGCATAATCCACAACACAATACCGCGACTGGTGGTTCTTTAAGCCCACTGTCCATCTTTGAAACAACCTACCTGGAGTGGACTTCACTTTCACCTTCTACATCTATTTGTATGTTTACTGCCCTTTTTACTTCTCCTGTAGCTATAATTTTTCCTAACCACCGCCGTGTTCACATGTATAGAGGTCATCTCCTAAGCAGTGGGTCAAATTTAAAAAAAAAAAGTTTTTAAGGTTATCTTTAATGTCATGATATATTTTTATATTACTTCTGCTTAGAAGCACCTCACCTTCAACTAAAGTTACATTAGAATTGTTTCGAGTAGTCTCTGCGATCATTGTGTTTACTTCACCTTTAACCGGATAAAAGATCATCAAGCTTATAGCATTTGGTAGTAAAATTTTTAATAAAAATACGAAAAAATCGCACATTTTGTATGAATCCACTAATTACTACAAGCGGTGAACAATGACTTTATGCAAAACCGTTGCGCATAAAAATATTTTAATAGAAGCTTATTATTACATAAGTCTAAAATATAATCGCGCGCGCATTTATTTTTGTGAGCGAGCAAAACTTGACAGATTAGAAGGAATTCTTAAACTGATTGTTCATTTGAAAAATTTTAGATTTCCAAGAAAAATGTTTTTAATACATGAAATATGTGATAAACAAACCAGAGAAATAAATTTATTGAAAATAATGAAACAGTAAGGAAGGATTAGTTCATGCGATAAAGATGTAAATGAAAGACAATCTTTCTCCTGTTGAGTGTGAGAGAAATAAAGAAGAAAAGAGCGCGATTTTATAAAACAAGTCCGTTTGATATATTTTTCATACCACTGTGTGTGCAAGAGAAAATGCCTAAAAAAGAGCAATTACTGTTAATCACAAAGGTGTGGTTTACTTAGGTATTTCAGTCGCCGTTGCAAAGCCCGCAGCCATACTCGTCAAATCGTCTACAAAGTTAAGAGGTTTTTTGCAGCTCCAATTCTATCCCAGATTGAAGATGTAGTTCGCAGGTTTTCGCAATTTGAGTTGTACACAAAGAAGAATTTTAATCATTTTGAATTCAGGGAAAGCCTTACTATTATTCTCCTGGAAATTGCATGCAGTCAGATTAGAAATAACAAAAGCATCTAAGAACTCCACAGATTAGATGTCAGGAAAATGCTTCGCTTATTTCTTAGAATTGATAAAGTTGTTGGAGAGGTCAAGATTTGTAAACGTAACATTATGTACGATCAATAGAAAGCAAGCTCCAATTGAATTTCTTAGGAAATCAGTTCACCCTTTTTTCCGACTTTTTCAATTTGTTAGTAAACGAAATCAGAAAGATAAGGAGACTGCATAAATAAAAGCAGTTACGATGCACTGCAACATATCTGAATGACACAAATAGTTAAAGTGCAGTAAGAGATTCCATGTTATAAAAATTTCGTTCTGAACATTATCCGCAAGGAACTCAACGAAGAGTGCAATAGTCGATGTGTTCTACATTCACATAATACTTATCTACTGCCCACTCATAATAGATGATATTTCTGTTGATAGATTTAATGTGAGCTCTATGGTGCATAATAGCGAATATAGTGCGAATAGTATCTCTCGCTGTCCTACGTTCGAGTATTGTAGGGGCAGGTATGCTTTTTTCACACAATTTGATTCACTTATTATCCTATTTGAGCCTACTATATGAATAAAAGTACTTGGTGTAGGGCCATGGCCCATCATTGAGTTTTTACTTGCTTTTAACTAAATAAATCACTTTAAATATCTGTCGATGTATCAAACGACACACGGCTCTGCTTAAATAAGATTTTTCCGAGGTTACCACCTATCGTCAAACACAGTCTGTGAGACAACCCCGCCAATACAGCTTTTTGTTCGAAATAAAAAGAATGGCGGTATGTTGGATCAACGACATAGGGTACGAAATGTATTCACATACGCAAAGAACATCAAAGTAACGTAGATATTCTACTGCAATATAGAAATATTTTTATCCAAGATTATATGGGCAGTAAATAGTTTTTGGAATATCTTTTATTATACAAAATCAATAAAAAAACGCAAGGCTTTTGATGAAAAAAAGAAACAAAAAGCCAAACACACGACAGCACTGAATTAGACGTCGTGTTAAGGGGTTTTTTTGATTAGAACGCATTTCACGGATATTTGGAAAACACAGAAAACAAGGAAAACGACACATACAAAATAAAATGACGTTTGAGTTGAGTAAGCATTACTCTTCCAAATTATTTTCTATCCATCTCATGTAAGAAGGAACTCGGGTGAACACTGCCGGTAGATAACGTTTATCCCCACAACTAGCTACGCCCAAGGACGTGACACCGATTTGCACGGAACGGGTACGCCTACTCCTGTAAACACTTGTAAATAGAGGCCCGCCAGAGTCACCTTTACAAACATCCACCTCATTAATGCCGGATGCACATATTTCCTTATCGTTATTAAAAAAAGACCGATATATTCGCGTGCATTCGTTTATATCTAGGACAGGTATTTCAGCCTTCATCAATACATTAGAACTCAAGCCTACGAGATGAAAACAAAGATCAGCGAATTTATGTACAAAACTTCTCTTCTTATAATTACTCTTCTCGGTCGCTCCCCAACCAGTGATAGTAGCACGTGCTAGTGTAGAAAAATCTTCACCAGGTTCAGGCAAACATATCGGGTAATGGGATCCTACAAACTTAAAAGTAATTATCTGTTTTATGTATAGTTTATGTTATATTCATACTTGTGTACCCGATTGTCTGATCCAGGCGTATTAAAGCGATGTCATTTTTATGAGTACGTCGACTGTATCTTTTGTGTCTAATTATTTTTTCAATGCCGGCATCGATAGGATCTTCGCTGCATATAAGGCCGCCGCCTAAATCTTCAGCACAATCTTTCGCCGAACTAATATTATGTTCGCCAATGCGAACAGCAACTCTTTTAAATCACATAATGTTAAGTATAACTATTGCAATTTGAAATATTTTAGGAAAACTTACAGTGGATAAAATTGTTCTGTCACACAGTGCGCAGCTGTTAAAACGTACCTAGAGGTTACTAAGGTACCTCCGCAATGGAAGCGTTCCGTGGAATTATAAACTAATAACGCCGACCAAGGATACTCTAATAATGTGGTTGGCACACCAAATGAAATCCTGCGACCCAAATACGTGCCACAATAAAGTGCACTACTTGCTATTATTCCTCGACCTACTGGGTTTGGCTTATCGTCTTCTAAGTCCTCATCAGCTTTGCCTATAGATTTTTCCATTAATATCGTAGTTGTTGTCAAATTTCTCGCGCTCGTACTGGTTGATTTGCTTTCAGCTTCGATTGATCTGGTAGTTGTTTCGACGGCATTTTGATTTTCTTCAGCGTCTGTTACATTGGAAGATTTTTCCAAACTATTTCCGCCTTTAATTTTCGTATTGTCTGTATTTTCTGTTGTTGTTTCTGGACTATCTTGCCTGCTAGTTGTTACTGAACTTGAATCCTCACCCTGTACCGACATGATGGTCGTCTCCCAACTATTTTGTGTTGCAAATTTTACGTTGATTGATCTATTCTTGGTTCCATTTAGCGTGTTGATTGGTTCTACATTGTTTATGCCACCAAATGGAGCAATTATCGCTTTCGCATTACTCCGATTGCCAATCTTTGTTGTAGTTGCGTCGTCACTTTCAACTAACATCGTAGTTGTTTCTTGTTTTTCTTGGTCGTCGACGTTTCGACCGCCAATGGTGGTATTAATTTCATTAATTATTTTAGTATCAGCCCACGGAGAAGTGGCTTCAAAATTATTGTGGAGGGAGTCTAATGTCCCAACTGATGCCGCATTTGTTGCCGTACGATGCTGAACATTGCGTTTTTGAGCAATTAAAGGGCTCTCAATATGATCTAAAATTAAATTTGACTCTAATTAACTGCCTCCTGATAAACATTAATATTACTACTATTTTTTTATTTTTATTAGTAGTCTTTTTTATAATTTTTTTATCTTTAAGACTTAAATTCGTGGAACTTTAGTAACCAAGACTATCGTCTCTAATCTAAAGAACCAAAAACACTATAGTGGGCCAGGGCCTACCATTAGGTAGCTTACAACACTTTTATTTATATAACGACTATGCAAAAGCAGACTTCGTAAGCGAAGTGGTCGAAAAAGTGGTCCGATCTGAAACATTTTTCAATGGAGTTCGTCAACAGTGAGTCAAAATACGTCGACATACCAAATTTCCTCAAAACACCTCAAAAATAAAGGCTTGCAGATTGAACGTGAGAAACCAAGAGGGGCAGACTGACAGACGAGCTTAAATCACCCCCAGAAACTTCATATTCCCACGTACCGTAAGTGATGCAAAGAAACATCATGGATACCTGAGAGATTTAAATACAGTTTAATGTTTTATTGACATTACACCTTACGAATACTGATATCATTAGTCGTCCCTAATGCGACTTTAAGAGGTCTCGTGCACTTTAAGAGGTATCGAATAGTTTTCGTTAGCTACAATCCATCTGTAGCAATTTTGATGTTGTTTTTATGAGGAAGATTGATGACATGAAGAATGACTATAGCTTTCATATTGGCTTCGATTAATCTTGACTTGATCGATGAATCGTAAAATCAATCACAGCATAAGAAGGAAACAGGCTCAGAGAGCTATAAACAGAAGATGCCATCTATTATTCTCCAAAACAGGAGTTTTCTCTGCGATTGACAATTGGATAAGTTATTCTTAGCTCTTAAAATTTTATAATTTAGCCTTACACAGTCTGCCATCTTGTGTTGCAGTGAAAGTTATCAGGATTTTCTTTGAAATAAACTCGCTAATCTGTATATTTTTAAAAACGGACATAAATGTTGTTCTTTATCGAACCGTGTTGTTTCATGTGCAACTTTAATCATAAAATGGAGAGTTATTTTTGGACAGTACGTCTTACGACAGATTTCAATTAATTTTTCATAAACATTCCCTGCCGAAGGGAAAAACGAATCTCTACAAATATGTTCTATGTCTGAGAACAAGTCGCAAAGCATATTTCAAATAAACGTTTACTTTTAATTGAGAATAAATCAAGGCATAAATTGTGTCATGTGCTTCACCATCATTTGCGATATCGGACGGATCGTATATCCAAAAAATAGTTGCGTTTGATCAAAAAGTGAAGTCCAAGAAGAATATTGATGTCAAACATGAAGTTGTAAACGGCATTTATGGAACATAATAGCAGCAGGCATCACTGTACACACATCATTACATAACAATTTAATGGATAATATGCAGAGTGAATAAAAACACTTGAGGTCATTATTTATCATCAGACAGTTTTCGCACCAAAGACTAATTTAAAGGAGGATTGTCTGAGATATATTGCACGGGCTAGAAGTTTTGTTTCTATGTAGCAAAAATTCAATCTTTCAGATTCATAACATTTTTTTTTCAATTCTGCACATCACTTATAATATCTTTTCGAGGAAATTTTTCGTTTGCTTTCTCGGATAAAATGCGCTACAGAACTATGCTATGGTATATACCCCACATATCTACATAAAATCATTATTGCATCATGGTGGCAACATCGCTCGCAAACCACCGCATCAGATGTACATTGCTAAAGAAGCGATGAAATACCAGCATCATATGAAATTTTGGAAACTATTTCTGATTCCGCTAAAGCGATTGCAAAAAGCACGCTCTTTATATATACATTACATCGTTTCAATATATGGGCGTTTTATTTTTAAAGGTCCGAAGGATTGTGATATGTTATGAGCATAAGGCTGTGATGTTAGGTTGATACGTCTGCCATTCATATTGAAAGCAACTTTCATGTCGTCTGATTTTAAAGCGTTTTTTTTTTTGTGCAATTTTTTAAGTTTCTTCAACCAGTTCTCTTCTTCTTCTCATTCTAATTCCACTTCTGACAGTCGTGAGTCATCCATCAAAATATTTTATAAGCTTTCGCTTTTCACTATGTCAAGTATCCCACCTTGCAGTGAAACCGCATCAGATTTATTTCGAACGTTGGTTTCTTTCAAAATCGATTTCATGGCATCTTCGACCGGGCAACAAAACATTAAATTTAGAGCACTTTGCATAAAAACGAGTAACAAAAATACAAAGAAGTTGAACATTTTTCTAACACCGCTGACTACAACCGACGAAAACGAAAGGCGAATAAGTTTTACTTAAGATCTCTAATATTCTCTGTCGTTTTATACGCAACATTAGAAAAGCAAACTCTGACTTTTGATATTTATTTACAAACTTGGGCATTACTTCCACACATTAGCACTTTTCGCTCAAAGAGAATTAGAATTATAAAAACGCCACCGGTTTTGCAATATTAGTTAGTTAATATGTTATTTAAACGCACTTGTCCGCTCGCAAGGCTTAGCAGATTACAACGAATTATTACAATGAGTTGTCGTGAGAAAAATATTGAGAATTTCCAGGAAAAATTGCTCACAATTTTTTTTAATAAAAGTTTTGATAAACAAATCAGAGAAATATAAATATTTCGAAAAGGCATAAAACGCAATACAACACACAATCCCACCGCGAATCTAATTTCTTTAATTATGTCAAGCGAATAATTAAAACAGTATTTAGTTGATGTAGTAAAGCGTGGTTTGGCAGAATTAAAAATTTTACAGTTTTGCTCAGAAAGTGCGGAAAATTAAGAAAAAATTAAAATTCATTTAAATGATTGCAACGAAATTCATACATATTTAAATACATTTTAATCACTTAGTAGAATGATTGAATTTTTCATATTCTCTGATTGCCAGGAAGTATGTCGAGCAAAGAAAAACTTTTATTCATTGTATTATCTTTGCAGGTTTATAGAACCTCTTATACCGTACACCATATGTGATACAAGGGTATAAGAATATGTGCAACATGGAGAAGAAGTTGAGATAGACTCATCTCTCCCCGACGTGACTCACCCGTTTTTATTCTTCTTACGTTTAACTTACAGGTCGCAATTTTTGAGGTATTTTGACGACATTGTGGTAAACAGACATGCCCAAGATATTGAATGCTATTGAAAATGGTCCGGACCGGAGCACTTTTTTGATCGCTTTCATATATAACGCTTTATTTTGAAAAGCAGTAGTACGAATAACTGTGGGGTGATGTACGATATTTAATGGTGGGCCGTGATCCACTATAGTGCTTTTAATTCTTCTAACTGAAAATTATTATTAATAGTGTTTTTATCTGTGCATTCCGTATAGAATTCGGCAGAACCGTTGTGGAAGTCAAAAAATATTATTTTTTTTAATTTGGTCTTACTTCCGCAAAACATGTTTCGCTAACATACATAGTGTAATTGCTAATGCTTTAAAAAAAAAACTTTGATCTTATACTAATTAAACCATGTCTTTCACACAGTAAGGTAAAACCACTCTCCACTATTTCGCCTTTCTTATTCTACTTCTTTCGAGATTACGTTCGCACGACTGATTTATGGTTTTTAGGACATTATTTACAATTTTCAAGACATCTATTAACAAATTATTTACAAGAATTTATATTTAAAACGGTTCTGGTTTCGTCCGCTTGAATGTCCCGATTGAACGGACTTGACTCAATTGACTTTACCTCCTGCAAATATTCTGCTTATATATGCTTGCACAAGCAAGTGTGAGTTCCTTTTTCGTTAAAGGTTCTGCTAATTGTTGTTAATATTTTCAACAATCGCCACCTGCCAAAAACAGGTAAAATATTATGAATGTGTACTTGGTTCTACCACTTTTAGTAATCTACTTTCTTGGAAAGTCGATTAGTTTTTATGCAAATTTGAATCATCAAAGGTGGGATTTGCGTAACACTACTTTAAACCGAATAATGATAAGACATTGTGAAGATTTTCACAATAGAAAACTTAAAACTCTAACTTTTAACACACAGTTAACGTAATGCTTTACCTCTCACTAGGCAATTAATTGCCCGTAATATAAAAATAAAAAGGGTGATGCGCATTTTACTAAATGAACCACTGAATATATCATTTTACGGCGTTTGTGCATTGTTGACCATTGTAGGTCAAAACATGTAAAAAGTCGCGCAGCATATGGGCTTCTAATGTGTACTTCCGTCAAAGATTTATTTATATAAACAAGATTGAGCGACACTAGTATCAAGACAAATTGTACCTTCTTTTGAAACTCAGATAGTTAGGGCTATGTTCTGAATAAAATGTGGCTCAAATGTCCACCAAGGCTTTGAACACTCTGACGCAAACCAAGGCTTCAATTGCTAACCGCAATGTTGCGTTGTGTGTACGATGGACTGACGAATGTTGATCTCCAAGTCTTTCCAAATGTGTGCTTTGTCAGCGTAGCCCCAAAGAAAAAAAGAAATGGATATTAAACTACACGATTACGACGCGATGAATAGAGAAATGGTTATGACAACGCTCCGGCGAACAAATGATGAATACCCACAAGTGATCTGCCGCTTTGCTAAAATTTGTTAATAGTTTCTAAACATTCAGGAATCGTAAGTCGCTGCATGATGAAACTGCAAATTGTACTGCCTACTTTTACCTGTAGAACACCTGCAACGATTATTCGAAGCTGGAAGCAACAGATTTAAAAAGTAATTACCCATAACGGAAGAAACGAGAAATGTTAATTACATATTTTCAAATATATTTTTGTACCACATGCAGCATTATAATCTGTCACGCAGATCTACATCTTATTACACCGACCCATACAGGGTTACTTCCTAAATCGTTTCAATAATATCTGTCCGTGTGCTCATTTGTCCGTCTGGTTTTACAATTTGATCGATCCAAGATCGTCTTAAGAATCGATTTAAGACGGTGTCTCCGTCTCTTCATCTAACGTCTGTCCCTGTATTTCATTGTTTTCACACTAGAGCTGGTAAATTCTTAAAATATATTAGTGAGATTTCGTACACTGACTCAAGGACAAATTCTATTGAAAACGGATAGAATACGAACATTTTCATGACCACTTCAAAATTTCAAAGAAA
Source organism: Glossina pallidipes (assembly GCA_000688715.1). Taxonomy (NCBI): domain Eukaryota; kingdom Metazoa; phylum Arthropoda; class Insecta; order Diptera; family Glossinidae; genus Glossina; species Glossina pallidipes. Next base: position 2,526,362 of record KK499765.1, on the reverse strand, counting down.
TAATGTTCTAAGGTTAACAAATCGATACCAATAAAAATGAATATTTTGGGATAAGAATAAAAAGAAAGTTTGTAAGTCATGAGACGACTTTTCGAAGTCGATTGGGCACATATCCACTCTTTTCACCCCTTCCCTTGCCCAGCTTCGTTTCGACCATCGCCGTCTTACATGCAGACATACGCAGACACAGAGTGAAATATAAACATTCTTACAAAAAATACACTTTCGCAACAACAACATTAACAACAAAGTTGAGTTTTCAGTTTGCGATGAGAGTTGCTTCAAAATGTTTTTAGATATACTTTTGATCAGCGCGACTAGTAAGGGCTTTTGAACCTACAAAAATACACTTGCTCCTAAATTTCTTCGGTTGCATAATAGCGGTTGCTTGGAAAATACTTCAGAGTACTATTTTATGATGAGGTAGCATGAAAAGTTGCTGCGAATGTTTTTGTTATTTTTGCAGAAAGATGGGCATCCTTTGCCACTGAAACGTCATCAAATTGAAGGCGGAAACTTAACGCTGACAAGTCTGCATGAAACCGATCGCGGTATTTATGAATGCTTTGCAACGAATGAAGCCGCTACCATCACTGCTGAGACAGAATTGATGATAGAAAATCTCACACCCCGTCCCCCTTACAATCTAACTGCAAACAGCACGGAGACCAGTATTACCGTACGTTGGCAACCAGGTAAAGGAAATTATTTTAGTAATATTTGTACTCACCACTGGAATGAGAGGGCATACCAAATTTTTCATTCTCATGTAAATCTGCTTTGATGAACATTAGTTTCTAGCTCTGTCCGACTAACTATTATAGCTTAAAGAAAGTTGACATTAAGCTTAAGTCATAATCGGACGGCATAAATTTTTAAGCGACCATGATTCTTTCCGAGGAAGTGCTGCAAAGAAGAAAGATGCGGTGACTAAATCATACAAACATTTTAGGAGTGAAGAGTCCTATTCGGCAGAGGTCGCACTAACAAGAAAAATTCCCTTCAAGAGAATTCTATCGCAGATCGCAATCATGCGTCATTAGAGCAACCAAAGAGTTTTAAAATAAACAAAGTTCAAGAAACGAAGATAAACAAAAGATTTTATGTGATTATGACAATATAAAAACGGACTGGACGAGTTTCTTTACTGAACTTGATGTTTCTTTAGAAAGAACTGTATTAGCGACTAGACATATTCCTTTAATACCGCATTGCTTTACAAAGTGCTGTGTCACTTTTTCCTCGTCTTCGTACTTTGAAGTGCACGCTTCCACTCGTCTTTGCTTTGCACTGCTTTAAATCTATTTTCTTTTGGGAGCACAGTAAAGAAAGGGAAACATACGGGTAAGGAGAAATCGAGTTCAAGAACAAAAAGCTTCGCACCATAATTGTAAGGGGTACGTTACATAGAAAAGGGTAAGGAAGATTGCTCTTATTTTTGAAAATACTAATATCAAAAAGTGGCCCTTAGAAAGAGATACAACACAACGCAAAAAGTAAAATGGAAAAATCTGAATTCCATGTGTAGTGTCATCAAAGTAACTGCAACGTCTAAGCTAATGCTCGGAACGTCATAAAGTTTTGATGGCTTTCGTTTGAAACTTGACGCTACCTAAAAATCATATGGATTCGTCACTAGTCATCCTACATATACATATTATACTACGAACTTATTGAGTAATGTGTGAGTCTTTTATGCGCATATCACCGCTTTACAGTATAAGAAAGAAAGAATTTGATTCGCACAAAACACTCTCACTATTTTAATGATATACAATTTGCTTTCCTTCAGCTGGTGGGTATCAAAGAATTCGGTAAAAACTGAATGTATAAAAAAATTTCTTTTCTTTATTTTTTTATTCTTTTAAGCACAAAATATTATTATTGATTAATATTATTATTGATCACTTTAGTAAACAGAAAGGGTGGTGATGGGGTGATTGGGATAACAAATTTTACTCAAAAGGTATTTGCCATTGCTTGCATGATCAAATTCATAGCAAACATCAAACGAATTTGAAACGTGAAATGTGCCGAAACACTTGCACCAGATTTGATCAAAGACCTACTAAATTTCGAATGCACCTTTAAATGAAGACAGCTTGACATTGTATCCCAGCGTCGTAGGTTAGGTCGTAGTGTTAGAAAAGATAGGGAGAGCAATCGTTGTAAACTTTGTTTGTGCCTCTTCTTCTGTTTTATGTACCACGAAGAGCTTTGACTATCGTCTTGCGTGGATGTGAAGATGGAAAGTTCGCAGACCTTTCTATCTAAACAATAGCATAGTTGCGGCGTCACTATTAGGTATTTCGTTAGGAACTCCTCAAGAACTCAGCAAAAAGAACCAAAGCGTGGGTAACATCAAAAATTGTTGCAAATCTTTGAGAAAAGTACGTAAATGGCTTGCAACAATTGACGAGACATTTTCGAGTTATATCCAAATCCTGTGACCTGTGTGGGACGCGACTAAAATCTAAAAAAAAAAGTATAATTTTCCTTCATTGATGAATAAATTCTTTCCGTTTTTTTGATAAAATCTGTCTTTATTTAAGATACACTTGCTACAAAGTTTAATAATCGAAATATTCGCCATTATTATTATTGATAGTCTTTCATCTTTCATCGGGTAGCTTAAGGTTGCTCGCGCTGCAGAAACTTCTCGATTGCGCGGTGGAACAGTCATCGAAGCCTTTTTAGCAGATCTTCAACTTTACAGAATTTCTTTCTCCACTAAATATGAGTACATCGATCTCAGCCAGCATTAATCAGAGGGAGACATATTTGGATACTATCCCGCAATCAGAAGAAAGATTGCCAGCTTAAGTTAAGATCACTTCTTAGCCTATTTATGCTGGAGACAGACGGACGTATGCGAAGATTTTTTGACGAAACCTGTCAAATCACTTTCCAACTGTGTCACGCTTCACTGCATTTTCACTCCAAGGCAACTTAATCACTTCTGTACATTCCCTGGAACTTTTTCCCGTTTAAAGCATTTAAAAACAGAAAAAAAAACGCAATGCCCTAAATGCGTCAAGCTCCGTTCGGTTACTCTGTGATAAACAATGAACGACAGCTCGTAGACAATGGAAACTCATAGCGTACAAGTTCTCTACAATCAACATTTGAGAAAAATTGAATGCATGCTGTGCACTTTCATGAAGCAATCAATTTATTAACACATCCATTAATTGGACTTTAAGCATATCAAGGATCTTAAATGAATAGTTTTTTAGATTTCGGGGCGAATTTCGGCTTTCACTTAATGTATAACGTCACATATAGATGACACAGTTTCGCGTGGAAAACCCATTGTCAACATCTCCCGAATTTTGCTACGAAATTATTTTCTCTATAGACCCAATTTTTTCGAGTTAGGCAATAGTTGATAGATAACCTTTCGCTTATTCATTATACTTGAATATCTACTAACTTGCGAAAGCATGTCTATAAGCACGGAAGTTAGAAATTTGAATATTTACATATATTAACTCGACTAGTTGAGCAAGCAATTATTTGCTAAAATACATACAATTTTTATGTTTGAATAACGAAATTAATATTATTCTGATGTAAAAGAGCATTTTATGTAACTTTAATTTATTTAATTATTATTTACACTTGAAATTACAATTATATCACATTGCCTTTCCCGTATGAGTATTTAAATAATTGTTCACTTTTTATATATATACATGTATTTGCAAAATTTTAAACAAAATTTTTAAGCTTAAAGCAATAAAAATATTTGATAGAATTTCGTTATACTATCAAATAATTATCATGTTCACAGCAAAACATTTCACTGGCATTGTGTGTGGCTTCTTTGGTTATATTTGCATTTTAATTTCATTTCATAAGCATGCAATGGGATCACATTTTACTTTATTTTGTGTGTGTGTGTGTAAAAACTTGAAGCCCCGAGATATGTTATCCATAGTCAAAGTTCCATTTCAGATGAGTATATGCTAACTGGCAAAAATCCCAAAGTAGGTAAGTAATGTCAAGCAAAATTAAATGCAAATTGAAAATATATTCAAAAGCACATAAGCAACCAACACCACCAACACCACACGCCACCCTTAACCTTAACTATATAAGCATTTATAATTAATGTAATATGACCGAACAATTTCTACAATAAATTTGTTATTAAATGATAAAAGCAATAACAAATATTCTCGAGATGTTTGTAAACATTTTACAAGGAACTCTATATATATATATACAAACACACGTACATACATAAATGCATATACAATATAACTGAAAATAGTGACAATAACTCATATGAAAATTTTGCTTCAAATAATCTTTCCCCCCCCCCTCTCTCTCTCTCTCTCTCTCTCTCTCTCTCTCTCTCTCTCTTTGCAACAAAACTTTTGCCCACTTTTTTTTTAATATTTTCTTGTTTTCATTTTCGTTGTATATATGTATACGGACCACCCCTTTAGGTTACTTGCGTCCGAATCTTGAATATACCGTTTGGTATCGTCTAACGGATGCTCCTGAATGGCGCACTATGCGTATCCTGCAAAAGAATGTTATGGAGGCCACTATACAGCATCTGCTACCGGGTCGCGAATATGAATTTATGGTTCTGAGTCAGGATAAACATGGCGATGGCATGTTCAGCAAACAAATTCGATTTTCAACACAACGTAAGTACCCGCACATGAATTAAACGTTGCTCATTCATAACAATGTGCTCGCACACTCCCTACAGTGCTTACAGCTTACTTAAAAATGTAAAAAATGATGTCGATTTGCTTTTTGTCACGACACCAGAAGACGGTGTCATTAATTTGTTCTTCTGGACAAAGTTTCTAAGTTCAAGATGTCCAGCACACGCTTTTTCGCCTAAGAAATCCATATACCTCCCTCTGCGACCTTCTATGGGATAAGATGTGAACAAAAAAAAGATAAAACGATTTCGGCAAAGTAGTTCTATTTTTCTGCTCAAATAGAAAGGCCAAACGCAAAAAGCAGTTTCTTGAAGAGCTCTGTACAACTAACGCAGAGCAATGCTTCCATTTAGAGCTTCTAGCACGCGTCAGTGAGAGTCCATGCAACCCGCTTTGCAGAATACGAAAATAATCCATAAAATTCGCCTACAGTTTCTGAAGACTTCAATTCAATGCACATGAAATAAAGCAACGTACCCACCTACCTTATCGTACCTATTTAGCTCACGTGAACTTGGGACGATGCAAACTGCATTGCAAACATAATGTTTGGATCATAAAATAAATATTTAGTTTCAACTAATTTATTGCGATCGCTTTCTTAATAACATAAATTCTGCACTTTATCTCACGTTCAACTGTTCAGAGCTGGAGAAGTAAAGGAAATGGCGCAATAAACCTAATTTATTAGAAACTTTCCTTTCCATCAACACGGCGTTCGAAGATGAACTTTGCTTTCTTCTACTTCAAGTTGAATGCAAGGTTCGACAAATTGAACCAAAATTTCAAAAGCTACAGCGCGATCGTGCAACTTGACGTCTCATTGTATTTGCATTAAGAAATCTGCAGAGCACTAAGAGCGTTAAAAAAGGCGTTTCTTGGCAAATGCCTTCCTGATCCTACGAATACAAAAAGAAAGAATGAATTGAATATATAAATTTTCATGTCCCGAGGGCAAGAGCTATTTTCCTAGTATCTGCCATATTTTGGGTATTTTTGTGTTTTTCTTTCGGCTTTTGACTGTTTTTTAGGTCTCCGTAAAGCCTGTTCAACACAATTTGTGAATTAAGTTATTTAAGTTTTACTGCACACTAACAAGCACAACTTACAAGATTCATACTCCTGCTTTTATGAATATGAAAACCGCGACTTTTATTTATTTATTTTTTTTTTTTTTTTGTACACAGCTTCAAAAGTCATAGTTGAAGATGAAAGTGCTGTGGCTGGTGAACGGGAGAATGACAACCACCCTCAGCAACCGCAACAACAACACCAACAGCAACAAGAGGCTACGGCTGATAGGAATATTAAAGCGCCACCCGCACCTCCCCCGCCGCACGCGAATAGCTTAAGTGAGCCTTGGAATTTAAGTGCAATTAATAATCAACAAGGTTGGCTATTGCATTGGGAGCACCCAGTCGACGGTCTGGATTTGTTACGTCATTATACGGTGCGTTGGTGGAAAGAACCGGAACATCACCTTGTCGGTACAGTGGAAACATTCGACAACTATTATCAACTGCGTCACCTCAAAGAGGGCGCCACATTCAAAATACAAATACTGGCTTTATCCATGGACGGCGAACAGATACCAAGCAGTATACTAATGATACAAGTGCCATCGCACCGTAAGACGCGTATTTTACTAATTGGCAGCTCAGTGGGTGTTGCTTTTCTACTCTGCGCATTGATCGCTTTCCTTTATGTGAAACGCAGCTGCCTGCTTCACTTATTTTCCGGTGGCATCAATGATATTAACGGTGGCGATGGTGCTGCTTGTTCCACTAGCATCGACGACGGCGATGATAGCGAGCATTCACATGATATTGAAAAAATTAATAATACCTGAGTGTACGAGATAAAATGGCGATTCGAAAACTAATGCGCCAAGTTTTTATTAAAATAGCGGAATATCATGACCGCTTTCAGTTTATGGAAAAGAGGAATTTTTGTTTTTTTTCTTTTAATACTTTTTGATTTTTGCCATCACTGCTTTTCCGAGGTACAAGAGTAGTTCTATTTACTTTCGAGATGTCGCAGTTAATTTATTAGAATGCTTTCACTTTCAAATTGCTTTTCATTTATTTTTTGTGTGTTTGCCATTCATAGTATAACGATTTACTTTTAATTTTATTAACATTTATTTATTTACGGCTTTTTTCTTTTTATTTTATTTTTTAAATAATAATACTAATGATATTAATTGACTTAGATTTGATAGGTTGTCAGAACAATTAAGTTTTAAATTAATCCCGGTATTAATATTACTTTATAAGCACCTGAAATGTAACATAAACGCACGCACACATTTATATATAAATAAATAAACATTTAAAGTCATCTGTTACGATATTTAAGAATAAAGCGTTTGCACAACTTTAGAATTTTCCATTTGACTTATCCGCCATATATGACCACAGCTCCAACCCAATGGCAAAGTACTTTGCTAAATATGAAGATAACAGCTGTTTGTTTAGCTTTTTGGACCTGAAGAAATATTAACGCCTCTTTTTAGATCGACATGTGTTACAGTATGCATGCTACAAGACTCTAATACGGTAGGTGACTGTGTATTCTGGTGAATTCTAATAAGATGGGCCGCAATGATCGCTTATACTGCAGGTAACATTGAATTCTAATAAGACATCTTCTAATAAGTAATTATGGAGTTAAACATAGACAGACCGGTTCTCTTGGTAACGTTTTTTTATTATGGGATCCCGCCGTTGCCTATCAAGATAGACCGTACTATAATCTGCAGAGATTTACCACATTAGAGTTCAACAGTACCTATCATCACATGCCGCATTAGAACCCATCGTTACTACTACTACTACTCTGCCTCGGCTTCCTCGACTAGCTTGCCAGCGCTACCTATCAGAATAGACTGAGCAAGAGTCTACCGTTACGCAGATGAATTCCATGATTTGTTTTAGCTGTTATTGGTAGCCTTCGCTAGTGGAGATATCGTATGGTTTAGAGCAAATCATGATAGAAAATTATTTTGCACATCTATAGCGGTGGTTAAAGCTTAAAACATGTTGGCAAGGAGAAGTCACAGTTTGACAAGTGTTCCCTGTGTATTACTTACATAAATAGATTTCATATGCTATTAATAAATAAAGATTTTGTTTGTTTATTGACAAAACAAAAATGTATCATACACAGGCCCCCCCCCCCCCCTTTCCCTTCCCGATCACTTTATGAAACATTACAATTCTTCTTCTTCTTATTCTCCTAGCATTCCTTCATCTGATTATTAATCAATTCTTTTGAAACGTCTTTTGCTTATCAAATTTGTATTTTTAATAAGTAAGGGCCGCTTGATGGAACTGTACCTTTGTCATTAGCTAATGGTTGAAAAATGTCTCCTCTTTCTATCGCTAATCTTTTTCTATCTCTACTTATTTCTAGTGATTTGAATGGATTTTAAATCTGCAACGATTAATGTTGATATGATCACTACCTTGGAAAGTAAAATTCAGCGGAGTTAACCCTTACAAACAGCATATAAAACTGATAGAAATTATGTGCCAATTTATTATCTCTACCACCAATTTTGTTGTTTTACACAGCAATCAGCTATTCTCCCCGTTTTCCCCTCTCTTCCAGATTTTTTCCATTCCAACAGATTCATGGCTTACCAAGTATTACTTTGGCGGGAAAATGGTCTCGTATTTTACTGCTTGCAGGAAATTCTAGGCAACCAGGTAAAATGCACTATGTGGAATCTTATTATTTAGCGAACTTCTCGTGGGATAGAGGACGAAAACCTTTAACCTCTTTGTCAATTAGTTTACGAAGGGTAGTGCGAGCAAAACGGCAGTGGATAAAGTGCATTTAAGACATGGAATTCGAATACGAGTTACCAAATGGAAGCAGCTCATCGGTCGCTTGTAAACCTTATGTGACGTGTTGGAAAGTGAACTTGTGCTTAAGACGGTTTGCGACGGTTTGGTTGCCGGACATTTTAGTCCGAAAGGGGTTCGTCGATCTGGGTGACCATCCAACATCGACAACGACATTTTGCGATCCATATTGAAGGTTAACCCGCATCTAACCACTTTGCAATTACACTCGGAACTCTGCATCCATCACTTGACCGCGGTGTATATATTTGTTGATATATATTGGGACGAATAAGAAGAAGCAATTTTGTTTGTGAGTTGTTTAAGGGTGAAATCAAATATGAATAAGAAGAAACAAGCTTCAGCTTCTTAACTTTACTAGGGTACATCTAGCGTTCGAACTTCATCGGAGTTGGATTTGTTGCATGCACGTAACTTTTTCTATATAGTTTACTTTCATTTAACCCTTTATGAAGATGGAATGACTTAACAAATATGCAATAATTGGTTTCCGTTTCATCTTTTCTATCAACTCCCATGTCCGAGATGCACAAACTTTAAGTTTTACCTTAGTCGGATAATTGAGTGTGAATTTCAAACTAAAAGCATTCAATATACCACTTTTGGTTCCAGGGTGCATTATGTGAAAGTAGACAACATCCAAAAGAACTTGACATAGAGACGCTTTTTATTATATTGATCGACTAAGAATCATTTTCTGAATTAATCTACGCTTGCTTGTCCGTTTGTCCATGTTGTATTCTTGTGTTCAGTGTACAATCTTAGAGATATTTTGATGAAATTTGGTACGCTGACGCCTTATGGCCCAAGGAGGAAGGTTCAGACCCCTCTGCCCACAACGTCTTCTTTTGAAAAGTGCTTATGTGAACAACTGTGTTACGCGTAGCGATGCAGGGTATGGTGAGCCGGGACCTACTTGTTTGTTTTTACTTGTTTTATAAAATGCATATATCCCAGTCTTGGTTATTTCTCTACGGTTTAAGAATAAAAGCCTTTTAGAAACAATTTATGAAAGTCTTATATAAAAAGGTTGCATTTCTACACACAAGCCAGCGCGCTATGTATTCTTTGTCATACACACAGCCCATTCCATATTTATGATCCTATTGCTCACAATTTGATCATTATGTCGAGCTTGAAATGCGGCCGAAAAAAGCTTTCAATCGTAATACTTCATCGCATTTTTATACGCAGAATCTTTTTTGATTTAATGTACGACAATAACTAGAAGATATGAACCTTAGCTTTACTAGCTAAGCACATGCATATTTAATGAAAGTTGAAGCAAAAATTAAAGTAAACTTTTAATAGCATTTTACCTATGAAGAAAACTTTTGAACGCATTGAACCACTTTACGGAACCTATTAAATTCTCATCGAAATATAGACAATAATCGGCAATAACCAACGTCATCCAATTTTATGCAGTAGAAAATTTTATGAACATATTTAGGGCTTTTGCTTTGCAATGCCAGCAAGTGTCTAAAACTTAACTAACGATTGTAAGCAAGCTTTTTGAAACAAGCTAAGTAAAGCAAGCAAGGTAAGTAAACTATTGCCCTATTTCTTGTCGTCTTTGTTCTTATTCTTATTTTTCTTTTTATCTTTAGTCGTCTCCTCCTTATTTTATATTTGCTAAGCTGTTAAAAAGGATAATAAGTTCTCGCTACACTGTTAAGAAGTTGCTAACCTGTTGCTTGCTTAACTTGTCAAGCAAGCGCAACACTTTTCCATTTTGAAATAGACAATAAACAATAGCTTCAGCAACAAAAATATAATTTGTTAAAAAACATTTTCCTTCTTTACAAAATATAAATAAATATGTTACAAAACATGTGCAGAATTTGTCACGGCAGATGCGCTTTCTCTTTCTTTACGTTCCGGTTTGCCATTTTCAGCAAATAATTTTGTGGTTACTTCGTTAAATGAATAAATGGTGGAAAAGCACGTAAACAATTCTGTTAAATGAGAATAAATGGTGGAAAAACACCGAAGACCATCATAGAAGCTAATAGAACCTAAATTAACAACCGTTAACGCTTTGTAAGCTTTAACGATTTAGAAAAAACTTTTCTTATATATTATGGAGGAAGTAGTTGCTATCGAGACTTCACCAATGTTTTTGATATTCAGATGTAACAAGAAAAGGGGAAAAAAGACGTTGAATGGAAGCTGGTAGTAACATAGACAAACAGCTTTAACGAGGCTGTTAAGTGCTCAGTTTCATCCTCATCCGTTAATAACACATAGAGAAGCTTTTTAACAGAAACTTTTTTGAAGGCAAAGCTATCGCATTTATTTTCTGGTAAAAAGCTGTAATCCACTACAAAGCTCGAACACTTTACATACTAATAAGAAACGCGAATAAATAGCTAACAAAAGCTTCATAATGAAATGCCCCGTCTTCTTGGTGCTATTGCTTAAACAGTAGCCCAATAAAATCTAGATACAGTGCGCAAAATTAAGGTTTGTCTTATTAAAAACTGTATTTATGGGTTGAGGACTAAACTTCTTAAAAAATAAAAGCTCATATTAAATAATAATTCAAGACTTTTTTTTGATTGAGGTAAAGCCATAAGCAAAAGATGTACTTTAGTCCCATAAAAAGTAGAAAAAGTCTACCAACAGCTACAACTTATAAGTAGAATTTTTGAAAAAAAAGTATCTTGAGTGAACGGTACCTAGTTTTCGTACTCATCTTCGTACATTTAAATAAGAACTCATCAGATAAAGTGAATTTATTTATTTCGTTTCCTTACGATGTGACAAAATTTACAAAAACCGAAAAATAAAATTCTCCAGAGTTTAAAAAAGTGAGTATAAAGTTAAGAAAGGAAGAATCGAGAAGGAAGGAGAAGAGAGGAAGAATCGTGCGGAGAAATGGAAAAAAATCAGTTGGAATTAGCTGCGCCATTGTTCGAAGTATTATAAAGGATTACAGTAACACACATACCACAGAGAATAAACACCGTTCAGGGCAACCAAACAAACTTACAGAACGTGAAAAAGGATATATTATCAGAATTAGAACAAATCAACCCAAAACTTGTTCTGTTTATCTTGCAAAAAACCGAAAAAATATAAGCAAATTAGTATTCGTTCCGAAATCGTTTGAAATATTTCAAGAGCCAATGATTTTCATAGCCGATTCCCAGAGCAGCCTTGAGTTTGCCAAGATCAACAAAGATGACGATTTAAATTAGTGGAGAAACGTAAGTTTTAATGACAAGTCTATGTTCAATATATTCGGATACGATGGAGAACAAAGAGTAGAAAGGAAACATAATACAGCGATGGCAATCCAGAATTCATTACCAACTACAAAACACGGTGAAAGGTCTCTCATGGGTTAACGATGCATGTCTGTGGCTGGAGTAGGAAATCTGGTCTTTGTTGACACTAAAATGAACCGTCAAGTTTATCTTAATCTTTGAAAGCAAAATGGAAAAGTTCCGCAACTAACATAAGTATTGCGGACAAGTAGATCTTCCAGCAGGATAACGATGCGAAATATACATCTCTCATGGCAAAGGAGTGACTACTTTATAACGCCCCCAAACGATTCCGTTCTCCTCGTCAATCACCGGATTTCAGTGCAATGGAAATCATATAGCACGAATTGGAGAGACCGGCTCGAAGAAATAAAATTTCTAATGTGGCACATTTTAAGGCAGCTTTACTTGGGGAATGCAACATAATTGGTTTAGTTGTTACACAGAAATTGGTTTCTGCAACGCCAAGACGTGCACAGATGCTAAAGATAGTCCAACGAAATATTAGTTTTGGAATTTTATCCACAAATAGTATACTGATCCACCTGTGAATAAAATGTTAATCACTTTATTTTAAGTCAAAAAAATCTTGAATTGTTATTTAATATAAATTTTCGCTGTTTAAAAAATATATATACCTTTGACCCTGAGCCCATAAATGCAGTTTTTAATAAGCGAAACATTACTGTATGTAAAGTTCATTGGGCTGCTGTACATTTTAAAAAGTGCATCTAATTCTTGTTTTACACGAAATTTTAGTAAGAGGACTTAAAAAGAAAAAATCTCTTTTTATGCGAATGATTTCGTTTGAACACGAGTTTCAACGTTGATGGATTTTTTTAACGAATTTTTCTGATTTTTAAGTTTCTATGAATTTTCTGAACCTCACCTCCCACAAATATTCATGGCAACTTCGCGTTATATTTCGCAGAATTCATTTAGATTATGTCGATTTTATGCGTGTACGAGAGGGATTTTTGCGGAATTATGCATAGCGCGAAGAAGTAATGAATTTTTTATGCATTTTAGTTTGCTTTTTCAAAGTATTATTTTTTTTTATAATATATTTAATGAATTAAAATATGTCAGCAGGAATTAAATTCTTAAGTGAACTAACTGTAATGAGAATTTCTTAATATTGTTTACTGTACGTGTCAGTTGCTTTTTTGGGTGTGGAACCGATATACTATATTTCATTTAGCCAATATCGTTTTTACACGAGTTTTTTGCACGACTTTTTTTACGCCACTTTTTTTACGCCACTTTTTTTACGCGAATTTTTTAAGAACGTATCTATCTTTATAAGAATGTGGGCTGTAATATGAAATTTAAAAAGAAAGAGTTTCATAAAAACTGACTGAATGATGTTGCGCAGACTTCATAAAGCATTCACTTTCCTCTTTGGATATGCGTTTTTAAGTACTTGAAAGTTTTTTTTTTTTGTTGTTAGAAAACATAGGCTATCTTATGAAGAACACTCTCCAAAATTATGGAATCATTGTTTTAGGGCAAAAAGAAAGTTTTAATATAAATTATATGGAAAACGAAAACATGAAATATTTATTATGAGCATCAAAAAACAAATCGTCGTTATTCGCTTACTTTTTACAGGACAATTCAAATAATCAAGTTGTATATCTGGGGAAAGCTAATAATTGAACGTAGAAAGAGCAATCAAAACAGTTTTGAAGCATTAGAATTAAAACGAAAGACGAGTCTAAGTTTTCTTATTAAATTGTGCATTTTCTAAGAAATCCAATCAGAGATCCCGAATAGATGGGCGGACGACTCGGCTAATAAAGTTACAATGCCACGGAAATTATGTTCGGCTGCGGCCGGATATTGTATACTACAACCGCTTACCTAAAAAAAAGAAAAAATTGAAACAAAGAAATTTTAATACTCTACACTATTGAGTGGAACTAATAGACGTTTTCTATTTTTGTACATTTACTATAAGGTCGCCTTTAGGACGTATGTGGGAATTTGTATCGCTTTTCTATTTTAGGCTATAACTAATGAGCAAAGAACCCGCTTGTTTTGCCTGTTCACAGTTTATGTCATAGGGCGGGCTTGTCCTTCGACTGATTTCATGAAATTTCAATATTAATCTGCCCGCAATAATTTCCAGTGCTTTTACAAATTTAACGGCGATATTGCAAAGACGCACGTTTGCATTGACCCAGACTTTGATGCTCACCTAGACCATATATATATTTTGGGCAGTTTCTGAACCTTCCTTTTCCATAAAAAAAAAAAAAAACATCCCTGAGAACTACAGTCGGATATAACCGAATCGAACCCCACTTTTATCCAGAAAAATTGAAAAATAAAGTTTCTTACTTTATATTATTGGGTGGGCGTGGCTGATTTTTTTTATAAATTTCTCAAGTGCACATGCAAACTTTTATCGCATGCCCGTTGACATGCGATGCCACAGAAGACAAAAATGTTGTTAGTTTACGCCGAATTGTAGGCGCGCCCCTTGGCCGATTTAACTTATTTGCAGCACAAATTGCCCAATTTGAGAACAATATCTTTATTCGTGCAGACGCAAGTTTGTCACGGATGTTCGGCCGACGAACATGCTTAGGTCGATTCCAAATTTGATACAAGTCAAGAGCTTATTAATTTTAGTTTAATGATTCTCTGAGACTGAGTTCTGGATGCTACAAAGATTTTGATAGAATGAATGCACTTTTTTTTTACTGCTACGCAGCAAGGCAAAGAAATTTAATAGGAGTAATATATAGACTAAACTATCCCATCATTTAGGCTTTGGGAAATTTGAGCAGTAACTTCCCTCTGGAAAGCCAGTTGTCATGATCGCACCATTTAATAATATTTAAATTAATGTCAATCTTGTTTTTATTGTTCCTCTTTCATATTAATCAATTTAAACGTTAAATTAAATGTTAAGTTGACATAAACTCACACCCATGCAGTCGCGTATATTTGAACAATGAAATGAAATGATTATATTTATAGTATGTGTAAATATATGTTGACTTTAGTTTACTTATGTCATCGTAATAATCGCGAGTTTCTAATTTCACATTGTATCTAAGTGCAAATGCACTTACATTGTACCCAATTGTTCCTAATAACTTTGTACTTAAGGCGCTTACACTGACGCTTACGCTGCAATTACTTGTATTTAGATAGCGACGTATTGACAATTTCAATACTGCGATCGAATACGAGTTCAACTGAGTTAACCTGAATAACAAGAGAAAGAGAAGCCTCTGTGGAGAAACCTAAATATTCGTTAACAATCCATCAAAAATGTTCTATTCGTTTTTTTCTATAAATTAAGTAAAAATACAAAAAATATATATAAAAACAAAAGAGAAATGATGTCACTTTGAAAGATGAGTTACACGAGATGTATTGGATTGGCAAGGAATTATTTTCTTTATTTACATTCGAGGGGAGTTTTGTTTGAATTCCTGTTACTTCTCTCCAACAGTTCTGTTTCTTGCTATCGGTGTCGACTTTAGCCCAACAATAGAAGGAAAAGCAAAACAAAATCTTTAAGCTTTATAAAGATTTGTAGGAAGTTTATGATGCTGCATAGAAGAGTTCAGTCGTTCAAACTGGTGCAAAAGTGAACACACAGGTCTCGTTTGCTTAGGGTAACGTGTGGTTCACATCAAGATCATTAGTCCTATCTCATCTAAGTCATTACAAAATGTTGCTTGAAATCTACCCAACTGGTTCACGAAAATGTCAAATACTATAATAGGTCCAGAACTTTGCTTTCGCAGTTCCATTTCGATTTACGAGACTTTATAGTGGAAAACTGGCCGCGCACTTACTTTTCCTAATTTGTCCGTCTTTTAGACATGACATATGAAGTTCATAAGGGAAAGACAAGTGACATTCTGAGGCTGTGCACATAAAAACAGACAATACGTCATCTATTGAAGTCCTTGTTAATCAGAAGATATAACGCCTACTGACAACAGCGTGGAGGGTAGCACATTCCAGATAAGTAGAGCTAAGACTAAGGTGACTTCCGTCATATGGAGTCGAATTTAGAGTTACTCGTTCACAATTCCCATCATGTATGATATAAGACTAATCAGTTGTTCAACAATTCAAGTTGACAACAATGCAAGAGCGAAAACCCGTGGCTTCAACAACATACCTCTTGGTAAATGATGGGACGCAACCAAGGGGAGCAAACCAAGAATTTATGCATTGTATGCATATCCAGTGCATATTTCTCCCAATTGAAAGCATTAATCTGTTTCCCATGCATTCTTAGACGGCAAGCAAGAAAATAAGCGTCCTTTTCGTTTTATTACTGTTTAGAATAATCTGTCGTTATTGCTGGCACGTGAAGTCGCACGTGAAGTTGCAGAAAATATTTATAATTATATATGCAAAGAACTTTAATACGTAATTAAGATAATTATACACCAGTGTCAGATATAATTATTTTATTTATCTCATTCGTATTCAATCGCGTATACAGAGTCAGTACAAAGTCCAATCAGCAAATTAATAAGTCAGATCTTGTCCAAGGGCAAACTTTACTTACTTATTTACCTTTTTTTACTTTTTTTTTTTTGACTATCCGCTCAAAGCATGTCCCTTATATGGGCAACGCGATGATTGTCAGAGAGAGCGAGAGAGAGAGAGAGAGAAAGAGAGAGATAGAGAGAGATAGATAGCCAGCGATAATAAAGTGGGATGGTCTACCGCGCTGAGGGTTAAACCCGCATAAGAAGATTCGGTACCCCCTTCTTGGCTAAGCGGGAACTTGAAAGTATCGACAAAACAATTGTCGCGAGTGCAATTGTACAGTTTTTTACACCTCTTAATTTAAAATAAAAGTAAATTGGGTACATTGTTCACTTCTAATAATTGCATTGGAGCGGTAAACAATTAGTAAATGAGCTACACACAGAGAAAAATGTTTCTTATATCTGTCTTCGTAAATACGTGCGAACCGTTACCGTCTACTAAAGTGAACACGGTAGTTAATTGAACGGAGGAACTTATTGAGTGTTGTATTGGATTACATCTGCTAAAGCAGCGACAATTTAATTCGTGCTTGTTGTATGCTCTACAATTTTTGAAAACAATATTTAAAGATTTCCTTCCATGTAGGCGGTACTTTTGGAGCCTTACTTTGTTTTCTTTATGCGGATGCACACCACCTAGAAGAGCTGCAGAGTGAGCCACTTTTCACTATATCGATCGGTTCAGAGTTCATTTTTTAAATAGATCCGTCCGTCTGTCTTTTTTTTATTTGGCTTTTTAATATTTATTTTATTATTATTATTATTATAATTTTAGACTAATGAAGTAAATTCTTAGACTAAACAAAAAGACATTGAGCACTAGCAACACAGGCTATCGGCTCTTAATATTTATTTTGTTACACTGTCTTCATTCATATATATTTGTTCGTTGTAGGTATTTTGTATGTTCGTTTTGTTGCTAATAGATGCTTGCATGTACTTTGATCCGACATATCTATTGGTGATAACGATAAATTAATGCAAAGCATCAATGCCCACAGTGGTTAAATTCGATGATTTTGACCTTTCTCTACGTGCAATAAAGGGTTCCCTTTTATTATTATTGAGTTACTCAGTGTATACACACGTTAGTCGTGGAAAGTTCAGAATTACATTATCGACCTTCATTACTTTTGTTGTTTGATTTGAAGAAATGTGCTGCGAGGTGTAGTGTGAGCTGCTAAAACCGAACGAAACCATAACTGTAGATGTCTGTTATTACCGATGCCAATTCAACAAATTGAACGATGTATTGTTGCAAAAAAGACCAGCAACAGCGGTTAACAGACGCATGACAACGCTCGGCTATACGTTGCAAGAGTTGTCAAGCGCACACAGTTGCAGCACAAATGGCAAGTTTTGCCGCAACCAGGTAACTTATTTTCGCATCTTCTGATTACCACTTACTTGTTCAAATCGATGGGGCATGGCTTGGGTGGTACGCGGTGTCGAAATGTTGACGAAATGCGAAAATAGGACGGTGTTTGGATAGCTGCCAAACCAATATCGTTCTTTTGACACGGTATCGCCATATTGCCAGTTCGATGGGAAAAAGTTGTACAAAATGATGGAAAATATTTGTACCAAATTTTTCTCAATAAACGCCTTCGTTAATAGAAATATATGCAAGCACCTCATATTTTATTCGTGTATGTATTTGACATGTGATACAGTATGACGGTATTTTTCATAGTTGGACCGTGTTCCACAAGAACTACCTGCAGCCTCCTTGCCAGTGTAGCAAATCAGCAGAGAATTGGAGTTTTTGTATATCTACGATAATATGACAAGAGACTTGGTATCCACAAGCGCTATCCATTGAAATGGAACTTGAATTGAATGTCATATTAAATATTAAATATTGATTTGAATATTAAATTGAAGAATGAATTGATTAGCAAATTGAATGTCGAATTGTATATTGAATTGAATATCAAATACAAGTTCTAAGCGCATATAATAAGTGGGAAGGTTAAATCGATTCCGCTATTCTTTAAGGGGTATACAACACGGGGACTCCGCTGCATACGTTACAAGCCTTGCATGTACATAGTATATACCCTCTACTATGATTTTAAAAATAACAAACAGATATATATATACATATATATATGTATGTGTGTGTGTATTTAATAAACATATCAAATTATTTACATTTTATCTAAATTTAAGAGATTTTACCGAGTGCAAAATACAGAGAGAAATTTACTCAGCGCGTACTCAAAGGCAAAATGAAATGAAAAAGTGAAAAACAAAGGAAAATGTATTCAATTGAGGTCATGTGCACTTAACGCTCTTAGATACACACGTAAATCGGGAGCATATGCACTTAGTTAAGTGCAACTGCACTTGGATACTATTGTAGATACATGTTGATAGCATTTTGTAATAGGAAAAACAGAAAGATACGAATATACACAACAAGCACACACACAAATGCAAACATGCAAATAATGAAAACAAATACACATAGAAACAAATAAAGCCAGTTTATGTATGATATGCAATTGCATATTATATAAGTATATAAGTGCACGTATATAAATATAAGTACATACACCAGTATTCGCGTATTTTAATTAACTATAAAAAAGAAACGAATGATTCATAAACACAAAGGGAATGGAAAGACATTAGAATAAATGTCATAAGAAAAACTAATGCTGAAGTTGAAGAAACAAAACACAAACAAACTGTGAAAATCAAGGCTCTGTAGAATATCTGTATGCTTGTTAAGCAAAAGACTCTGAGCTTTTTCACGCAGCCACTTTCAGTTAATTGTTCTTTCGTACTGCTGGCCGCGCGTTCTGCATTGTTGGTACTTACAGGGTCGTAAAAATTAAGACAGATAGTTAAAATTTACGATTACAAATGAAGCGGTCATGAAAGCGGGTGTCGGACCCGATCATAAAAAAAAGAAAGTTTCAAGATATTATTTTCGCATTCGCAAGTTCTCTGTATTTGATTGAGATGATATTCGTTGGAGAGTCCCTTCAACGGGAAAGAAATATCCCTCATAAAGCATCTTAAGCGCGACCGTGGGACATGTATTTAGCAATTACAGTGAGTCTCATTAATATTGTCTCTTTTCGCTCGAAAAAAATAAACGCCTGCTAAACCAAGTTCATTGTCCAAACATAAAAATTTATTTTTCTATTTTCTACTACTAGGGAATGCATATTAAAGTTTAAACAAAAAAACAAAGAAAACGTTATTCCAGTAGACAAGAAAATTATATAACTTCAAGACCTCGAAAAGCATAGCCTCTTTAATATGGGGTTTTTTCATATAAGAAAGGATACGAAGAAAAAACAGCATATTATTAAAAATTAATGTTTGGAGGGATACCCTTTTTAGGTAATAACGTCATTTAAACGTTTTGACATATTTTGTATAATTTTTCTTGTGTAGGAAGCAGGGATCTTGCTCCGTTCTTCTCGCAGTATATTCTTCACATCTTGGACGAAACAGATTAAGTGTTTTCGCACACGGCCATCCAATTCATCCCATGATTGGGGAAGGGGGTGGAGCACTTCGAGACAGTTATAAAATAGCCACTCTTGACTTAAGCGAGACTTACGCTTGGCGCTGTTATCTTGATAGAAGTTAAATGTTTCCAAAAGACAAAGTTTGTCCCCACTTTCTTTCAAAATTTTCCTTGAATAACCTTAAATAACTGTCCTTGTTTAGAATGCCACCCATAGACATCAATTTTCCGACTTCACTGTCCCCAATGCTGTGGGGAGAAAATATTACGAAAAAAATGGACGTAGAAACGTCTAAATAGCAAAGTCTAAGGGTTACATTATCAACAGCTTAGCGGATCTTGAAATCGCACAAGAAGAAACCTGCGACAAACCTGCGGCAACAGATCACATGTAAGAGTCGTTTTTCAGTATGGTGATCGCGACACTTAAAACACGCTGCACTATTTTGAGTTTCCTGAGTTTTCTAAGTCTTAAGTACTCCTTCCTTTTAAGACTTCATCTATAGAAAGTAATTAAGAGTATTTTTCATTATCTGCGCTAACATTCGTATATTTTCAAAATCGATTTTGGAACGTCATCTTACGACAAATATACGTAAATACGTATTTAGAATTGAAAATAATTATCAAAGAATTTACTAAACAATTTTAACACCAAAGCGTGTAACGTTTTCTTCAAATCACAATTAATGCGAGTCGACGGTTGACAACAAATTCGATTTAACTGGCATTATACAGATGCCCCTGTCAACATTTGTGATAAAAGGAATGCAGACGAGCATTTTCAACCTTTCTGATAATACCGCAAACGATTTCTTTGCTTTAGAATGTAAAATAAAACTTCATCTATGCAATTTTAATAAAGTACACCCAACATCCACCTAACTTAAGAACAATGCAAAATGTTTTCTATATAAAGTTTTTTAACTTTAGATGATCATTATGTCATCGAAACTTTAAAGAATAAAAAAGTAATGCTTAACATCGAATTTTTACTAAAAGGTGTTCAGCAATACTTCTTTGAATATAACATAAAGTGCAATATATTTTAAATCAAAAAACAAAAGAAAATTGTAAGAGTTTTTATACCCATAACTCGTTGCTCTTGCTTAGCAGCATGTTGCTGAAAACATTTCTCTCATGATTTTTTTTTGCTTGTGCTCTTTTTCCAAATCAAGTAGAAACAAACAACTTTTCTTAATAAAAAATTTCAATTTTTAAGAGACGTGGACATGCAAAGACAATGAATGATTCCGTGTTTTTATTGTTGTTGCTATGTTGCTGACACAGAACGGTGTTACGTTATAGAAGTTAAGGCAACACACAAAAAAGAATCTGTATAGTGTTTAAAGGCAAAAAATAATTCCAAAGATGAAAATATATGCGAAAGCAGTTAAACAAATGAACGACTTTACTTTACACCCAACAAAGCGAAACTCATCAGTTCTTATTTGTACGCTTTACGCTCTGGATCTATTCTCTCGCATAGTACGCTATGTGTATTATAGGTTTTTTGCTTTCCTACTAGAGAGAAAAAAAATAGTATAAACACAAATCTATTGCAATAATAATTTAATGAAATAAAAAAAAAAAAAAACAAACATTCGAAAAAATAAAATGAAAATAAATCTTCTTCAGCGTAATGCTTTGATTAAATCGTCGCGTGTGTTCATCTCCTTTATGTGAATAAAAATTTATGCAAAAGCCCGAAAGTCTATACGTGATATATGTGCATGTTTGGTATAAATGATTGAGGTAGTATTCATAATTAAAAATACAACAACAACAAAAAACAAGATACAAAGGAAATATAATGAAATTCAAAACAAATTGTGAAGACAATTAACTTTTTTTATTATTTATTAAAATAACAAAATAAGTGTGTGAGATGATGTGAAGCACTCACCCGAGTTGTACAAAAATTTTGATTAAAACATAACACTTAGCTCGGGTTTCAGATATGTTAGCCGTGTGAAGCACTTCCTGAACAACCATCAACGCTACTAGGTAGAAAACAGGTAAATGGAAAAAATTTATAAAATTTAATAAGTAATCGAATTGAATTTGAAGTTCAAAACGGGAAATTTATTATACATTTCATAATAATTGAAAGAAGAATTCTTTGTGTCTGCTTCTCTGTCAAATATCTCTCTTTTCCAACTTGAATACGATGCTCTTTTTCATAGACGCAAACTTCTTTGCGCTTGCGCCGGATCTAAATTGTGTTATTTTCTTTTCATGCTTTTTAAAAAGAAATTTCCTTTTTTCTTCTGTTAAATTATTAGAAAATTTGGCATTTGCTTTAATTCGCCCATGTATACATATATATATATACATACATATCGAATATATATATGGTTTGCACCTAATCTTTAGTGTTAGCATCAACACATGTTTTCAATAATTATTTATTTATATCGAGTTCACTTAGCTATTTAAATGCAGTTGGCGAATAATTTTGTATTTGTGGGTAACTCGGGCGAAAGGGTGGGGTTGACGTAAAGTCTGCTTTTTACACAATTGTATATCAAATTTTATAATGAATGGAAGACATATAATATATATAGTGTTCACATAACAAATTAGTGCTACGATGTCAAGACGTTATTCATCATGAAAAACGCTGCTATACGTTGTCTTCATATGCACAAGGTAACTAAGGGGATAATATGAAGAGACGTAGGTTGCATTATACGAAAAGGTATAGATATACTTCTTCTTTTGCAACTAATCTAAATTTAAAAATCTCATCCGACTTTAAATAAATTCCAAATTTCAGATACGTCAAGTGCAAGAGTGAATTAAAACTTTTCTACCTGCTTTTGAGTACAATGGTGAATCCCTGTCTCTTACAAATCGAAAACAATTAAATGTTTTGATTGCAATTTCAAAGAGAAACGGAAAGAACATAACTAATACCATTAGGGGGGTGAGGAAACAATCTCCTTGTTTTTTTCTTAAATTGTTGCAAAATGCTTTTAAGCAAAATTAAGCAAAATTCGCTTATTCTCAGAAAAGGCAAAATTTTGTTTATATTGTTAGAAATCGAACGAATTGTAGTGACTGCCGAAATACTCTTATGAGATTTCATTCAAGCAAGCTTTTTTTTGCTCTTGTTCTAGTTTGCTTTGAAGCATCTCATACCCGCCGTCGAATGTGATGCCACTTAGCGATAGCTCTGCATGCAGCAAAGCAACGAAATGCTTATTGAATAGCTTATCGAAATTAATTACAAGTTACTGATAACACGCTTCTTTTTGCGCCTACTATGTTAAGAAATTTTAGCCGTAACTTAACTGGCGTTTAGGAAAAATAATAATAAATATTTAAAACACGTAAAAGCGCTATAGCGGGACACGACTCATCCTTATATACTCTACCACCCTTTATATAATGACTGTTCAAAATAAGGCAAATGCAAAGTGGTCGGAAAAGTGATCGGATCCGTACCATTTTCAATAGATTTTGTCTTTGTGCCAAATTTCATCAAAATATCTCAAAAATTGCGGCCTATAGGCCGAACATTAGAATACAGGATGGATAAGCGGACCCACAGAGACAATGGAGAATCACTTTCCGATTCGATCGGTATAATAAAAGTCAGGTCTATATCAAATTGTTCTAGGCGTTGCACATATCCGCACGAACTTAAACTACGTATACAATGCAAGGTACAAGATGCAAGCACAAGGTATAAATACAATCTTATTTTTATAAGTTACGATTTAAGTGTTTTCCCACAAAGTGTACCTAAGTAGACAAAGGGAATAAATTATATTTTATAGAGACGCTCAATAGTTGATGTGTCAAATATTTATGTCTCATATATTTCCTCTTTGAAACATTATCGGATTACCGCAGTTTCATTCTCGCGTCTACTCCTTTTTTAACGATTTACGTATTCCCGTATTCCCACCTACTCCTTTTTGCCGTTTATTTCCCATTTTTTTAGCAGTTCTTCTTTTTACATAGGCATGTGAATATGAAACCGAAATTTCTTTCCACAAAATACAGTTTTATTGTACGAACATGATAAAAAATACACTTTATTCAAATTGTTCCCCATCGCCAACTATACATTTATTTACCCGTCTGACGATTTGTAAATGCCACCTCTTTAAAAATCATCCCCTTTTTCGACGAAACATTTATAGAGTGGTTTCTTTCACATGTTCGCGCGAATCAAAGCGTTACGTAACAAGAGCGTGGCTCGTCGAGAGGGAATCGAAAGGATTCGTGCTTGACTCGAGTGCTTCCAAGGTGTCGGGAACAGGTTTTGCAATATGGATGAAAGGACAAACGACATGTTAAAAAGTGCCCTTGTGTTGGTTATTTTATTATTCTAAAAGTTTTCTCAACGTTGAACATTTCAACTTGATTACGTGTTAATCGCTTCATCGGACTTAAAGAGACCACACACTTCCAATTCTGCCCAACGCAGAGTATTATCTCCCTGCCTTAGCGGTTCGGTCTTGCGAAATATGTGGATGGTGTGGCTTAATTTACATATCAATCTCCTTACGAGTATCTACGAGTAACAGTACGACGCAAAAACCACTTTCTCTCTATTCTCTTTTTTGACACCAAACTCGACAGCTTCAACGCTATTGCAAACTGTGTCGTTGTATGAAATTTGCATTGTTATGCTTTGAAAATTCTCATCGGATATCTATAAGAGAAGGAGCCATCATTGACGCGGTTTGGCTGCAATGTTGTTGACAGATAGCGTCACCTAGGGGCAAATTCCGCTATTGAAGTTTCGCACTGTCGAAAATGTCGAGTAGACGTACATGTTCTTTCGTGTTCTGTTTTTGAAGTTTTCACGTAAAAATTAAGATTGGAATATATAAACATATTTCTAGCTAATGGCCGGCCATAAGTAAAAAAGTTGAGCCCTAAGCAGCCTCCAAGTAGCTAAATAAATGTTTAAGAAAAAAAAAGAAAAATTAAGCAAAAAAATAACTCTTAAAAGTTGCCGATAACTTACCTGAAGAAGGCGGTTGTGTCGAACTGAAATGAAACTGAAAGCGTTTGCCATAAGTATATTGCGATTCTACATGAAACAATATCAGCGGCTGCTAAGTCCACTGTTAGAAGTTTTGCGGACTTCAAGCCCAACAAGACATGGCTGGAGATGGCATGATGAGCAAGGGAAATCAGTAGTTTCCAAATATTAAACGAAGCCGGTAAATATCATTAAAAATAATTATAAAATTATTTACAATCCTTTTATATCTGATAAAATTCTGTATTAATTAATTTTTAGGTGTGAGGACGGGCTACGTAAACCCAGCTGGACCCAAGGCTTTCATAGCAAAAAAATGTCAAATGATTCCCGTTGAGTGGGTTACACGTCGCCTAGCAACCGGTTCGTATTTAAAACGTAACACCGGCGTGCCAGAATGGACAGCTTACCTGCTTACAGGTTATCGGTCTGAAAGTTGGTTCAAAAATGTTTATTTATTTTTGTTTATATTAAGTAAATCTAAAAATTTTGTACAACTATTCTCTAATAAACCAAATGCCTTGGTCTCACATAGAAAAGAGATACTTCACGCTCAGCATATGCTTTACATTGTTGTTTATATTTACATTACAGAAAACTAGTGAGAGCAGTCTGTACTTATAGATCAACAATAGAACGAATTTTTTTGTTTTGTGATTGCATGTGACTTGCAAATAACTGAACTGAACAGCGTTGTGTTACATCCAATCATCGATTGGAAAGTGTGAAGGCGCAGAACGTAACTTGAAAAACCGAATTTTTACTCGACTGATGTTCACAAATGAGGCGGATTAACCTGAATCAAAAAAAGAAAAAATTTGAAAAAAAACCGGATATTTCGACTGAGTTTACAGTTATTCTGCATTATGCTAATGTACTATTACTATTATTAATAAAGTTGGCTGAGTATGAAATTTAAACCAAATTAGTGCACGCGCTTAGTTCGATAGGTTGGTTCAGCGGCAATAGGGGTGTTTCAACGAGACTAAATTGATTTCATTTTTTTTCTGAGGCTACAAAAATAATCTAAGTTGTGCATGCCAACGAAAAAAGCAGGCAGACAAACAATTTTCAATTTTAAAAAGGGGGAAAAAGAGAAATATATACCGGTCTTTCGTAACCTTCTCCTTCACTATTGAGTTTCTCATTACCGTGGTTTTTGGGTTTTCTGAAACGATATCAACTTGTCTGTCTCGCTTTCCGTAGGATGGTTGTTGAGTAAAGGGTACAATTTTTCAAATATTTTGACAAAATTTGGCACATTGGAGAATTTTGGTCCAAGGAAAAACGCCATTGTAAACAGACTACATTGGAGCACTTTTATAGCTACCTTCTACACACCTACCTTCTAACAACTTATTTCAACAAATTTATTAAAATAATGGCAATTTTTCAAAATTCTTTACAAAAATCGGTAAGTAACAATAGCTCAGCATGCTAAATACACATGAAAAATCTGAAGAAAGTAAGACAATTTTTTTCACAAAAGTTGAACAATTTGGGACCAAGTCGGTCACGTCAGTTTAGATCCGCCTGAAAAGTATGCCTTTATATAGAATACTGTAATTTTTGGTTTCATCATCGGCCTAGTGCGAATCTATTCTTATACCCTACATCACCTGTGATATGGGGGTATATTTTGTTTGTTGGGGTGCATATAACACCCAGGAGGCCTTAAGATAGATCCATCCTTTATATTTTAAGCTTATCTTGTCCTCTGTCAGTTTTGTATTTTGTTTGTGTGCGTGTTCAACATAGCAGGTCGCAAATATTGGGATATTTTGATGAAAGTTTGCCCACCGACGTGTTTTGGTCAAAGCACGCGCGCTATTCAAAATGATTCGGACCGGGCCACTTTTTCGACTATTTCTCATATGATACCTTATTTTGAGAGATCAGTAGGGTGGTGTAGAATATTTAATGATGATCCGATTGATTTCAGGCAAATGTTCGTCCCAACATTATTAAGATGGCGCAGTATTTTCAATCTTGGAACTTATAAGTTGGAACTACAAGTTCGTTACACGGAAATCTCACTTTTGCCATAAATACTCTACGAGTATGAGAAAGCTTATGTAGTGTTTATATTAAATTTACTTAAAAGCCAATATATTGTAATTGTTTGTTTACTTAAGTATTAACATTTTCATTAAAAATTCTGTTTTCAACGACTTTCGTCGATAAGCAAAGAGATGTTTTATTCAAAACGTTATTCTTTCTTGAAACAGATTTTTTATATTTACGGCTCATCATAATGCATTAAGAAGAGCAAATTGACAATAACTATATCTTTGACAAAACAACAAGAGCATACACAATAAATATTTAAATGAGCAGTTTTTCACAACAATTCTTTCTAAGTGACTATATAAGCGAGCTGTAATATAATCATGCATTAAAACTGCAGTAGCAAGAAAATTAATTTAGGCGAAAGGATATTTGCTTGATTTAACTTAAAAGCTCTTAAATAATTTCTTTTGCATTTACCGATTTGAAGAAGAAAAGGCACAAATTTTCAATTGTAAATATGAAACCGGCATTCACCCTTAGATGGCCCTAACAGCTCGTGTAGGCGACATAGATGCATGAAGTTCTGTGCTTTCTTTTATAACACAATAAGTCGTAATGCCAACGCATATCGCTACGTAAAAACACACTTTCTAACAAGGAGCATTTCAGATTTTGTGCCAAATAATGAGCGTTCATCGATTTCTTTGTCAGAATAAAACGAAAAAAGGTTATTTTGCAAAAAAAAGGTTTTTTTGCATCGTATTCTAGCTGTGGATGAAAAGTAAATCTGTTTGCATTGGTGAAAATTCATAGGTACACCCAAGCGTATCATCCAAAACGACTGTAAGACTGAATCGCATTGGCAAAAAGACGACATTCTCTATTTAGTGGGGCTAGTTGCGTGTATCTGCTATTAACTGTGAAAGTCTGATGAAACGGTTAGTGTCAAATGTTACCAAAAAAAAATGAATAGATTATACGTTCCATGTTCAATAGATGGGTGATATACATTAGAAAAGGTAAACCGAGATAATTTTTCTACATGACATTCGTCCATCCGCGCGACTTGCTTCACCTTCGCGCTAATATCGGGTATTAAGTTGTGGACAGATGCTATTTTATGCTACGAAATTTCATTATTCCCAATACATATTTCATATAAATTTTGCATACTGTGGGCCTGTGTAAATAATTAACAACGATATTCCAAGTTTTTCCCCAAGTTTTTAATTTATATAAAAGCTCTGGAAAGCCTTTCGTTTTGTACGAATTTTTAGCCAGAGCGAGTGAACACCACCCAAAATTCGTTATCTTACTTTTTGTTTTAAAAGTTCCCATGGTCGCAATGCATTGAAATTTACGGCGAATATTTTTAAAGTATCATAAAAATGCATTTTTTCTTACTTCCGTACCCTGCAAGAAGAATATATACCATTTTCATATAAGTTAAAAGCACTTTAAAGGATGTAAATGGAATGAAATTAAAATGAAAAATTTCTAAATGATATGTCTACATAACATGCTACTGACTTTTTGTAAGAAGTAAACGAAGGCTTCAAAAGATTCACCCCAAGGCGTTTTTAAATTTTTTTTGCGTTGCACAAGATAGTATGTGTTTTTCTCTATTATTTTCTGCGATAACAGTTTAACTGAGATTCTATTCAAATGATTTTCAGACTTTACGAATTTTTATATAAGAAATAGATAAACGTAAAAAAAAGAGTCTTCACATTTCAGATTTTCTCTTTAAAAGGAAAATATTTCTCTCATGATAGTATTTTTTTTCTACCCGTTGTGATGTGCTTGATATAAAGAGACTGCACTTTGTTGCTGCATAGGAAATTGCATTTTATGCTGGAAAAGTGTTGCGTTATTTTCATATGGCACAAAAGGAAATAGAATTATTTACACCCATACGGTGTTATATGGCAGTGTACGCTTATAATCTTTTCTTTACTCTACACTCCACCGAACGAATTGATTTCTCAATCAAAGCTTTCTACACAATCTTTTCAAGAGCTGAATGAAATTGCGTTAAAGTGTTTGTGTGGAGACTTGAAAGAGTTTTAGTTCTTGTATGTTAAGAAAAATTTGCTTTATGTTTGCTATTACGATTGGAAGGAATAACAATTTTACCATTTCTTTAGCAATGAACCCTGATGTAAAGAAGTTTTTCTTTTTCTTGCCTGTCCTCAGTTGGGATTCAGCCCACCCACACATCCTCTCTCTCTCTCTCTCTTTCTCTCTGTCTTCAGCAATGACTTTATTACAAAGACTTTACACTGAGTATATATATGTAAGTCTACCAAAAATACGGCTCACGTTTCTATTGCGTTCAAACGTCTTGCTCATTTATATATACTTGATTCTAACGTCTTCTATATTTCACTTATCCATTTAATTTCTTTTAGGTACTGGTGATTATAATTAACGTTTATTGCAATTACTTCTGATTATTAAGATGGGCAGATACATCTCTTTAGAGAATACACTTTTTACTCCACTCTGAAGTATGCACTTTTTGCACTTCTGGTTTGGCTGTTTTTACTTTGTATATTACTTATGTTATTGGTGATTAAAGTTGTGGCAAAAAAAAGTTGACAAAGGAAAAAGTTGTAAATTTTGGACTGCGTAGATTTTTCTCTGTGAAAGAATTATATTCACTTCATTATATATTTCTTTTGTTATATTTAGCGGTTTTCTTACCGCTTCTTTATGGATATGAATCACTTTGTTGTAAATCATGCCCACTATGTCTAAATAGGCGACGTAATATGTGAAATGAGATCGTAAAACTCTGTTCAGAAGAGCGACAAAATATTTGTACTTCATTTTTGAAGCATGTTTATACATCTATGTTTAATATTGAGCGGAGAGAATTAAAGAATTCTGCTCAAGAGATACGTACATACGTTCTTTCTTTGTTTTCAATTACTCCCGTTAAGACTTTCTTTGTGTGAAAAGCATTTTACAGCTTCCTAAAGACCATATTTCATAAGACATGCCTTTTTACAAAATGTATTCCGACACACTGTATATGAAATGCCACATAGCTTCATTTTGAATGAACTGATTTTAACTAAAGTAAGTCTTATCAAAGAAGATTTTAAAGTAGTCGTGAACAGGTTTGATTTCTTCATGGAAGTTAGGACGCATAATTTAATTAAGCATTCGATCATTCATTACAATAATATTGGGACTACAATATTCGTAATATGGGGATCTGCCAAGCTTTATAAGGGAAGTTTTCATGTGAGCGCATCTTAAAATTTTCATATTTTATTGCACATGTTTGAGTTTTGTTTTTCTATTTTCAGGCAAGAAACAAACATTTCACTTTTCTTTGATTTTTAATTATTTACGGACATGAATTGTGTACAAATAAAATATATACGCGGCCTTATAAACCTACCGCAAGACAACAACAAATTCCATACAAAACATATGCACCATTGCAGTTAAATATGAACGCATCTGAGCGTATGTGTATACAACGTGTTTCATTGCCTGCCTCTCTTTGAAATCAAGTGCATGTGCACTCAGCTTTAAGTTGTTATACAAGTTATTGTTGAAGAAAAAGACGTACATTATAGATAATTATGTGTATATGTGTATATGCAATACATACATATATATACATGATATCATGAATCATTAGTGAAAAGAAAAAGAGGCAAAAGCAAAAAATATTAAAGGCCTTCATGCACTCGAGTATTATCTTGTAAGCTGCGTAAGTTTTTTATTTTTACAAATTAACTTATCACGGAAGAAAGATAAATTGTTTTTTTCAACTTATTTTTCCCTCTCCCCTACTTTTCGTGTGGCATATACGCACATATTTTATTTGCTGACACGTTTTCTGAACATGTTCGATGCGAATATTTTAATCATCCAAGTGAATCACGTCACTGGATTTTTTACATTTTTTCAAGATCCAGACAACATATAAACAAAGCTGCCGCTCTCGACTGTTGCTACATAGTCCCGTCAGTCGAAGCGAGAACAAGGTCAGCCGCTATATTGCATATCAAACAAAGGACGGTAATTTCACGTCATCCGTCCGAGAACTTAGTGCATTTTTTGAATGAACGCAGCAAATGCATTTGCATCGAGCATCATTTAAGGACATTTTCTGTTATAACATTTACATACATATTATAGCAATGCAATGCAAGCTGTAAATTTACATTACACATGTTCACGCACAATCAAAGCTTATCTTGACGTTTAACTGCGTGCTACACGATGCGAATGTATTCGTTATCTTCAGCACTTGCCTTGAAATCAGATAAGTTTAAGTTTTCCTACAAAAATAAGCCGCAGGGATTACCATACACTGAGGAAGACGAGTAATGAATAATTTCGGGTCACAACTGGCATTCTCCTGTCTAATAACTTGTCACCTCGCTGGCTGAAGTCTTATGCTTTACTCGAGCAGAAACATAATCAGGCGTTAGTTAAATATGCAACCCTGCAATTCAAATGCATTTCCAAATAGTCTGTCTCTGCATCCTTTTGCTTGAATTGAACTTAGCATTAATAGCGCGCTCTGAATATGCAGTATGAAGAACACGTGAGCATTTCTTTTTAATTGTCTATACACGAATACATGCAGAATATAAGGACACAGATACAACTTCGACAACTTACAAGTGAACATTTGCTTATAGCTAATATTGAAAATTTTGCTATGTTTCGTTTCGTTGAAGATAACTGGTATCTAAAGAGAAGGACCCTTTCACTCCAATGTTTTATATTAGGTAGTCTGGAAGTTTCTTGCGGTTTTTCACTATATAATAAAATAATTTATTTGTATATAGAAACAAACTTGTTTTGGATGAATTAAGTTTTATTGCAGTCTCTTATTAACCGTTACGTACCGCTCAGCTGCAATCATAACCGTTAGTTGGTCGTATTCAATGGTGTTTGGCGTACGAGAGCACGGCAAAGCTTTCACTGAAAACTTCCAGTACGCAATTTCGCACACCACTCTTGCCAAATGCTTTCTGTTGCATCATTAGTTGCATACACTGCAGATATTTCCCTACGGGCTTTTGAAATAAAAGAGTAAAATATGTCTTATATGATCATCTGTCTACCTGTCTTAAGTCTAATTATCCGCATGAAATTTACGCGAAAAGGATGGTGGGAATGGTATTTTCTTTGCGCAGAGTCCGCTGTTTTTTTGAGTTCGCAGAGAAGCCCATGGTAGAGTTTCTTATACTCTACTTTGTATTATCTATTGATTACGAGAACTTACGAGAACAAGTGGGGTCGCAAAGATTCGTCCTGATTCGTCGTTTCTTACTTATTATTCGATCGTAGAGGACTGCTTTGCGCTAATCCCAGACATGGTAAATATTTGCACCAAATTTTAACCACTTTTCGAATTAACATTTTTCGTTTGTTTTTCTGTTTTTTAGGAAACGTATCTATGTTTCCATCTACTTCGTATCTACGTATTTACGTTTGCGAAGTTAGATCCCCGTTTAAGTTCTATTTATTGGCACAACCTAAGGGAAAATTACAAACCTAACATATCCGCATCATTCAATGATAGGGAAAAATTAGGTAATTGCGTGAATGTGTGATAATACTTTCAAGTGATTCACATTCGGGAGCTGTGTGCGTCTCATGTGATCAAAAAATGCGTCTTATTGAAGTAACTAAACTTCAATATCTTAATTAAAAACTTTTATATCCTAATCACCCAAGCAATAAGCACCACACTATACGTGTCATTTTTCACTTCAACTTTTTACTTTTACTTGCGTTTTTTGGAAGTTTTCGCTGCTTTACAGTTTAATGAGCCACTTACGATGCACAAAGTTTAGTCATTTTGCGTGTCATGCTTTAAGCCACTCTTCATTTGTCCAATAAATAAATAGGGAATTTTATATTAAAATTTTACAAGTCAAAGATTTCGAAAAAAACTGTTTACATTAAAGACGCAATAAGCTTCTAAGGTAGAACTTGAAAGTACGTCGTACAGGTTTTTGTAAAGATCGTGATGTGTCATACAATTAGTTAGTAATTACGGCCATTTTCTTTAACACTTTATTTCACAAATCGTATGAGCTCACTTCTTGAGAATAAAAAAAAAAAATGATATAATGAAGTACAGGTATACATGTATATATACATTGACATATTGCTATAACTATAAGCAGCGGCATTGTAAGACAGCATTCGGCAGTGTTCGATTGCTTGGCCTTATGCCCTGAACACTCAATATCGACGTTCTTAAGAAATTCAAGTTCACGCTTTGTTCCGCACCAATTTATTGATAAACACAAATTTGCTTAGTATTCAAAACGAGCAAAGGACGTCGAAGAGCCACAAAATGAACAACACGTCTTGTACAGGGGTGCTTTGCACATTTGTGCCTAATGGTGTACAGTATGTTGATGTTTTGAAACAACTGTTGCGTAGTACTTGGAAATGGAGTCATAAAGAAAAAGTATACTGATTGCTATTTAATAATAGGACAGATCATCGATCAACGTTAATTGATTGATATTTTAGCTACAAATCCAAATTTTAACTGCCATGTTTGCTCCATTTACCATTCGGAGAAATGTTTGTATTGACGTTCCCCAATATTATGAATTCACGTTCCAAAAGACATCTCTAGACTGCCGAAAACAGTCTCTAGCCAGGCTTCTTGACCGTGTCAACCGCTGCAAGGACCCTGGAGAGGAGACTATTTTGATGAAACTAAACGAATTTTGCCACAATAAGAAATACTTTTTCTTATATTAAAGGAAACTCTGCTTACTTCAGAAAGCTAATCGGAATTAGTGAAATCTCTCAAACCAGTCCTTATGCTTCCTATAATTATCTAAAAAACCAACTATTATCTTTTACTAGCAAACACGTAGAAACACAAGGCAACGTTTACGAATTAAGCGAGGAGGACACTTTCAAGTCAAATTAGAACAATTCCTTTTGGAATACTTCAACAAGCATTGGGCTTCCCATGGCTGTAGTGAAAAGCAATTCCCATGCCATGCGCTTATTCTCTCCGTTTCTATGTTGCTAACCTGTTCAGTTTTGCCAGCTGCAGACTCCATTTGACCATTTGATGTAATTATTTGGTTCTTTTGTAATTCTACCGAGGTGAGAGCATCGTCTTTTTTACAACAATTCGTTATTATTAACAGCGAATTCGTTGTAATGAGTAGAGAGTTTACGGCTTTCGATAGTAAAATGGCTATCGGATAACATATTCAGCTTACGATCCAGCCCTCGCACCACTTTTGCAGATCGTATATTGAAAATTTCCTGTTTTGCTTACTAAGCAAACCCAAGACCAAGAATTTTTCAAAAGCGTAAATTTATTGTATGGAGGGGTGGACTTTAATTTCAAACTCTTAACTTTGGTGAGTGGTAGACGGCAAACCTTTTTTTGCTTCATACTATATATCATCCATTATCTGCTGATCTTCCATTTTCAATATGTATTTTCTACGTAGTCTTTGAACATTGCTTCCTATTCATGCTAGTAAACGTGAACAGTTGCTGTACAGCGTCATAAAAAACAACAAAGATAAGCACAAGAAAGCACGACGATGCTCGTCCATTTTAATTATTGTTAAGGAAATAAAACTTCTGCCGGTTTCTTCAATAACTTTCAAATGAAAAGTTTACCTGAGAGGCTGAGATTTTAATTATTTTTGTAAAACAGATTTAGAAAGTGAAGTGAAATGCCAGTGAAATGTCAAAAAGATGAAAAATTCTTTTAATTGTTTTATGACGTATTTGGCACAAAGGATTTGCCTCAAGAGTTTTGCCTAGATATGGGAATCTCTATGTACGTAAGCAACGTACTCGCAATATAGCCGGGAGCATTATAAAATAGAAATAAAAGGAAAATGCACAAACAATAACGATTGTCTCTTTCAATGCTCTGAGTTTAGTTGTCTCCATTGTTTAGTCAGCCTCACATAATACGGCAACTTTAAGCTCTTGATAGCCAATACACACATGAGTATTTACATAGGAAACACCGCACATACACGTGCAAACATACAGTACGTAATAGGCGTTGTGAATAAAGACAATTGTAAAAATACTTAAATGAATAAAGTAAAGTAACATAAAAAGAAGCGAGTTTATGTAGAAACAGCTGCACGAGACATGTAACATTAAATTTTCTGCTTTGCTTTGCTTCGCAGATTATTGCACCAATTTAGCTTGCATTAGTAGTTAGGACTGCTAACTGAACATAATGAGATCTTTTGTTTACGATTACACGTCGATATATTCCAAGTTACGTATCGAATTTGAATTGAGTTCAATCATGTACTTTGCGCGCCCCAGTTATAGTCTCGCAATGCAATTGTGCCTTAATTCACGTTGTACGAATCTTCTTTGAATGAGAGGATATCCACAGCAAAAGAAAAAGCCCGATAATTTAAATTTGATTGAATTTTGTTGAATTGGCTTTACGATATGAGAATCTAAGGAAACCATGCGAAGTCGATAATTTGCGTGATTGAATGATCGAGCACATGTAGCACAGAGGTATACTTGAAGATTATGTTGCGAGGCGAACATGCAAACCGCTTCGCAAACGATAGTAGTAAACATATTAAGCGTATTACCACATCGTAGATAGCATTAAATATAAAAAAGTAGCTTAAATACGGCACTGGCAAGAAAATCAAAGGAACGACTCCATTATTGATATTGAGTTATTGGCGCCATTTAGTGCCCTAAAAAGTCTGGGAAGAGCTCATGATTACATCTACATTGGCTGACCTTTATGAAAACAAAGTTTTTAGGAGACCGATGAGGAGCATTGCAATTAACCTCAAGTGATTAGCTTACGTGAAAGGGTAATATCTGAACTTGATCTACGTTTTTCCAGTGAGGGAATAACTAAACGTGCAAAGGTTAAAAGAGTAGCGTCTCCTAACTCGAGTTCCTAAGAGAAGGAGAAAAATTTGTTTCTAAACTGATCCTATTGAATCAGCATAGAACATGTAGGGAGGAGACCAACAAAGAGAAGTATATTTAAGTATTTGTCTTACCAACGTCATGTATAAGCTTTTTTTTACATAAAGATTATCGATCTCCCTGGACTATGCATACACTTGGAGGCAAAACAAAACACCACACTTAAAATAATTTCTTTGAGTTGTGGAATTACACAATAAGGGTACATTGTATTTGAATCCGCCGGTTTTCAAAAGGATTTTAAAAAAATATCAAATTTTTTCATTCAGTCAAGTCGAAGCAATTTCTCTGATCAAACCTAACTGCCTTCTTGCGCGACGTAAAGAAGGCCTGCAAACGTCAGATGTCGCAAGGCAGCCAAAACGTTTTGGGAAGGCAGCTAAAAATAAAGCGACCGTCCGTTCGTTGCTTCCTTTAAACAACTTATATCAATTGCGAACACGCCCTCATTTGGTAACAACATTTCCCATCTTTCGGACGCCGAAACTCGTGTTTCGAACGAAAAGTTTATGCGATTTTTTAGCTGAACTTCTTAATTATAAACATCGAAAAATGAATTAATCGGTAGTAAAGCAAAAACGTCTATCTCTTCTTTATCTTTTAAAATTCAGTAAAAGGCTAACTTTCGTTATAAAATTCATTTTAAATTAAAAAATAAAAGGGAGGAAAAGCGAGTCCCTGCGTAAAATAAATGAAAGACTCCTTTCAGTATCTGTTCACAGCGTTATGGCAAATTTCAGCTTTCTATCTCGGTCTTTGCGATCAGTGTCATTTCAAGAAGGCATGACAGACGAGTAGACAATTGAAAATATTTCCCTTATCGCACTCGAACTTGTGCACTTGATTGCGTGTATAACGGATATTTCTTAGCATGACAAGCGCAAGAACAAATTTAGTATTCCTTCACCTTTCACTAGCGTGTATAAAATGTCATTCCACATATGTTTTGAAAGCATTATTACAAAGCAAACAAAAAGAAACAAAAACGAAAAACAAAACACGAAGAATTGGCCCACACTCTGTCATATATACATGTATTATTTTCATCGTATCAGATGAACTAATTGTTGTGTTCATTAACTGATATCAAAATATGAACAGAAAACAAAAAAGAAATTTACATTCGGCTGTGGCCGGATCGGTTGCACCCATCATCTTTTTCTTAAAGGAGAAGAAAACACAAAATAATAAAATTTCGATACAGTGTGCTGTAGAGTGGGAGAAGAGGGCGTGGCCGATTTTTTCCATTTCTATAGAATATACGTGCAATTTATATCCTAGGTCTACTGAAGTTTATTAGTATTAGGAAACCACCAAGAAACTCAGTAGGCAGAGATGCTCTTAGTTCCTATTACACTGTAGGCGTGTCCCACGATGTATTTAAATCATTTTCGATAACAACCAACATGCCAGAAGTCCAAATTCGCCACTTTTGAAGTTGATAGCTTCATTGTTGCTAGCAAGAGAATGGCAGACGGCGGGGCGGATATGATATGTATGACGGATTCGGTATGTACTTTATAAGGTGAAGCTTCCTTATGGCTGTTGCAAACGTTTTGACATAACGAATATTCGTCCGTCCTTCGGTGTTGGGTATAATAATGACAAATCGGTTATTTATCAAGACAATCGCTGTGTTATTTATTTGCCAATATAATAAATATTTTCTTTTTAAGCCAACAATGTATTTAATAAATAGAAATGTGCTTAGAAATCTAACTCCCACCATATGAAATGTCGAGCAAAGTTCATTATAAAATCCTTTGAAGAATGGTCTTTAAAATGATTGTCAAGTTTTTGATTAATGACTGGAAGAAAATTAAAAAATTTTCTACTCAAATAAGTGTTTACGAACATATGAGGAAAACGTACTAAAAAGTATTGCAAAGCAATTAATTAATGTTGAAATAAAGCGTTTCAATATTTGTATGCATTTATTTGCATCGAAGTCGCATGTGTCGTTACAGTTGATAAATAAGTTATAACATACGATAACTGAATATGTGTACATGTAAATGTGCGTGCTGGGAAATTTGCAAGCCGATTAATAAATTTGAATGATGCATTTAAGTTATTGGCAACATTATATATTAGTTTTATTATATGCTTCAACAGGAATCATGCTTGACTTGTTATTCTTAGCTTAATTAAAACTTTGGGGCTTACTGTTTTACACCGCAAATATTTTGAGTACGTATTGTAATGAAATTAATTATACTGTACTTAAATCGGAAAGTTTGGAATGCAATTTATTCTTTTGACTTGGAAGGATAAAGTTTAAAGTTTAGCTAACGAATATTATTAAGATAAGAGCAAGCAAAGAAATTCCATAATTAAATTAAGTTAACAAGTTATAGTCGCGCAAGGTCGACCACTGAATAGTCTACGAATAGTCGAAATTTTGCAACAGAATGAAAAATAAAAATGAATGAAAGTGGGCTTCAGATTCAGTCTTATATGGAAGAAAGTCTAATTCTTTTCAATCAAGAAATTTATTAATCTTCCCTTACTTCGTGTCAAAAACAAATGAAAACATTATGGTGGGCCTCGACCTACCATTGAATGTCTCATACTTCCCCACAATTATGCATAAAACGATTTTTCAAAGTAAGCCGTTATATTGGAAGTGATGGAAAAGTGATCCGATCCAAAGCATTCTCAATAGAATTCGTCCTTGCGTCAATATACGTTAGTGTGCCAAATTTTATCAAAATATCGTAAAAATTGCTACCTGCAGGGTTGAACACACGAGTGCAGAGCGGACGAACAGACATAAAGGATGGGTCTATCTTAAGCTCTTGTGTTGCTTACACCACTAAAAGCTACGTATAATGTACCACAAGTGGTGTAGTGTGGTGGCAAAAATTCCGACTAATAGAACAAAAAATGCATGAAAAGACATTGGACGGATAGATGGACTGACAAGCTTTCTGAGTAGTTTAGTATAACAAAAGGAATTCGATATCAAGTTCTTCTAGCTGTTAGGCACATCCGTACAAACTTAATATGCCCTGGCGCCCTGAGGACTACGAATTCTTATGAGAGAGAAGGTCAGAAAAATGGACTTCTCCGTCTTAAATTTTCCCTCTTAGCCTCACTTAGTTAAAAATTTCATCTTTCGTTATACGAACGCAGCGCGGAAACAAATAATTGAATCGACTTAAGCAAGTTGGTCTGTCCGTCTGTGGCAAGCATTCTCGCGCTCGAGAAATAAAGATACCGGCTTTAAATTTATCTAAGATGCATACTATAAACTGATAAAACCTTTGTTTTCAAAAGTAAAAATGATGGGTTTTCTTGCACATTACTCGTAAACTACTTTAGAATATCTATAACAGAGAAGAAGAAATCGGCCCATCCCACACTGCAGAGTACCGAACTTTTGTGTTTGTTTTCTAGTTTCTTCTTCGTTGAGCGCCTTTTAAAAAAAAGTTAAAGCGTGTGAAAGATTCGGTCACCGCTGAAAACAATTTTCTTACTTTTATTTCTTTCAGTTCAAGTAAAAAATTAATAAATCAAATAATAATAATAACAATGACAATAAAACGAACAAGGCGCCTGGCATCGAACTATCAACATATTTTATTGTTAAATAACAACCACATGTCTCGTGTAAAAAAGGCAATGTATTAATAATAACAGACCTTAAACGAGCCGTTTGGCAAGTTATCGCATTGGTCAACCAAATGTGTTGTAAGCATTAGAAATGGTGCAGAATATCTACAAAGTGATATTGGATAAATGTCGAGTGGAAGGGCACGAGTCAGCGAACATTGTAGTGGTTTCAAAAAATGCTAAGCATTTGGACATGCAATAATAGCTTGTAAGAAGGCTGGCGGCTGGCGGTTGGCGGCTGGCGGCTGCCGCCTAAGGAGCTGTCAACCGAATGCTCAACGATATTTCTCAGCAATAAAGAGGAGATTTTGCGCCGTTTCGTAGCGGTAAATAACACATAGATCCCTTTTTTCACACTTCAAACGAAGAAACGATCAAAGCGACGAAAAGAACGGGGGTAATCAGGGGACGCTCCAATCACGCGGGATATATTTCATTAACTGCCTATAAAAAAAGAAGAACAGTCGCTGGGGAGTGTTACGCGAACTTATTGCTAGGCCAGCAGAGGAAAGGCAATGTTACTACAGTGCTTGGGTTTATTTTCCTTTTGCAAACATGAAACCGGGTAATAAAAGATTTTTCAGCCCTATCGAGGCATCAAACTTAGCGTTGGTAATATGATTATGAACAAAAAAACGTAGCTGTTGAAGTTGGCCGGAAAAAGGGCATCGGTCTAAAAGCAAGCATAAGATATTTTCTTCCAAATATTTTCGCTTTGTTTTGCAGATTCGACCTGCACCTGTACATCGCGTTTCGTTATTAGCTTTAAACAATCTTGGAACAACAAATATGGAAATTGTGTAATCAAAATAGATAGCTCTCATGTCTAATTACATTATCAGGCAGGTGATTTTTGTATAAGTGATTGTCTTTTGTAATAAACTCAAGCGCAAAGTTTGATTTTTTCATTAACGAACCTGACGTTTCGCGTTGTAAAATATAATCGTCGCACAAAGACTACGGAATTCAACACAAGCATTTACTAGGGAGTCAATTATCTCTTTGCTGAATAAAGCTATCCGTAGCGATTTATAAAATAAATCCCGAACTGATGAATTTAAGCGATATTGTCCACGGTAGCAAGATACAGGTATTGTACATTATGGCTTAGTACATGATTCGCATACTCTCTAATGTTTACTCGAAGTAAAGATCCTCCAAGACAGCTTGTTATGCCAACATATGTCGTAAGATGCATGCATTGTGCGCATTAGTACATAATTCATATGCTCGCTCACGTTCTGTCGAAACAAAGCTGTATATGGTCGAGTCCGTATACGTTACCAAGATTTTTGAATGAATGCCTTTGTTGTTGTTGATAATTGCGAGAAGTGTTTTGATTTTTTATTGCAAAATTCTGTTCAGGTATTCTTCATGGCCTTGGTTAAAGATGCGTACTAGAAAACGTCCTTTAATATCGATGCAATTTTTCAAGTACTCCAGACATACTGTCTATCTTTAAAGGTACTTTTCGCTTTCGACACCTCTTCGTTTTCTGTCTGTTGTTGTGTCTATTATCCAATGCCAATCTTATAAGTAAAAATCTGAAATTCATGGTGCATCAAAGGGAGTGACGGGGCATATAAACTTATTATGTACATCGTTAATGATCGCAAACTTCCCGGTCGACTTAGACTTATCCGTTTGCTCGTTAATTCCCTATGCAATTACTATACAATTATTGTGTTGACAGATGCTGAAGTTGCGCACTGAGGCGAAAATTTTAATATAATATTTTATATGTGGGAATCATTTATCATATCTCGGCAAAGATCTTATTTTATTTATGTGTTCGCATTTTATTCGATAATCTCTTGCGCTATTTTGGAGACAATTACGATCGTGTCTTTTGTTTATCTCCTCAGTAATACTTCGATAATTGAAAGAAAAAAAAACATGTATCGACTTTAAAGCTAATTTAATGTTTCATATTAATCTCTTGTATGTTTTATACTATAATCCTTGTTATTTATTTATGTCACTCAAACTAACACAATTTGGAATTTTGCAAAACAATTTTTCTTTTTTTTTCTCATGCTATGTTCGGAACAGCACAAGCATAGCATTCGAAAGCATTATAGCCCCAAAGCGAACAGAACAGACCACAAATATTGTGAAGAGAACTTTTATCATACTTAGCACGATATATATATATATATATATATATATGCATACATATGTGTGTATATGTGTATATGTTTAAATGTTTTCGGCATGTATTCATGCGTCGGTTAAAATGTAGATTAAGGTTTTCTTTACAAATACAAAACTACCTTTCCTCTGCACACATAACTTAAAGTGAATGTATTTTTTATACCCATCACAGCGGGATGAGGGGTATGTTCAGTTTGTCAAATCGCTCGTAATGCGCGAAAGGAAGCTTCAAGAACCTCATAAAATATATGAAGACTTGGCCAGTTTCAATTCTGGAATGCACCTAAGAAAGTCCGTCTGTTCGTCTGCCCATATGTCCGTCTGCCCAATTGTGTAGTACCTCTGGCAAACATTCCCCCGTACCCAAAAGAATTTGGAAATGACCCAAACCGGTCAAAGGATACGCCTACTACGCCCACGAACCTATGCGCCAAAAACTTTTACTTTGAAAATGAAAAATATCACCCTCACCCACACTCCCTATTAAAGAGCATGAAAATTGAATTCTTTTACTTTTTTGTCTCTTTTACGCTAACGGTGCTGAGTATAAAAGATTCGGTCGCGACCGAATATAATTTTCTTACTTTTTTTGTTTTACAACTTTTTATTACTTTTGCACTTTTGCTTATAATTGACTGAAAGGTAAAAATTTTTGTGTATATATAGGGAATCTTGTAAATAAAAATGAAAATACTTAAGAGAATATTTAAATTGAATGCTAGATAGGCGCGTGCAAAGTATTTTAGAACAACATTTATGATATTCCCAGGATTCATTGAATCCCTCATATCTGTGGCAACCAATGGAAGTACGTTTTTTGGTTTTTTTCTTGTTTTAAGGATTCTTTACTAAAGTCTGTTAAATTTTTTCCATTTCCATTTCAATGCACTGTTCTGCCACGACTTAAAACTAAAAAAAAAGAAAAGAAAAAAATGGTACCGTTTGTACACTGACGGTAAAGTAAGCAACATATGAGGTGCGGTTTTATATTCCAGCAATGTACTAAATTACAATATTATTTTCTGTACCAACCATTAGAAAGAATGAGAACACATTGCTCTTACAAATGCATTTTTACAACAAGCATATGTATGTCACAGAATCATTACAAATATTATTTTTCATAAGTCTGAGAGTTTTTAAGTCGTCACAATCCGAACGTTTTGGGACAAAAGGTTCGATATTTAGAAAATCACACCAGAAATGTTGAAAAGTGATACATTGATCCGGCATTGCTTACTGTGTGCCAAACAAACTTGAAACTTTTCACAATATAGGAAATATATAGAAGAGACATCCATATGAAATTTCACCCCAATATATATGAAAATTGTTCGCACAAGAGAGCCTCTGAACAAGCAAAAAGCTTTACAATGCACTTTCCTTAGCTGATTGGTGTCCAAAGTTCGTTTTAAAATGAATTTGGCTTTTTAACTTCTTTGCTCTCAATTTGCTTTCGGGTCGCCAACTTAATGCTTTTGCTACACTCTTCCACATGTACTTTTGCTTTGCATGCATGTTTATTTTGTAATTAAAACAGAAAAAAAAGAATTACATTCTAAATAAGGTGTAATTTTACCGTCAGTAGAAAACTGGAGCATACCGATGAGTCAATGCATTTTGAGTAAAGCTGAATGAAAGTCGAAAAATTATTTTAAAAGAACTCCTTTTACACAAAAAAAACTCCTTTTAAACAAAATCGTAATTCGATTCTTGGTGAACATAAACTTCTATTCAAAATCAGGACCAAAAAATGGGATTCGAGTTTTCCCGAAATCGCTTCCGTTTATAGTGTGTATGAAAGCATTTGACAACCCATCGTGACTGTTTTCAACGTCGATTTCTGTAATTAATCTACGCAAGCGTAGATGTTTACCGAAAAGTTATAGCAATTTTAATAGGTAAGCTATAGCTTGTGCACCTCATGACTTCTACATCGATTGCACTTTAAATAAATACAAATGCAAACGTTCTTGCGTAGTCTTCAGAGCGGTTTTTTGTTTTGAACTAAAGTTCACATGGAAAAGATTCAGTTGAAATTGATAGTCTCTTTCCAACACTTTTCAGGGCAACAGCCGGTGTTTCAATAAGTTGTCGGTTTCTTATGATAGTAGGTTACTAAAACATTACCCATGCTCTGGGGTGCCGCATAGGCGATTAGAGTCGTGACTGGCAAGGCAGGCTTCGCGGATTCAAATTTAATCACGGTTTGATCACATTTGCTCACAGCTATAGTAAGTTTTCATAAAGCTCACCGATTGGGCACACGTTCACTGGGATGCGGACATTGTCCGTCTCTTTTTGCCGTCACGGGGAACATTCTTTAAATGATTTGATCATATTAGAAAAAAATAATAATAATTCATTAATGGAATGGAATTCTGTCCGATGAGTTTCCTACGTCTATATTGCACAAGTATGAAATGCTGAATGAAACTCTCAAAATTCTCAACTATACAGAGCATATCAAACCACAGCAGCTAAACAGAGCGTATTAAACCATTTCATCCATTATTGACTTAAGCTCTCATCTGAGTAATCCTCTGAACTTTTCAGTTCTTGTGGAAGAGTTTATCTTGGGAAAATGCACCACCACCACCAAGCTTGAGATATCTATTTACCACTTTTCCGCACAGACAAGCATGTTTAACGTCGAATGGACATATACACTCGAGCAAGGATTGTCGGAAAAAGCGAATGGCAGCCTGATTAACGAAGTGATTGTCGAATTGACGCAGTCATCGTCGGTCTAATGGAGTAACACTCAAACTGACGGGGTGATAGTTAGACTAACGAAGTGACAGTTACATTAACGGAACAGCAGTCAGATTGACGCAATGACGTTCGGAGTGACGAAATGAAGTTCGGACTGGCAGAATGATAGTCGCAGTGACGAATTGAACTTATGTGAACTTTAATTGCCGAAGAGACTACCGAGACAAATGACCCATCCAATGAAATGAAGCTTATGTTGATGGTTTATAGATGGATTATGGAGGTCATGTGCATTCAAAATTGGTTTTTGAAGATTAATTAGTTAATAAAATCTATTATCCTAACATTAGACGGAATAGTCCTTTGAAAAGCAAAAATTTACTTTTTCAAAGGGAACACTTCGCATCATGCTAATGTGCTCACTCGTATGTGGATTCTTGGGTACGCAGCTCGGGGGCTTTTAGACTTTATTAAGAACTTAGCATATCGAATATGATTTCGGTCAACTTTTTCCTTTTCGCAGAAAGAAACGAAGGAGGATTACAAACAACACGACTCCGTTAAGCTTTAACAAACCTAGAAAAACTTATTGCAAAGATTAGCTTAAATGAATATTGTATAAGAGGCGTGACGATTTATTAAAAAGTATACATTCATCTCTTT
Source organism: Glossina pallidipes (assembly GCA_000688715.1). Lineage (NCBI taxonomy): Eukaryota > Metazoa > Arthropoda > Insecta > Diptera > Glossinidae > Glossina > Glossina pallidipes. Next base: position 2,481,394 of record KK499765.1, on the reverse strand, counting down.
AGTTCCCCTGTACAGTTATGTTCACTTTGAATGGTAGATATAAAAAAACAATCCTTAATAGACCTTTGCATTAACAACGTTAAAATAAAGGCTAGTGATAATAACTGTATTTTAATTATTTGCTTGGTTCGAAAGATGTTAAATACGTGTAACCACTAATCGAACGCATTATTCATACATCACTGATTTATTGCACACGAATACAGAATGCACATTATGTCAAATTCTTATTGCGTTTTTGCATTTTATCAAATTATATATATTTAAATTTATTTATTTATTTACTCTTTTTTTAGCTCTGTTCAACGTATTGCCTGAATGAATGACTGGACATGAGAGAGCAACAATAAATTAAAACAAAACACTTAAATAGATAATAGATAATATGGCGCGAATGCTAAACCAATATAAGATTAATAATTAGAGATTTACAATAACGGTTCCTGAAAAGGGAACAATAAAAACGCAGCAACAAAGTTAAAAAAAGACCGTTCTAATAACAATATTACATAAAAGCGATTCTACTCTCGCTTGTATATGCGATGTAAATAATTTGTTAAAACGGAACTAAGAGATTCATAAAAGATAGCCATGAAAAATTAGATTAATAAACATTGCTTTTTTTTTTTTTGTAAATAATGTTTTAGCAAAATATTATTATTAATAATTTATTAAAGCTACAAGAAAAAGGAAAAAATGCTTAAAAATTCATAACAAGCCAAAGTCGTAGTAAAAACAATAAGCTCTTAAATCGTAAAATCCTTCAATAAAAATATGGATGATGCTGCTATTAATGTGCCTCTGGTTTGCAGGGACGATACAGTAGAAGCTATTGTACGACCTGCGCAAGCTAATGATGCAGCTGGTGGCGGCTTAGCCTTGTCCCTGCAATCAGTTAGCTTTCAAAAGATGCAAAATTCTGTAGCAGCAGCTATTAATCCGACAAGCGTGAACTTAAACGTCAATTGTTCAATGCAACAACAACAATTAGGACAGCAACAGCAACAATTGTCGTTATTGCAGCAAACCAATTTTGTTGGCAACAATTTGAAAAACGGTGCTTTCAATCATAGGTAAGTTTTAAAAATAGTATAAAATAATTTTTTTGAACCGATTTAAGCTTACCTGTCCGAGTGCCAAGATGTCCGTCCGTCGGTCTTGTTTCTTTGTATTCAACCTACAGTCTGCAATTTTTGAGATATTTTGGTGGTATTTAGTACACTAACAAGCTTTGGTCCAGGGACAGACATGGTTCGAATTGGAGAACTTTCTTCACCCCTTCTCACTTCAAGGCTTACTTTGAAAAGTCGTTACATGAGTAACTGCTAGGTGGTGTAGGGTACTTAATAGTGGGCCCGTTTATTCATAGATACATAATAAACAATGCTAAGAGTGTTGATATTAAGTAAATTAACGTGTAAAACCTTTACTGTAATACTATTCAGTTTGTGCATTGAAGCATGCGAACAAATTGACTTGATAAGCAAAAACTTTTGATTGAAAACTTACTTACAGTTTCTCCAAAACGTTTTCTACACCATGAGCGTAGAGTAGCTTCGACAAGTTAATTTTAACTTTTTATATCCTACACTACTTGTGCCACAGTGTATGCAACATCCAGAGGAACTTGGGCAAGGCTCACCTTTTATTAGTCCGATTCACAATCAACGAATCAATCTAAATTTGTCTGTCCGTTCGTCTGCTTTCTCTTCTTGCACTCGATTTGCGCGTCGCAGTTGTCGACATATTTCGATGCAACCTTGATGTGCCGAAATATTTTCGCCGAAGGACAAACGCTAGTGACGATTGTTCGGATTAGACCACGTTTTCAATCACTTCCCACATAACGCCTATATTTGAGTTTTCACTTAGAATAGAGTGGTGTAGGCTATTCAGTGGTGCGTCATGGTCCACTGTAGCATTTTTTCATGTTTTTATTAATACAATAGCGCTTTTTTTTGGTCAAAATGAATTTTTTCAATTCATATACTTGCCAATCACGCAAAAATCTATTCTAAAAAATTCCAAATCAGAATCTAAACAAAGGAAAGTAGATTAAATCACTACTTTTTTTAATTCAAATTTGAATTTGCTGTAGCGAGTGTCGCAGAACTCGAAATAATTTCTTTTCATTGTGCATGGAGCAAAGCTCAAGGACGGTAGTATTTACTCTGGTTCTAACTATAATGAGAGCTCAGTCGGTAAAAGCGTACCTCTTACCGATTGTGCAGATGCCCATGAGGCTGCAGCTAGCACCTCCCTATCTCTTTCCTCATTTCTTTCTGACCCTCACCATGTTGCATGAATAGATGACATCCCATGAGTGATTGCTTCATATTAAAAAAAAAAAAAAAATATGTATATATATATATATATATATATACGCCTAATAACCTCCTCCAATATTATTCTTCTGTTATCTTTTCGTCCTTACCAAAAACAAGGCTCAGAAACCCTTTTTGTTTGAATGTTACAGTCGCATTACCTCTTAACTTAATTACATTTCTTGAATACTTTTGCAGCAATTTTTTCAGTTCATAAATTTTATGACATTTTAGTCATTTTTAAATTTTAGAGTAAAAATTCAAAATTTTTATAAATAAATAATAAAAATGAAATCTTATTCGTTCCTTACTTGGATTCTTCCCCAAAATTCATTATGCGACAATTTGCGTTGTGTTCGATGTACATACAAGTCGCCGTTTGATTTTGATTCCGCAACGCGTATGAGAGACTTTTAAAAACACATTCCCCGATTAACTGGCTAAAGTGTTAACAAAACCGTTATATCTATCATAGCATTGGTTTTACCTATGAGTTTTTTCTATGTCCTAATAATTTTTCAAACTTCTCTTTACATAAATCGCTTATGCTATGTTCTGCTGCAAAAAAATAATGTCAATTAATATAAAAGTAGGCAAACATTTGCATAAAATGTATAATTAAAATTTTCTTTTTTAAGCTTAAATTCAATGGAAATTTCATAAAGCGGTTAAAATCTAATATTGCACATGTTCCCAATGCCCAGAAGAGGGGAGAAATTTTTAATTAAAACCGTTTTCTTCTTCTTCTTCTTCTTCTTCTGACATTTATTTTAATTAAAACAATGTACTTCATGTTGCTCTCCTTTTTTGTAAAATTTTCTCTTCTCCGAATTAGTTGCACATGAACCCTTTGTTGCTGCCTGACTAATGAGTTTCTTTCTTGATATTAAGTTTATATCTACCTGTACGAAACAAATGCTTATGCTTAACGATTCTTAGCTCAATAACGAAAATAGTTTACATTTTGCAATTTGCAAAAATATATTGAAAATATTCTTCTCAATATTCAATTTGTACCTTTGATTGACTGACTCCTGAATTAAATGCGGAGGTTTAGATTTTAAAGGTTTGGAAAGCTATACGCAAGTACTTAGATACTTGCAATTTAAAAGATGACAGATTCCCGGAGAATTAACAACAACAACATGCAGCAAGGCTAAACGAAATATTTTCGAAAACGTTAATTGAATTTATGTCAAAGTGTTACAAGACTTTACCACATTTTCGGGAAGTGTTTAGTCAACATATTACAATAAAAACTTTAGGATACACTCAACAATTCACGAACGTAATTAAATTAATTCAAGGAAAAAACGATACCATACTATGTACAATTTCCTTTCTTTGCGAAAATTCCACTCTGTATACACAAAAAGTAATGTCGACAAGAACTTAATGCTTTATCTACATTGAGGGAATAGTTAGCTTAAAAATTTTAGTATACTTTTAGCATACATTAGTAACTGGTAGACAAAGCAGACTTTTATCCACTTTAAACAAATCGACAAGCAAAACAAACGTGCTAAAGTCTACCTGCCATTTAAACAGCATGATAAACAGACTAAATCGAATTTGTTATATATATCCGTCTGCCGTTGAAACTGTGCAGGTTTAAGTAAGTTTCAAAACCAAAGTGATTCACCTTCAGAAGATCTCCCAATGAAGCGAGCTCCACTAAAACCATAAGAATACCGATTGACCATACGATGAACGAAAAGCTTAGTATACTCGTACGTAATGCTTGTGTAGGGGTTATATAGCGCAAAGTTTATACAAACGTGTTTTCTTATAATTATGTAAAACAACGAAAAAAAGCTTCCGTTCTATCTTTTTAACACTCGAGCTGCCGAATACGTAATTTCAAGCCTTTTCAATTTTCTATCTTCGCAAAAATGAGTATACTGCAAGCGAGGTTTGAAAACTTTTCGCCAAGTTTTATTGAATTATATCAACAGAGCTTCAAAAATCTATAATCCATTTTGTTCTGCCTGATGTAGTTTTCGAAATACTGACGACATATACCTGTTTCTACCAAAAGGGATTATTTTGATCCCTGTTTCCCGAAATTTCCACCGTTACAGAAATGGAGATAAGCAGCTGAAATCTCCCGCACCCGTTGATTAAGAATCAAAACTTAGAAAAAGGTTTTGATAGGTGTACATACACGCCCACCGTTACTTAAAAACTGAGACAATCCCTATTGAAAGCAAAGCCAAGAAAGTGAATTCACCTCAGTTTTTAAACTGCGGTTGGCCTCCAACTTTCTTAGGTAGATTTTTGCGACAACTACGCCTTCCGTTAGACAAACGTCGGTAATTCTGGTGTTAAAGTCACCAAAGTCTTTCCTTATTTTCTCAAAATAGTGTTATATAATATATAACCTTTTCTCTTATTGAATAATGTTGTGTTTTGCTCTCTAGACGATTTTCTTACATTTTTTTTCCGCAAGACGTGAATCAATACAACATTAGCCGACAAAGAAAAATTACAAGTTTTAAATATTTTGCGGCACAAAAGGAAAATTAGAATCGCGTGACCAAAGTCTTTAAAAATACATTTTATTCACATAAGAAAGAAAAAAAAAACGTGTTACAGTTTCATTTATGGTTCGTATTATTAAGTATATATTTCACGAAGTCACGCTTGTGTGAAACTAGTTTATAACTTACAAGTGTCTAAAGCTGCCTTATGTTTTGTTAGGCATGCAACCATATGCAGGTCAAACACTTGCAGAATCCATCATCGTTTTGTTTGTTCATTCAAAGATATGTAAGCACGCGGCGAGAAATATTTTAATTTTTTTGTTACAATCAGTAAGTCATTGTTATATACGTTGAGTATATCTTGAAAAACCGTTGCTATTACACAAAAATATTTGAACGATTTAATAAAGCGGTGATTACGTATTCATGATTTTTTACTTACAATTGATGCTAATGGGGATTATATTATATATATACATATACGTACATATGTAGTACATTATAGAGTCTCTGAGGCTTCCTTTTGGGTGCTGCCAGATATGCAAAATGGGTATATCCTCACCCTTCGGTGATGGGTAAGAAAAGAGCGCTAAAGAATCAAAGTTAAACAAGCCATAATTACAAAACCAACGCAATACCAACAAGTAAAAAAATAAAATATTGTTCTGAATGAAAATTAAAAAAATAGCGAAAGAACGAACGAATACAATTTCATTTATATCTCTGGAAAAAGATTACTTCATTTTTATGAAATTCTATAGAAATTCAGTGCTGCACATACACGAATAGAGAAAGAAGTAAAAACCAACCATACATATATATAAAAGGAACCTCATAAAGTCCAAGCAAAATTGAAATGAAACGGTTAGCCATTCGGGATGTAACATCTACCTGAGATACTTAATTAGATGTTGTGAGGTAAAAAATACTTCACTTTGTCTCTAAACATGTAAAGGTTGAGCAATGTGATATACCACTACACCACTTGCAGTAGAAATATGCGATAAGTTTGTGCCACGAAAAACCTGATACAGACCCGCCTCTTCTTATATCGATCGATTCAGTAAATGATTCTGAAACCTTGTCTGTCTCTTTGTCCGCTTATCGATTTTACATTCTTATGTTCAATCTATAAGTTCCAAATTTCGAGATATTTTGATGAAAGTTGGTACAGTGAAATGTATTGTTCCACGGATGAATGTTACTGAAAGTGAAGTTTCGAATCGGATCGCTTTCCGTATAACACCCTGTTTTGAAAAATCGGCGTATGAATAACCGCATTAAGTGAAGTAGTGTAGGGTATTTAATGTTGGGCCATTTTCCACTATAGCGCTTTCATTTGTTAACTGTACCGTCAAACACAAGGTAAGACTTTTTCCATTCTGTATAGAATTTTTTTTGAATAAAGAGAGAGAGAGAGAGAGAAAGAAACTGCCGTATTTGTATACAAAACATGTCCTGTTTTATTAGACTAGAGATCCTCAGAATTTGTGAAGAAATCAAAAAAGTGTATATACAATTTAAGAAATTTTGGAATGAAATGTGTTAATATATTTGTAGTTGCAAGAAAGACCGCTTATGTTCGCAAACTAAAATTTCATGTGTGTAATCGTTTAAATACTAAATAATCTGTACTTTAAATCATATTCACAACAATACGGGAAAAAATGAATGAAGGCTTTATAAAAACTAAAAGCCATTTGCGTATTAATGTCATAGCAAACTCACAACTCTTAGAGATATTAATGCAAAATCCAAATAACTTTTTTCTTTCTATGTAGTGGAAACCTTTTTAATTAAACCATTAGAAGAGAAAATTATTTACAGACACTATACAGGCACTTACTACTGGCTTTTTCCCTCCCACTCTATTCAATTCTTTCTGCCCGCCAACTTGCCTGTACGTGTGGGGGACTTACCCTTGGTGGCTGGTCACAAAAAAAGTTTAAAAAGAGACAAGTAAAGGCACAATAGTGCCTACTAATAAATACCCTTCACCACTTAGCCGGTGCTCATGTAACGTCTTTTCAAAATGAGATGAAATGGGATGTGATCAGAAAAGTGTTTCGGTCCGAACCATTTCTAACAGTGTTCGTCCTTGGGCCAAATCATGTGTGTATAAAGAATTTTAACAAAATATCTCCAAAATTGTGGACAGACGGACAGTCAAGCTTAGAGCGATACTGAAAGTTATTCTAAAGCGATCGGTCGTTCTGAGTGTTGCATTCAGCCGCACAAACTTAATATATCCCTATACCGCAAGTGGTATAGGGTACAAAACCAATTAAATCAGAAAGTTATACCTAAAAGAGTAGCTTACGACATTACATGCCCGTTAGCAGATTGTGTGACCGGATTATTTTAACACATGAAAGAATCTATATACGTAACTCATAATAAATCCATTTATATCCAGGAATGATGATAATCCATTGAAAGGTGGAGCGATAGCCTGCCCAAAACTAAGCCAGTTTAAGTAGATTTTTGTGTTCTCTACTTGAAAGAAAATTATCGCAAATTGCTCGACTTGCTCCGCTGAAATGACCTGAATGTAATCGTTAATCGTTTTGTTACATCGTCTTCATCCATTCACGTATGGCAAGGTCGTATGTCAGGCAGTTGAACTGCCTACGTTTATAACATTTGAATAAACCTACACTTAGATTTATATGTCACTAAAATTATATTTTATAGTAAAAATATATTAAAAGTTTAATACTTTGATTTTTTTCGAGGCATGAGATATGAGTGGTTTCAGCGAAAGAGATACATAGCTTATATGTCCAGATTGACAAACATTTCATCCATTCATGTCTTATCTTTCACTGTTGGCTATCAATAATAAATTTTAATAAAAGCAAAATGAAATTTTGAAAGCGATATTGTTTTTATTGGTAATGTGACCATATACGACTTACATCGTTTGTGCAAGGACATATATAGGATGAGTATTTATCAAAACTATATATAAATGTACGAAACAAGAAAAATGCTTTCGGTGAGATTAACAGCATATGGAATATGAACAAAGCAAACTTGAAGGCGGCAAAGTAGTTTTACCCAACCTTAATACAACTATAATTTTGTGCATAACGTTTAAATATCACTTATGTTGTTTCACGAACGAATATTATACATAACTTAAATTCCAAACTCTAGATAAAAATGTGGAAAATATGAGAATTCCCCCACAGTGAAATTAATAATCCCACGCATAGAAAATGACAGCAAAATAAACCCATTGTTGCGAGCGCATGAAAATTGCCATTTGTTTGTCACTAAAGGACAGTCAAGTTTGCAAAGCTAAAGACGGATATTTTTTTTGCCATTTTTTCAATTAATATTTACACAAATACACGAAAAACGTGCATATGTGCAAATGTGAAAATTTACATGACGGTGACCTAAAGGATTACTAACAAACGCACACACATAAGCCTATGGATTATAAAAACAACAAGAAGTGGCAAAGAAAAAAATCCATACTATTGAATGAAAATTCAAAACTATTTCTACTGCAGCAGATATTGGCTAATGCGCAATGGCGTACGAACGCACACATACAGAGACAAACTCGTGAATAAACCGAGCACGTAAACGAAAGACACAAGAAAAAGAACAACAAAATTCAAATAGGCTAACGTAGGAAAAAGAGGGGGAAAGACCAGAAAAAAATATACCATTTAACAATACTGTGTAGGCCAAGATTTTTTAATGTGAATTACTTGTAACAACTCATATACAAAAAAAAACAATGACACACACACACACACACACACACACACACACACACACACACACACACACAAACAAAACAACAACGCAGGAATCTAGGCTTTTGTATGTGGAAATAACTATATGTTGCTCTGTTAGTGTGCACGTACACACACGCGCACATGCACACGTGCTTTATATAGTTTCTCATACACAAAAACCACGATACGGGTATCCTCTCTACTCCCGTACCAATACCTGCCCCGTGTGAAACGACAAAACCCAGACTATCTTTCGATAACGATGTTGACGTAGATATCCCGAATGAGCCGCATTTTAGTCTTCGTTCATAAGGGCTAACGTGCACATTTATAATGCACAACAAATATAAACCAATGGAAATAAAAACAAAAAAAATAGTAATGAAAATGAACCAACAAATACATTTAAAATGTGAAGAAAATAATAAAAGAACATTAAAATTTAATTAGAGAAAGCAAATACTTGCGTGAAGGGTTTCTCATGCGAAACCTTGTTTTTGCATATCAGAAAAAAGAAAAGAAAAAAAAATAACGGTGAATTCCAGCGAGAAGAGTTAATTTAAATAATAACAATATCGAATGACCAGATCTGCAGTGTAATTCAATTTAAAAATTCTATATATGTAAACCATAAATAAATCGCAGCCTATATTGCATAACAATCATTTTTGAGCGCGAGCGTGTATGTACGTGTGTGCATGTGCGTACATACATAGGGATAAATATTGCATTCAAATTCTACAGCTGTGCGTATGTAAATTATACTTTTCGAGTGTCTATAGATGTATGTGGGTACACGTGAATTGTGAGAACGTTAAGATTTGAGCTCAAATGGCGTACAATGCATGCATAAGAAAGCATGTGAATTATTTAACGACGCGGATGTAACAGTTTCCGGTATCCGCCATTAAAAAGACATTGTACATTTTCTAAGGTAGTATGTCACCTGCCGTGTAGGTTTTTATTATCGTTGCTTCTCTTCCCTTATTTTTTCTTTCTCTTCTTTTTCAAATGCGTATTACTATGCAGGCACTCGTTCAACGTGCAAGAAAATTTAAAAATCTCGCGGGCGTATGAGTAACGCCAAATTCTTAACCCATAATATGCAATCTTCCGTGAAGTGAGAAGAAAACAAAATACCTGAGTAGGATTATAAGTAGCTGAACGAAAGAAATAACAACAACAAAAACAATATCAAAAATAATTAAAAAAATTTTTATAAAAATCTAGAAATCTGCCCGTTAATTAAATAACATGAATTTCTATATAATTCGTTCTTTTTCGGGAAATAAAAAAAAATTTTTTGTTTAAGAAAAAGTTGATAATATTTTGTAAATACTCTTGCAATAAATAGTTCGCTTTTTAAAATGTAACAGTGCCCCACTTCTCTCAGTATATCGATGCATGCAAGCATATTCTTTTCAACTCCTGCATATCTTTCTTAAAAATAAAAACTGAATTTGTGTCATTCAATGGGTGAAAACTAACACGATTCAAGCGATAGTCGCGGTTAATGACAATTCTCTTGTCAACTTTTCGCTAACTTATTCCGTAATTGAACTTTTCAAGCGATGAAGTAAAAATATTCTGCTTCCACTGCTTACGATTAGGAGCTTACCCTGATTTGAGCCTGATTTGATTTTACATTTACGAGCTCCATAAAAGCGTATCAACTGAAATCGTAGAGGTTTTTGCGAAATTTCATGTTTATAGCATAATCACCTTTTTAAAAAGTTCAGGTCATTAAAATGCATTTCGGTGTTATCGGTGAAGTGATTAAATATACCGTGTATCAAGGCAAGGCTTCATACTATGCTATTGATTTTCATTTATTGTGCACAGGCAACAATTTTTCTTTAAATAGTTATTACTGCAGTTGTTGTTACTGTATTAGAGAAATAAATTGCAAGACTAAAGCCCTAAAGTTTTGGCATCTGAGGTTTTTGGATATACCCCCACCATTGCGTTGCAAGCTGGGATCGGATCGGTCACTCAGACGGATAATGAAATAGTTAATTTCACAAAGAGCTGGGGTATTCAAATATTGTCTCCCAACTTGGAGAATGCAGTCAAAACTACACCTTAGATATCGGAGAAGTTGTGAGTTCTGTCTACTTAAGGCAGCTGACGCAATTTCCTGGAAGAGTGCTCTTAAGCTGCAACATGATTGAACCGCATGAATAAAAATCATAGCGGCCCACTTTGCCCAATTATGCTTATCTCTGCTTGTATATTTCTAATTGATCAAAGATAGGGATTTTATAGTAGCTTGCCAACTTTAACATTCACTTATGTCCTTAGTGAAATTTGCGTTACTTTCATCCAAAACCATAAGCCATATTCGGGCGCTGTAACAGGTCGCTAGTCTTAAGGGAAACACTGTATTTTCTGATCACAGATTTCGTGATTTTATATCAGACATAGTCAAAATGAAACTCTCCCATATCAACTAAATCATGTAAATTTATTAGAGCCACTCACCCAAGATCTAACCGAAGAAATAATAAAAAGTGCTTAATAATTTTTGGCTACGTCTTAACTGGATCACCATTCTTTTCTAAGCTTCTCTATCACACTGTCGCATTTCTTTCCTGCGCGCGTTTTCGCGACGTCCCTAATGTGGAAAACCGGGTCGGAAAATTAACACTTCGTATTTGTGTTTTGAGAAAAAGAGTGAAATTATTAAAAGCACAAAAATTTTTCACTAGATAAAGTCTTGGACAGCGATTTGGTCTGGAAGTTACTTATATGGTAACAACTGGACTACGTTGAGGAATTATTCTATTTAACTTATCAAAAGTAATATTAATTTATAAAAATTATTATTATGCAGTGCATCACTTGCCACTTGCGATACGGGGATATATTAGGTTAGTGCGAAAATACGTAACACACAGAAGGACTTGAGATGTACTCACCATATTTTGTACTGATTAATTCAAAGTCATTTTCTGCTTCGATCTACGCTTGCCTGTCCATCTGTCTGTCTGACTTCTTTGCTTTTTTGTATTCAAGCTGCAGGCCGTACTTTTTAAGATATTTTGATGACATTTGCAACATTCGCGTGTTTTGCTGCAAGGATGAACACTATTGAAAATTATTCGGACCGGGACTCTTTCGATCACTCTCCATGTAACGCCATATTTTGAAAAGTCGTCTTATAAATAACTGTAAGATGATATAGGGTATTCAATGGTGACCCCTGGCCCGCTATAGAGTTTTTATTTGTTTTATTTTTTTGGGATTTCCTTCATTTGAAAGCTTGGCTGTAGCTGTATACCCTCTTAATGGAATTTCATTTCTTAACCCTTTTCAAATTCCTCTATCAAATACAAGTGATTTTGTTAACTTGAGGCATTACTGTTACTTAAGCTCATCACATTTTAATAAAATGAATGCAAATTTGCTACAATGGTAGCCAACGGAAATTCTAATAGCCTTCCTAAAGTTGAATGAAGCCTTCTCATCTGCATTCACTTATGTTCGGTTATTTGTTTAACATATATTCAATTTAACTAACCATGACTTAAATATATTCGTGTTAACCTTCATTGCAACTCAAATTAGAATACACTTAACATGTAAATATTTTCTTTAAATTGTAACTGAATAAAATTGAAAACAAGTAATATTTTCTGTTTTTTTTGTAACGCATTCACTTCTAGTGTTTTAAGTCTTGAAGCTTCAAAAAATTTATAAATTCTCAATATTCCTTCTTATATGTCTTCTCCAAATTATATGAAATTTGTAAAGAATTGCGGGGGAGGTTGCGGCGAATAAACATAATTATATGCTGCAAAAAACGAGTGCATGAATTTAAATGAAATATTCCCTGAACAACACACACACAGCCTTACGGAATGAAAAGAAAATATTTATTTCATATTTTTATTTAGTAATTTTTTTCTCAAGCGACTGAAGGTACGAACTTTCTAAAGCGTTTTAAATAAGCCAATGCGTTTGTGCATACGAATACTAATTAGCTTTTCGATTTTTTCTTATTCTGTACATTTCTTTTTTGTATTTTTTGCCCTACCTCTTATGACCTATTAACGCTGTTATTTAATGCGCGCTTCAAAGTGTATGCATCGCTTGCAATCATAAGTTCTGGTTTCATATTTATATTTAATTGAATTTTACGTTGATTAAATTTTCATTCATAAATATTTGAAATGAACACAATGTTGCAAGATTTCAAATTTAGAAAAAAACAAGTTGGCCTCTTGGAAAACAGTTATTAGCGTAAGGAGCTTTCAAAACAAGGCGTTGTATAGGAAGCGATGGAAAAAGCCGTCCGATTTGAACCCGTTTCAGCAGAGTTCATCGTTAGACTAAAACACATTGATGCATCACGCTTCATCAAAATGTCCCAAAAATTGAATGCAAGAAAACAAAACGGGCAGAGAGGGAGAGAGAGAGAGAAGCTTCAGAAATCTTCAGAAGGAAATTCTAAATCCATGGGCATAGCAAAAGATTCACATCATATACCTCATTAGGGATTGAGCTACGCATTACTACTGGAGATGAGACTTGGACCTATACCTACGACTCAAAAATAACCGATCAATTGAGCGCGTATCGTTCAAAAGGTGAATCGAAACCGAAAAAACCGAGCCAAAGTTGCTCAAAAACGCAGGCAATGTTACCAGCTTTCTTCGATTGTCGTAGTATGGTGCGTTATGTATTCCGTCTACCGGGCCAAACAGTTAACGAGGAATATTATGTGAGTTTTGTAAAGGCAATGAATGCGATGAAATACTTTTCCAAGCACGTGGAAGCACTAACGGGACGGAATACGACCCATATGAAAAGTGGTCCGATCCGAATTCTTTCGTTAGCGTTCATAAACACCTTGGTGTGCCAAATTTTATCAAAACATCTTAAAAATGATTACTTGTAGGCGTGAATACAACAAAACAAGACGGATAGACAGACAGGCAAGGTTAGCTTTAAAACGTTCGTTATAATAGAAAGTGGTTCGATATCACGTCCTTCTGGGTATTTCACAAATTCGTACAAACTTAATATAGCTGTGTACTACAAATGTGCCACAATAGTGAGTGCTCAGTCGATGAGGGTGCAACACTTGCCATTCAGGCACGCATCCCCTAGGTTGCGGAGGCTTCTCTATCTCTCTCTCTCTTTCCTCACTTTTTTTCGGCCATCACCATATTTCAATAATGGGGAATGTCCTCTGAGTGATTAGCCATATAATATGGAAAAAGTGCTTCAATCTGAACCATTTTCAATAGCGTGCGCCCAGGGGCCAACACATGTCAGTTCACCTAAGTGCGTTAAAATATCTCAAAAATTATGGTCTGTAGGTGCAACACAAGAAGACAAGACCGAGAGACTAGCGGACACGCTTAAATCGATTCACAAATTCACCTTAAATCAATCGATGAATAAAAGATGGGTCCCTCCAAAGTCCTTACATCTGCACAAACTTAATACAATTTTGTACCACAAATGGTGTAAAAGGCATTAAAATCTAGACAGCAGATTCAAAAATCAATATGCTGACATCATATCCCAGCACGTGAAGCTATGTGGAAACTTCCTGACTAAAAGCAGTCGAATATTTAATGACTTTTCAAATCTCTTCCTTTTAGCAAACGTTAAGCTAATCACATAAAGCTTATCTTCCAGCAAAATAAACGAGTACAAAAAATGTTATTCTAAAAAAAAAAGACACCTCCAGCAAATATATTTCACATTCCCATTAGATATTCCACGAATTAAGTATACGTAAACTGAAATAAAATGTTATCAAAATGCGAAAAAAACAAATAAGAAGAAAATTAAATTTTCGCTTGAAGCACAAGAACGCTTTTGTTGCATCCACCACACGGAGAAAATATATCAAATTTGTTAAAGGCTTGCAACACGTGGGAACATACTTGTCTCTGACTTCTAAACTAAGCACACTAGCTTGGCAGGAAAGTTCTGTCGTATCTGAAATAAAGCATGTGGATTCGAAGATGTTTGATGTGTTCCCCAGCAGTCGAATGGGAAATGGTTACATGTAGATGGCTCTCCAACATGGATCACACAATGTAATTAGCCTTCAAACCGACTATCTTCTTTGCGACTGAAATCTCCGTTACGGAAATTAGGGCATTTTATCTTTGGCATCCAAAACTTCAGTTTCCAATGTCGCATTTTAGCCAGTGTCTTAGATGCACTTTATCCATTGCCATCTTTTTCCCTCTGCACTGCGCGACCAACCAATGAAGTTAGTCCTCTCGTATTCCACAAGAGATACGCTATACTATAACTGATGACACAATCTAATTGCTTCCTATGAGCTGAGAGAAAGTAAAACTTGGCAGAACTTTCCTTCCAACCTATCATGTTCTCTTTTTACCAAATTCAATAACAGAAGCGATAAGTCTACCTCTGTATGTTTAAAAGCACTCAAAGCCTTTTGAATGTCTGAATTGAATATTTTCCTCAATCATCACGTTACGTTACGGTAAAATAATCGTTCGCAATAAGCGAAAATGTAAACATAGGGGCACATAACACCACAAAATATATATTTTTTCGAGTAGGAGACGTGGCGGGATGGGTTGCGTTTACTTTGCTTTATGTATTTATCGCGGGAGTTTTATTCAGTTTCTCAAAGAGATAGAAACACTGTGGACTTTATAAGTTGTTCATAAATTCTTCATAAGTAATTCTTGATCAGTCTGCTCGCTTATTTTCTGAGATTATGATTACGATGTTAACACTTTCTCAAATCAGTTAAATTGAGAGATCAGTAGTTGATAAAGTACAGAACATTACTAACCTAGCCCTTACAGATATTTGCGTGACCGCCTTTAAACTGTGGTTTGATATAACACCTGCTTTTAACTACCTTTCGCTTTTCTCCTTATATTGCATCAAGTGTGCGTGCAAATGTCATATCGTATGCACGTAATAGTCATTTATGTGCGTCAATATGTATTTTACTCTGTCTTTATTATTAAGACACACAATCCTTGGCTTATGCAATCCGATAGCTAATGCATCGGATTATCATGTATTTCTTGTATATTCCATACCAATGAGCGAAGGGTCTCATAGATTTTTCTGTCCCTAATAAGATGTTTGGTAATTTTTTATTAGAGAAGGATTGTGATTCCTTTTGATCATGTCCGCCTGAAGGCTTTTAGGTAACGATTTGTAATCTGCAATCCATAGGTGACATTAATTTAACCTTCCAAATTTGTGTCGATCTAAGAGATGAGTGGGAAAATGGCGCAAACGACTAAACCACTCGATTAAATTTATGGACATTAAAGGCTCGTGTTTTACCCAGGTCTTCAAGAACAGTATACGCAAGCAAGTTCAGCAGCTAGGCCAACTTGTTACAAATACGCATTAGCGAACTTATAGTCTTGATGCTTTCGAAAATAAGTGCTGCTCTGGAGTGGATCACTTTATACTCTGCGAAAATTGTGTAAAAAGAGCTTCATTCGAAGTAGCTTTTCATTTTAATTAATACAACACATGCTCTATTTAATAGTTTTCTAAAACATATTTAATTGATAATTTTTCAAAATCCTGTTATGGTCACTATTAACAACTTAAGTAGTAATTCCAGCTTCTAGACGTCCGGCATATCGACCATCATTAATCATTAGACCATCGTACGTATCCTACTTCATTTTTAACAAGTGCGTATTGTGTTTGTACAGATGTGTGGAACACCGTTTTCTCACATGAATATAATTTTGAAGCGATTTATCCGTTAGTTGCCCATCCATTCTTGTATTTTTAGGTTACTCAGAAATTTTCGAGATATTTTGATCCAATTTTTTGCAAACTGGAACGATCCATCATAAGCACGAAGGCTGTTAAAAACGGATGGGATGGGATCCTTTTTACTATTCCTCCGCATATAAAGGCCTATTTTAGAAAAGTAGTTATGTAACAACAAACCTTTATTTAAATATTTTCCAACGAAAATTTTTGAAAAATATATAGTAGTACAGTCGAATAGGGTCTCTTAAATAAACCCTCCTATACCTGAACAAAATCTAATCTTTAGTACATTACTTTATAATGAAAAGGGGAATGGCATGTTGACTTGAGAAATAAATGCACTATGTTAACTTTAGGCCACATAAGCCCATTTTTTGGACTCCTTTCTTTAAGTAACCCTTTGTATGGCAGTGCTGGCTAGTTGGTAGCATTTTGTGGCGACTATTGGCACGATATAGTGATTTAGGAAATAAAGTTAAAGTGGTTACTTTGGACTTCATGAGTGCGTCTTTCAAACTCCTACTCATGCAAAATTTCTCATAAAAAGCAATAGAGTATAATTTTCGATATTGAATGGAAAAGAACCGGTGACGAACCGTATGTGGTGTAACATGTGCTCTGCCTAACTTTTACATTTCCAATTATTTTATTACTGCGTACGAAGTGACATGGTTTTTACTTTGTGTTAAATGTAAACGTGATTTATAAGGGAGTCTAAATCGCGATATAAGTCACAAGTGAAGTAGAGACTAATTTTTAGGGAAATTAGTGTTTATCTCTCTGACTTTTAATAATTTGAGGAACAGTTCAGCCGATCCTTAAATTAAATCCAAAACAAATAAATATACACACTGTAGCACATGGCTCACCTTTAAATACCCAAAACCACAATAGTTGTTCACATAATAACTTTTCAAGATAAGGTACAATATGGTCAGTGATCGAAAGAGTGCTTCTATCGGAACCATTTTCAATAGCGTTCGTTCTTGTCACAAAACACGTCAGTGCACCGGATTTCATTGCAAAACATAGACATACAGACTGATAGACAGACGGATATAAGCTTATCAGTAAGTCTATCTCAATTTCATCTGTGTGTTGCACACATCCGCACAAACCAAATATCCTATACCGTATCACAAGTGGTGTATAAAAAGAGTTAAGCCCTATAGAGGAAAACCTTTGACTGCCTTAAAATAGGCAATGCTTAGAATAGCTAAGTATGAAAAACATTTAACAAAATTTAGAAACTCGGTATTCAAAATTTAATTTCAAAAGTCTTTTTCATAAACGTGCGAGAAGGTATTTCTGTTGCATACTACGTCGATTAAAAAATTTCACAATATTTGTTAGAAATTTTCAGAAAAGTTCTCCTACCATCTATTTTGAACAATTTGTTTAATGTTTCAATGTGTAAATGCATGAAAATTGACGTTTTTTTCTTTAGATACACGTACGTAAATGTGTGTTATTGACATAACTAAAATTTTTTTAACCCTGAACTTTCCAAAAGTTTATTGGTTTTTCACTTTTTCCTACCAATTTTTCTTGCGTTTTTTCTGTAACTTTGCCAATTTCATCGTTTATGTTATAAATTTGTATGTGTGCGGGATTTTTTGTAAATCCAACCACTAGGGGAGCTGTGTAAAAGTAGAAAAAGTGTTTTAAAAGAAGTTTGTTGTAAAGTATATTAAAGCAGCTTAAGTTAAGTTCATTTTCTCTGACGTACATTGTCCAAAATAATACATCGATGAAAATCTTAGCGCATGTAACTGCAACTGATATGGGATATGGGAAACGAGCATTTTTTCGAAAGACTAATTTTAAAAAATTTGACGATTTGATGAACACTTTAAAATAGACTTTACAGTAGACCGTAGTTGCCGGCGTAGTGTTGGCTATGCTTTGATTGCTTAAGTTATCTGTGCCCGTTGGGAGCACTCCTGGTACTGAAACTGGCGTTTACCTTAGCCTCATTACTTTTCAGCAAGCAAACAAAATGAACGATCCCCAAATTGGTTGCAAAAGGGACGATAGTTGAGACAATTTTTGTTGTTTTCTTGTTTATTAGCAACTAACAAGTCATTGGTCAATAGCTGCATTAGTATAAATCATATGCGTAGGAAGAACTAAAGACTAATCAAATGTTCACCTGCCTCTATCATTAACTGATTGTAATCGTCAACTGCCCTTCTTCAGACGAATTCAGGTGTTCAAGAATAAAGACAATTTTGCTCTTAAAAGTTAAACTTGTATTTCTCATTTAGACAACGGGTTTGCGCTAGCTTTATACCGATCACTCATATGCTTGTTCAGTGTCAAATTCTAAATCGATTTGTCGTCCCTCTGCCCGTCTGTATAGCGTCTGTTGTGGACATTCTTTTGGCCGCAAAAATGAAGATGTCAATCTTGAATTTGGCAAAAACGTTGAAAGTTCTGGGTTTTCGCTATTCCCTATTGAACTAACTCACGTGTCGAAACCCAAAAAAGATACGACCGTATCGTTATAAGCCGCTCGGCGGCTGACCGATCATGAACATAAAATTGACAATTATTTCCGGACTAGCACGATAGCGAGACCCGCAACCCGAACCCATCCTTCTTAGTTGGTCCTATAGACATGCTTTTTTTCGGGAAATCGTAGAAAATCTTTCACTTCATATATGGTACTATCTCCGAATTCTACATAGAAAAAATACCACATTTGTGGATATTTACTTAAGTATATTGGAATTAAAGTTCCGTATGTCTGTTTATTTTCATGTCTCGAAACTAAATGTCAAAGTATCGCGAAAAAAAATCCGCCCATTATAACTACGTAAACGATTAAACAACTACAATAGAAGACTCAGCACAATGTAATAACGTTTTAACATTATTAAAACAAAACTTCGTCATAATAGGGAAAGAGAAAGACAATCACGCACATACAAACAAGATAACCAAAGTTTTCTCTCCAATGTATACAAAAACAACAAACAATCACAATTATAACGATTGCAATAACAAGAAAAGAGAATGCAACAACAACAATAACAACAAAACAGTAAAAACAGAACAAAACAAAACTGGACTTTGAGCCAAAAAAAAAAAAACTAAGCGAAAATTTACACAAAAACAAGAAACAAAAGCAAGCAAACGTATTATAGGCATTCATGCAATCGCGTAAGTTGTATGTACTGCTTAAGCGTTTGTGGTTGAAAAATTCGCAAACTGTAGACAAAAAACAAGGCACACGAATCATATATGTAAAATTAAGGTGACCACACGTAAAGCTTTTAGAGCATGGCATTTCTCTTTTAGATCTGTTCTGCTACCTATACTTCTTTCTTCTTGAAACGAAAATATCAAAAAAAGGTGGCCGTTTCCCCTAGACGTGTGTATGTGTACACATCACACCCATATTGTTAACCTCATATCCTTAATCGCCCAAGGAATGTTTATGCCAAATTTCAGCTTCCTATTATCAATTTTGACTACAGTGATTCCGCATGTTTTGTGGTGCAAAGTCACACATAACAATAGAAAGAGATATAGAAAACTAGGCCAGTTAAGGCAAAAGAAATTGTCAGCATTTAAAGGTATTTTCCTGTGACTAAAAGTCATCGACAAATACTGGAGCTTTACGTACTCTATACTGATTTATTTTAAGCTCAAATATTCAAAAATGTGACGTTGACCTTCCGGGTAGTTCTACTGTTAAAAAGAACACTCAAGTAGGTTCCACTCACTACGGATCGGATCACTTTTTCGCCCATTTATTATGTGAGGCCTTGTTTTGAACAGCCGCCGCATGAAGAACTACAATAAGAGAAGATTCGTAGGGTATTGCAAGTACCATAGAAGAGAAATGTTTCCAAATCAATGCGTGTTACGTGAAGTTGAGAGAAAGACAGCTACAGAGTGTTTACAAATAAGAAATATGCATTGAAAATAACTCTCGCATAAATGTAAAGAAAATTTACGACGCATTGATTTGTAAACATTCTGTAGCTGTTTTTCTCTCAAATATGTGCGCTGCTCCCTTGCCCAAACGTTTTGGTCACCCTGGTGAAATGCTTCATTAGTTTGAATCAGGTAAACCAGTTATGCAATTCTTTTACTCAACAACATGCGGATTTTGAAAGACTAACGATTACTTTGGAAACATATCTAACACACATGGTATCATAAACCATGCGTAAAATTTTATAGTTTGCACGTTCGCTGTTCTTCTGCGCTTAATGCCCGACTCATGATCACACATTCACGATGCAATCACCCATGAATAAGCTTTCAATCACATCCCCATCATCACAAGGAGAACCCAATAATAATATACTGACTGTCAAATGACATTGATTTTGTTACCCACATAATTCGGTTTTTAGATTCTTGTTACTCACATACTTCACTTTTTCGATTCTTATTACTCACATAATTCCGTTTTTAGGAGAGCGAGGAGATTTATTCTCCGATTTCAACCAAGTTAGCAATAGCTATAGCTAGACAGTCAAAGAGATTTAAAAACCAATGAATGGAGGGAGCATAAGAGAGAACACAACGTAGGCTGAGTAACAGTCACAGATGTCGGCGCGTTTAAGTACAATGGATTTTTTTTTATTCTCATAATAAACAAACCAGAAACAATCGAACAAACGATTATAGCAAATGCACTCAGATACATTCATATACATGAGTAACAATAGAAATCTAAATTCGTATATGTATGTGTATACATATATGCTGCAACGACAAAAGTAACTAAAATTGATACGTAACATTAAGTTCGTTCACTTGGCGTCTCATACTCCGCTCAAATACTCGCATACATATATAAATTTAAGTGCATATGCACCGAATGTGTACTTTGCCAAGTACACAAGTACTCAGCGTAAAGCGGACTTCTTTGTAATTGACTGCCTAACTGACTGACTGATTGAACGACTGAATCACATTGCAAATTATAATATTGATATAAGAAATTTTACGAAAGAAAAAGGCGGGAACATAATCTTCACTTGCCGGCGTGCATAGAACGCAGATGCAGTTAATTTTGCAGTTAATTTTGCACCGCCCTGTTGTCATCACAAGGCGTAAAATTCAGGTGCTCTTTTAAAAGAGACTCTTTCTACTTTGCTCGATGATTGCTTTTTCTGTTATAATCCAGCCGCGATCTTTAATGTTCACTGTCGACCGCAATTTAATTTAATGCGATGATCACCCGATCGGTGGTCTCTAGCTCGTAACAAAGTTTTGCTAGTCTGTATATAAGGAAATTTGAAAACTTACTTGGATAGTTCAGAGAACTTATCATGGAAAAAATCACTATTGGGAGTTATTTGAAACATTTCCCGCTCGTTTTTTAAATGATCTGTCGCCTAAAAATATCCTTTTGGGCAGAAGTTTCGCTTCCGGTTCCAATGGGTGGCAAGAATCCTGCTTGAATCCTGCGCCAAGTGAGCTGCTTTTACAACAGTTTTTACATTTTGGAGTCTTTTTTTTTCTTTACGGCTGTACCACCGTACAGATCGTATATTACGATCATCTTTTCGTTGCCTTCTTATATAAGAGTTTAAGCATATAAGAATTTAAGCATGAGTGAGATTTGAATAATTTTTTTTTTTTTTGCATTTATACTAAACGAATCACGAAACCAGCTGTCAGCTATGGTAAACGTGGCTCTGGTTCGATTTAGTCATATAAATAAACATGCATTAATAATTCGATTATAGTACGCGATTTTATTTCATACTGAAAAGTATCAGTTCTATTACCGTTATATTCTAGTCGTGATCACATTTTGGAAAAGTTATTATTAATATATCGGGGAATTTCTTGATTATGACCTTAGCAGTGTCCGATGTTCAATAGGCTGGTGATCTCTGCTCACATCTACTTGCAAAAAAAGAGAGAAAGAGAGTAATAGAGAGAGACAGAGAGCACGAGAAAAGAAAGCTGAATATATATGAGATTAGCTGAGAAGAATCCAAAATTTTGTGCACATAATTCTAGTGACTTTGCAAAAAAAAAAAAAAAAAAAAAAGGTGAGAAAGAAAAGCGAAATGCTTAAAAAAGTTCGTCTTTCTATTTTCCGCTGACACGACAAGAATCGCTTTTTTTTATTGTTTTTAGTTCATAAATCAATTCATGCAGATCGAGTATACTAATGAATCTTTATTTGTTATAAATATTCGACAGTCTGTTGTTGTGAGTAGTCCGTGCGCAACTTTTGACCTCAATTCTGTGAACAAAAAAAAAAAACCAATAAGAAAGGGGAAACTGGACCGAGCTTATGCATAAACATTAATTCGCTTTCTTGGAAGCACGAAAGTCTTCAATAAATCATAATAACCGTGCCGTGTTTATGTCTTTTATGAAGATAAATAAGATCTGCATCTCGCTTTATGATGTTTGTTAATGAATTCTTGAGCCTACTTCCATAAAGGAGATTTTAATAACGGAAGATTTTAGAGTGTCTATAGCCCCTGAAAAGTGGTTTTAAGCTCGTCACCTAAGAAACAAAAATATTTTAATCTTCTCGGCAAAAGTTTGAAAATGTAATTCCTTCCTTCCTTCAGTGCAACACAGAGAGGACTAACTCTAAAATCCTTAATTAAATGTTTATTAATATTTAAAAAAATCCGACAAGGCAATTAATTCTAACTAAGATTTGAATTAAACTGGCTGTCTTATAAGCGCAGAAAGTGTATAGAAATGGAAAAAAACAAATAAAAACATTATAACAGGCTGCGGCCCACCGTTAAACATCCTACATCATCCTACACTTATTCATATAAGGACTTCCCACACTAAGGCGCTGTATAGGAAGCGGTTGAAAAGGTGGTCCGATCCGATGTATTCTCAATAGACTTGCCAAAACCCGCCGATGCATCAAATTTCATCAAAATGGGCGGACATTAGACAGAGGGACGAAAAAGCAAGCTTACATCGAGTCACAGCCACTTTCTATTCCTTTTCGTCCACATATGTGAATTATACTCTAAAAAACCTAGGCCGTTGACTGCGTCTTGCCATGCTTCGAATATATCTTCTGTCCAACCTAAATTTGTCACTTTTAAAATTTATTTTCAAGCAAAAGATGAAAAGTCTTTACATACACTAAGCCACTCAACGGGAATATGCAGCTGCATCATATTATACTTACTTTAAGACACCGTGTAAATTCAAAAAAAATAACAGTAATACCGTTTTCGGCGTGAAAAAGATAAGAGAAATGCCATGAAATAACAGAAGAGAGCGTCTACCACGTCGCAGAAAGACTGGCATCGAAAGCGTGTTTTGGACATAGAACTTTATCTGTAATATTACTTAACTATTACTTAACTTTATTGTTGCTTATGTTCGTACTGGTGTAAAACAAATGAGTAACGAATCTGTTAAATATTCAAATGAATCATACAAAATTAGTGGAAGTTTTCCTTCATCCACTTACATTACGACGTTGAAAGATTACGTGTTATATACACACACTGGCCTGCTACTCGTTCTCATATTATAGACTCGCAAGTTTTCAATAACTTTTTTAAATTATTTTAGCGGAAGTGCTTGACGTAAATGTAGTTGGATTGTTTCTCGTACTTATGTTACTAAATTAGACGGGGCGGGGGAGTAACATGCACAAGAGCATATTGTTTAACTTTTCTTCTACCGACATAAAAGTACGCATTTACAACATCGTTATTTTAACAGACCAATAAAGTGCACGTTAACTTGTTGACGATATATGTACTATGGTGAACATTTTAAATAGTACGGATAGCATTAGTTATTGTATACATATATGCAGCGAATGCATGAGGAGAGATTCTTGACTTCATTAAAGATCAATATTCTAGTAACGTCCATCATATATCTATCCCTGAACAAAAGAAAAAGGTTACTTGTCTCGACTAAAGAACTGGCATACTGACAATGGCGAAAATTGCACCATAGAAGAGGCATTACTGAAAGAAAGAAATTACTTTGTAGTGAACTATTCTTCGACAAAAGTAAATTAATTAAGTAAATTTTGAACTATCAAAAGCTTTGAAAAAGTTACCAAAAAGAATTCAAAAGCCATGTGACATAATCGATATGAGTTGTACGTATTCTTAACCAGTTATTCGAGATGACATTGTAGCCGTCACCTTCTGCTTGTAGCCCCCGCCATTAAAGTCGTTTTACTTGATAACCATATCGCTGGAAAAAATTAATCCAGCAGGTCGGTGTATAGCACGTAATGATACGCATAAGCATAATATCTCAAAAAAGTGAAAATGGGCATGACACATAAATAGTGCAGTTTTTTGTTAAGTAAGTGAGAACAATTTTATAATTTGTAGGAAATGAGCAAAAATCCATAAACTTTTGTTTACAAAAACAGAGTTGAAGTGAATATCTTAATTTGAGGTCAATAACACACACTACACAGATACACAGATGGACAGACATGGCTTAATCAATCACGCGTAAGTTAGTAAAACGGTGGGCTCGGTGACACATACAAGTACATTACTCCATACTTGTCTGCGGATATTAGGTGCATAATCGGCCCACAATCAATGTAGTTTTTTGAATATTCAACAAAAATAACTTTTATATTGTAATTTATATTTTCGACAAGATTAACCTTTAACATCTCTCCTCGCCCGCGTTACTCACTAATTATTGGGCTGCTTCAAACCATAAAGAAGCCACCTAACTGAGTACATAAGAGTCGCAACTGCTAAGTTGGTGTTCGCGGATTCAAATCTCAGTGCGGTAAATCATACTTAGTGACAATTATAGTTAGGGCTAAGTCGGCAAAGGGATACCACTTATGGATTGGACACACACCTGCTAGATTCCGAAAGCCGCCATATCTTTCCCTTTCCTTACTTCTTTCTAAACGTCACAGCACTACACGTATAGGTGACATCTCCAACAGGATCGATCGTAGTAAAGAAAGTGAACAAAGAAAAGAAACAAAAAAAAGGCAACTGAAATTTATCGTATACATTGTAGGTCGGATGAAGCTTCCAACGTGAGTGTTAACAATACATAGGGGATATCACCATTCGGAAGAAAGTCACCATAATGTTTTGCTTTTTTTAATGAATCATAATAAGATTGATTTGAACCTTAACATGAAATTTCAATGTTGGAAGGATGCGAGATATTAGTCAGCGCAGATAGTTTCAACACACGCCTTCTTTTAAACAAAGAATTTTATTCGTTTAGTTATATCCGAAAGTAGATTGAGTGTTTTTTAACCGTGACTTTGAGGTCAACGTATTTTAAGTTTGAGCTTAAATGTGTGTTATATGTGTGCGTTATTGTCGACGTCATATTTTGAATTTTTATTTTTCTTTGTTGAAGCATATCTCAACAAAATCTATCTAATTTTGTCTAAAGTCATTTTGCGCACAGCTGGACCGGACATTATGAAAAATGATTGCAACAATAGTTGAATAGCTTGTGCCCAAGAGAAAAGAAATAAGTTTCCAACGTCACAGCGTAAAAAATTTGAAATCAATAAATTATAAACAATAGGAAACAAAAACAAAATAATAGATAATGTTTTATTTAAATAATAAACAAACAATAAAGAAAAGAATAAACAAAAAGCAAAACAATAAAGAAAAGCATGAACAAAAAGTGTAAATATATATAAACAAATGAATTTGATGAATAAATGGAAGAACACAAAATGATTTCACGTTCCGAAAACTCTTCACGTGATTCTCAAGAGTCATGCTACGCGAACGATAAAATCTCATTACCACTTACACGCTGCAATAGCGTGGATAGTAGTGCAAATTTAATGTTGAATGTACACAAAACGGCGACAGTGAAATACAATGCTTTGCCGGCTATAAAAGTTACAAAAACTATACGCATACAAGTCGATAACGACGATCACGACGATGAGGGAAATAACGGTATAACTAATTCGGTGTTTCAGGAAAATGGTTGCATTGCAGCTAATATGTCCGCAATTAAAACAATTGAGCAAACGAAAGATGCAGTAAACAAAAGACGTCATTCCGAATATGTGGTATCGTTATCGTCAGCGCATAATAACGAGAAATTAATAAATTTAAATTGTCATCATCAATCGTCCGCCCGGCCGGTGTCCTTTGTTCAAACGAAACTAACTAAGAGCGGTTATGTAACATCCTTACAAATTCCAGATAGAGTAAATAATAGCAGCAATACAAAGAGTGCTACAACGACTGCTGCTGGCAATGAAAAGAGTGATAAGAGTTTACTTTGGTTGAAATCTTCTAAGTAATTTTATTGCACTTTCTTCTTAACATTCTATTTCCTGTGCTCACTCTTCTTTTTGTTTAATTTATTCCTTTCTTTTTTCCCTTTTCAGTTCTCCCAATAATCTATGTAATGGTGGCATCTCCGGTAATCATATGCTGGCTCCCAAAGTGCCTAATAATAGCAGTCCCAATGGCCAGAAAAAAGGCCCTGTATCGCTATCACATTTACCACAGCGACCTCCAGTCGATATTGAGTTTTGCGATATTTCATATTCGGTATCTGAGGGAAGGCGGCGTGGCTTTAAAACAATATTGAAGAGCGTCTCGGGCAAATTTCGCAATGGCGAACTTACCGCCATTATGGGCCCTTCAGGAGCGGGAAAAAGTACGCTTATGAATATATTGGCCGGCTACAAGTAAGTAGACATTTTCTACACAACTTCATTTCTTTTATTAGACTTTCCCGCAACATTCGCTCTCTGATGATTAAAACATAGATATTAAACGTCCGAACAATTTGAAAGAAATCTCACTAAGCTCAAAATTGGGCCGGGATTTGTGCACCGCGTTAGTTTCGAAATGTCCACGAAGGCCGCCAGGGATTTTATAAGAAAACGCTCTATATTAGGTTTGTTGTACCTTACATTACTTGCGCTTTCAGGGCACATTAAGTTTTGATATAGACCCATCTTTTGTTATACCGACCGATCCTGAATCAGAAGCACTTTTTGAATCGACCCAAGCTTGTCTGTCCATCCGTCCGTTTTATTTTCTTGTGTTCCTACCGCCCTTAATTGTTAAAATATTTTAAAGAAATTTGCTACATTGATAGATGATCCAGAGACCAGCAATTGTGAGAATGATCCAGATCGGACCACTTTTTGACCTTTTCCCATACAATGCTTTACATTGTAAAACCATTATATGAATAATTGTATTAAAAATAATTGTCGAGTAGTGTAGACTATTTACTCATGGGCGATAGCCTAGTACTTTTTACTTGTTGTTTAAAGTGACATAGAGACACATAACAACCTCGGTGTCGTGATCAATGATCTTGAATTTAGCCGCACAGCCGAGAAGATAAGAGTCACGAGCACCAAGTTGATGTTCGCAGGTGCAAATTTCAATGTGGTAGACCATATTTGTTCGCGGCTAAAGTGAGTGCTCAGTCGGTAAAGGCGCACAACGCTTACCGATCGGGAAATCTCCTAGTAGGTTGCGGCCATTCCGTCTGTGTACTTCTCTATATATATTTCTTTCCGTCCAGCGCTGTGTATTACACGTACATATTTACACGGGTATCACCTGAATGATTGGCCATATTAAACCGGTACCCTGGATATACACAGGGATAGTTTTAACTTTCTTTGAATTCTAGCTAATTTTCGTTTTCTTTTTTTCTCTTTTATAGAACTGCCCAACTTAGTGGTTCAGTTTTAATTAACGGCAAAGAACGAAATCTGAGACGTTTTCGCAAGTTATCCTGTTACATTATGCAGGACGACGTTCTTATAGCTAATCTTTCAGTACACGAAGCCATGATGGTTTCCGCTAACTTAAAATTAGGTAAAAATATGGATTTAGCCGCTAAAAGGGTAGTAGTAGATGAAATACTTGAGACTATCGGTCTTATCGAATCGAGCAGTACTAAAACTTGCAATTTATCTGGTGGCCAACGCAAACGTTTATCAATTGCTTTGGAATTGGTCAACAATCCGCCTGTAATGTTTTTCGACGAACCCACCTCAGGATTGGACAGTTCTACATGTTTCCAATTGATATCGCTGCTAAAATCATTGGCCCGTGGAGGTCGCACAATTGTCTGCACGATTCATCAGCCTTCGGCAAGACTGTTTGAGAAATTCGATCACCTTTATATGTTAGCCGAAGGTCAGTGCATGTATGAAGGACACGTTCGAGGCTTGGTATCGTTTTTAGCCTCTTTAGGTTATGATTGCCCTTCATATCACAATCCCGCTGATTATGTATTAGAAGTCGCATCTGGGGAATATGGACATTGTGTACCGAAGTTAGTGCAAGCAGTTAAGAGCGGGATGTGTAAAATTTATAGTCAGAAAAATTACGGTCTCAATTTAGCCAAAGATATTAATAATGATATTATTAAGGGTAATGGAAGTAATACCAATAACACCAATACTATAGCAACAAATGAAAATTCTACTTATACGACGATAACAATAGAAGATGAGAAACACAAATTAGATGAGCCGACAACAATGTCCGACCTTGAAATGAATGCAATAAGCAATAATGAGGCAAGTGAAAGCGGTGGAGTTGGCGGAAGTGGTGGTGGCGGTGGTGGCGGTGGAAGCGACAGTGTACTTAAACCACCGAAATTAGAAACCCAACAAAGCCAACAATCCGAGTGTACTGTTATTAATATGCAACGGATCGGCGATAATGGTTTAGATGATAGTTACAGTTACAGTTCCCGAGATGGTCATAGTGCTAATGCCCTTAACACTAATACCGGTTTGAGTGGAGCAAGCAATTCCAATGTTGGCGGCGTTAATAATTCGGCAGCTGCGGGCACTGGCGGTTGCACTACATCGCTGTTAGACTCACACGAGAGTGTGATAACATTGCCCAATAAATCCGGTTTTCCCACCAGTGGTTGGACGCAATTTTGGATATTGCTTAAACGTTCCTTTGTTACTATAATGCGTGATGGCATGCTTACACATATGCGTTTAGCCTCACATATCATTGTGGGTGCAATAATAGGCATGATTTACTACGATGTCGGCAATGAAGCCTCGAAAGTGATGAGCAATGCCGGTTGCATATTCTTCACCACGCTGTTCACTATGTTTACAGCCATGATGCCAACAATCTTGACATGTAATTGAGAGAAGCAATTAAACGAGATGAGCTTCCACCATTAATGATATGCTCTTCTTTACTCTTTGCAGTCCCTACAGAAATGTCCGTGTTCGTCAGAGAGCACCTCAATTATTGGTATTCATTGAAGGCTTTTTACTTTGCGAAAACGATGGCTGACCTACCGTTTCAGGTGAACATTTTTTTATGGCTTAAAGAGCATATGAAAGGTTTCTCTTAAGTAATGCTTTAAATTTTCCATTCAGATTATTTTCTCTAGCGTTTATTGTCTGGTCGTTTACTATTTAACATCTCAGCCCATGGAAGTTCATCGTGTCACAATGTTCGTTGTTATTTGTGTTCTAACCTCGCTGGTGGCGCAATCTTTGGGTCTTTTAATTGGCGCCGGTATGAATATAGAAACTGGTGTGTTCCTTGGGCCAGTCACTACGATACCAACAATTTTATTTTCTGGATTTTTTGTAAATTTCGACACCATACCTGGGTACCTGCAATGGGTTACTTACGTTAGCTACGTGCGTTATGGATTTGAGGGTAATTGAAGTAAAGTGTCTTGCATTAAGAGTGATACGTATTGAGAGTAAATGTTTTAAAATTTGAAGAAAAACCAATGAAATAAATTCTTATACTAAAAAGAAAAAAGTCATTGAGCACTAGCAACACAGGCTATCGGCTCTATTTCAGAAAAGAACATTAGATATTAAGCCTAACAGTTGTAATAAAGTAATATATTGTATTGATATTGCGTTCTATAGCTAATTTTAGGATCTCCGTAGGATTAGTTGCTCCAAATGCAGTTACAAAGAATGTTTGCAATTGTATAACCAAGGCGTATCCTCGAAAATGCTTTGATCTTAATTTTCTCAATATATGTTGGATATAAAGGTGGAATTAATTGAGGGTTTGTAGAAGAGTGGGGCTGGTGATGGTATTGTAGATTTGCTTCCATTACTTTCTCTTTAACTTTTCTTCCAATGTATCTTTGAATCAATTATATGTGCAGAAGCAACATACCTTGCCTCTCGGTCAGCTTACTCATTTCCCAATAAACCGATGTGACTTCGTACCCAAAGCATTTTCATTTTATCGCCGGATGTTATAATGATATTCCTTAATTTGCTGACTGTGCTCCATCTCGAAGTAGAAGGATTCCGTATAGCTTTTAATACAGGCAAACTATCAGTAACAATGGCAGTTTCGGGCTTATTTGTATGGGAAAAGTTCGCGGCATGAAGGACGGCTCTGACTTCGGTTGTAAAAGTTGAAGCACTTTCGTGAAATAGTGATTGAGAAAAATCTGTCCTGAAAGGTTTACCACGAACCACACAAGCAGGTGGCAGACCGAAGGATTTTGAGCCATTTCTATATAAAAGATTCCAACCGTTACTCTCATACATAGAAAGCCAAAAGGGTAATCTTTCAAAACCCACCGAATTTTAATACCAAAATGGTGGGAAACTTGTAAAGAAATTTTCAGTTCCTTTGCGACCTAAAGTAATTAATTTCTGTAGTTGTCCGCAAACAATTCTAAAATTAATAAAAAAAATTCTATGCATCAATCCTAAAATGTCTGCAACGGCTACGAATAGACTTAGCCATCCGACGGCTTCGATTGCTAAACATTCCTCTTAACGCTACTCGCGTTATATCTGCGGTAGACTGACAAATGTCCGTCTTCAAATGTTCCAAAGTTTGTAATCTGACAACATAGGCTTGCATTTTAACATACGCACAAAGAAAAAATCCATGCGGCCCAATCCATGCGGTTCCATTCTCTGGTGAACAACCGAGTGGCCACTTTGACAAACTTTGTAACGATTTCTTTAAACGTTGAGGAATCATGATTCGCTTCAAGGATGAAAGTGCAAATTGTATCGAATATTTTGAAACCTGGAAGAATATAAAAAATTATATATGAAATTGGAAATTAGAATTTTAAGAAATGTCGCTCTTAATGAAAGACACTTTATAAGATAAGTTATTATGGAAAAGGATTCTAACTCTCTCTTAATGTAGGAGCGATGGTCTCCATTTATGGAATGGATCGGGCCAAATTACAATGCAACGCCATGTATTGCCATTTTCGTAGCCCGAAAAAATTTTTAGAAGAAATGTCTATGGATCAAGCCGAATATTGGATCGATGCTGTAGCTCTAATTGGTACATTTATAGGATTACGAATTATTGCTTATTTTGTATTACGCTGGAAATTGCATATGATACGTTAGATAGACGTGAACCGAAAGGGTAAAGTAACATTTCACGTTGAATTATTGTTAGAACGAATATAGAAAGATGCATGTGTGATATTTAAGTTTTACAAAGCAATTCATAAAAAAAAAATATTTATCAATTTTTTTTATTACATTTCAAAAAAAAAAAAGAACAAAACAAATTGAAACAATACTCTAACCTTAGGTGCATTATGGTATTATTGTAGAAATTATGTTATATTACATAGGATCCCTAATAATATTATAATAATTTTTTGTCAGATTCACATTTCACAATTCTAAAGTATTCGTTTTTGGTGCTTTACAATAATGGCATTATTTTATTTTACCTTATTTTTTTCCTTCAAATTTTTGTTTTATTTTATTTTTTATATGTAATATAAAAAAAAATAAAGAGAAAAAAATGTTAATTTTTTGTATTATGTAACAGCTTAAGGTGATGTAATTTAAGTTTATAAAATTTAATATAATAATAAATTGTAAAAAAAAGGCGAAAACCAGGATTTTTAAAAAGTACTTGTACTGATTTTTATTATTAACCAAACCCCTTCCTCCAACCCCCTCCTCAAAAAAGCAAACTTCTTCAAAAGTATAGATATAAAGTTTGTGAAAATGCGGACAAACAATTCGAAAGTTTGTATGACAGTTTTTAAGAACATACATAAAGAACAAAAAATGTATATCTTTCACTTAATCCATTTCAAAAATATAATATACCCGTATTCAAAGACCAATAGTATATACAAAAATATACACAGAAAGGTATACATAAATATGTATATCTAAATCCCACAATATATAGTCTGATATATACGATTATTACACCGCAACTTATTTAAAAAAAAAAAAAAAAAAATAAGAAAAACACTTCAACATAACGGTACATACACATAAATAGATAATTACCAAAAAATAGATCGTTTGAATATCAGTAAAATTGAAATCAACATTTTTCGAAAACCAGAGAAGAAAACCAATGTATTATAAGAAAATAAAAAATGTTTCCGTCCTTACGTTTCATTGTTTTCAAGAATTACTTTTTTCAAAATTTTCGACCTCTTTCTCTATCTATCTATCTATCTATCTCCTTTTAATCGAAAAAAGTAGTTTAGATTTTGTTACTAATATTTTGTATATAACATGTAAATCGAAGCATGAATATCAATATTCATTCAATACTTACATAACACATAAATTTTGTGTTTAAATGAAGAAGAATCAGAAGAAGTTTTATCTCATGGGAGAATAATTTCACAAAATCACTATTCACTGAAAAGTCATCAGTTTGGCTTTGAAATACGTACAATTATATCAATAATGTTGAGCTTAACAATGGATATAACCAACGTGAGTCCTAAATGTTAGTGTATATACAGCCAGAGCTAAGCGAATGAAATATTTCTATGGCCTTGCTTGAAATTAACAGAAAACCGATCACCTTCTTCTTTTTTCTTAAAGTACGGGCTTTGAGTTTAAATCGTTTCTTAGCTTTAAATTAACCAAGACACTAAATTATGCTTAGGATTCGACCATCACGATAATAATCCGAAAGAACTTACGATTTGTACGACATCATACCAGACATGCATAAGATGTGTACTGAACAAATGCATCTTCCCTCTGTCTGCAATTCAATATTAAATTTATAATTTGGTGGCGGGTAACAAGAAGTTTGGTCAAAACTGGGTACTTATTATTTTAAATGATAACAAGCTGGTTATTCTAACATATTTCGAAGCAATGCTTTTATATATTTACAAAAAATTCTTTATGTAAAGGCAACGTTGTCATAATAAAAAATACACTTTTACTGGCCTCCTCAATGGCTTGTTTTCTTTATACCTACTAGTCCTTCCTTTTTGATATTCTTACCTGGAACAGCGAATCACTTGTTGTTGGTTTGCTGAATTCTAGAAGAAAGAGAAGAAGAGCTAGGAAATATGTTAAAAAATAAGGTGAATTTGTTTATAAAATGAAAAATCGCTATTCATTCTTCCAAATTAACTTCATCGCTTTCATAACACTCAAATAATATTCCTTAACAACACATCGGCCTGGAGGAAGCAGCTCGTAAAGCACAGCATCGAGATAATCCTAGAAAACCGTGATTAAGTGCCCCTTGACTTTTGAACTACTTTACCGTGACTTTTTCAGTCTTGACTCAACGTTTCTACGATATTCGGTCGATTAGTCGTTTGCATAAATCCAAGTCTCATCTCTCGTAATGATATATTTTAATAACGTCCTGACGCTTAGAACTCATTGCTTCGCAGACATTGCAAAAATCGAAAAGGTGACTTTTATATCTTTACAAGAACACGCGTAACTGTGCAGCAAGAATGTATATTAGCGTAAGGCTCTACGCAGATGGTAAAGATTGTACTACCGGAACCCATAAAAAAAAGAAATGACGTTATGCCGCACCCGCGTATTCACAATTCACCGCAAATTCGCCTTATTTTCGTTCACAGCATTATGTTAACTTTCAGAAATCGCAATGAGCGTGAACGTTATACACTACAATCGAACACACTGTTTTTGATAAATGTCAATGGTAAACAATTTCGTGATTACTTTTATTTTTGTATTCGGCGCCACTATTTTTGAAACTTGA
Organism: Glossina pallidipes; assembly: GCA_000688715.1. Lineage (NCBI taxonomy): Eukaryota > Metazoa > Arthropoda > Insecta > Diptera > Glossinidae > Glossina > Glossina pallidipes. The sequence continues at coordinate 2,447,135 of KK499765.1, read as the reverse complement.
ATGCAAGTCTCAATGCCCATAAGTAAGACATAAAATCTGCAAATAATTCAAAAGCAATAAAAACGGAAGCTGTAATAAAATATATTCTTTGGATAGCAATACTATGAAATCCTTAATAAACCAAAATTTGCAAAATTTTAAGCAGCACCCTCCGGTTCAAAGTTATTTATAACATCAATAAAGAATTGGTGTAAATTCTGGCCAGGGCTGAGTCACTATCATGTTGATCATATGCAGGCATTCAATTATTTAAAACTTGTGCGACAACCATATTTCTGTTTGTTTGAAACCTAATTTCTTATAGCGATCATCATTATATGCATAAATAAATGAATATCTTCTGTTGAAACGTAAAAAATGTTGGAGCATTTGTGGAGATAGCAAGGCAATAGAAGTTATATCGTAGATTAGTAGAACAAATCGCGAAACGTGATTAACATACGAAATTAGAAATCGTAATTTTAGGTAATTTGCCAAAAAGGATTCCAGAAGTTAGAAAATATTCATAAGGAAAAATTTAATAATAAAAACATAAGACTCTAAGCATAGTTTTACTTCCAACAGAAACGAAAAACTATAAAGTTTTAAGCAGTTTTGTGTCGACAAACCAGGAAAAATTTCAAGCGGAGTTTCAATGGTGGCCTCAGGAAACATTCGCAGCATTCCATTGTTTACGCTCATAATTTTTTATGAATTCTTTGTAATTTATTTCTATAGTATAACCATGTGAAAAATCGAATATATTCCACCCAAATAACGAGTATAGAAAATATGGTTATTCTAACTTAACCACCGTCTTTTTAAGAAGTTTCTAATTCAGAATTTCAAAAGTGCCAGTAAGCGTAAAGATAATCGAATAAGGTCAAAAAATGGTTAAATATAAATGACTTTTTATGAGGGAAATTCTTCCCTTTAGGGCAAACGGAAATATTTTTTAAAATGGGCCTTCTGTCAATAAAATGAAAGCCTAAAATTTATTTTGCAAATAATATTTCTGTACATTTTACTTTAAAATTTTGGAAATATATTCCTTCTGCGATGTTCGTAAACTTAAAAAATCTATAAATACTTATTTTCTGTAACGTATTCTAAAATATCAGCGCAAGGTTTTTTTAGTCCTCTTTAACTACCATGCTTAATGCTTACATTTTGTAGGGGTTTCTTTAAGTTTCTTTAATGGCTAATACCCAGTAGAACTATCTTATTATTGTTTATTCTATCAATCAATCATAAAGCTAAAAATATTATAAGAATCTTAATACAAAAACTGAAAAGTCGCAATTCTAAACATCTCTCGCATGCAATCAATTATCTCGCTCTTTTCGCAAGCAAGTGTTATTTCGTTTAAACAAAAGTAATAAACTATTGATATTTTTTATTTTTTTAATAGAATTAATATTTTTAATAAATTTAAAACACATTCCATAAAAGTCGCAATAAAATAAAATCAATAATAATGAAATATAAAAAAGGAAAAACTGAGATGCGATTAATAAAGCTTTAGAATATATAAAATGCAGAGTGATAGTAAAAGTTTGTGCAACAAACTTTCTGTGAGAGAAAAAATTAAAAAGATGAAATCAAATAAACATTAGGAGTACATTTTAAGCAAAACAATCTATAATCATAAATCAAATATATATAGAAAAAAGTTAATTTTAGGAAAAATTTCTCATTAAAAAGTTTATAATAGACAAAGAAGTTATATAAAGTTGGCTCGAAAAAAGTTTGCTGTTGCGATTAACAGTCAATTACCGACAAAATGCATTTAAAATCAATGTACTTTGAACACTGAATGGCTCAAATATTTTGATTTATATTTTTTCCTGCTAATCCATGACTTTGATTTACTATTTTATTATTATTTCTCTTGATTTTGTCTTGCAAAGTATTTCTTAGAAGTTTTGCAAACTTTCTCTCATCTAACTGTGTAATTAACAATAAGTGAATTTATATTTGACCTAAGAGTGTACTGACGTATGTTAAAAGTGAATAAACATTTGTTTTTTATAAAAAAAAAAATTATAATTTTCATTTAGCTACACAAAAAATAGCAAAAACCGTATGCAATATTTATATAAAGTTATGTTTATTCTTAAGCAACGATATCATAGAAATAGCTAGACTAACCAGAGACTCGTGTTAAGTATATAGAGACAAACGTACATTAGGGTATCCGTACATACACATACGCAATACATACCATACAAATGCAATTGATTTTATAAGTTAAGCTTGAATAATACAAGTAAATAATATGAAACTAAATTGAAAACTAAAAGAAATAAAAAATAAAACTTAAATGAAGTAAACAATATCGAAAATAAATTTCATTTATTTCATTTATCGCATGCTATCAATTTTGCATATAAAATTAATTATTATAATAATAAATCAAATTCTCTTTATGTGAAGAATAAAAAATTTACAAACGCTGAAGCAGATCCTTTTTCGCATTTAATAAGCTAAGAAAAAGATTTTCTGCTAAACTTAGCGAGCGTTTACCCGCCTTTTTGGCTTTAATGGTAGCTACCATCTTTAACTTAAATGGTTCATAGAAAATTTATTAGATACGTTCGAGCCCAATATATGTCGCCATTACGCGTTAAGTACGCATTTACGCTACAAAATGCCATATATTGTATTATGCAGTCTACGATAGCGTAATGTAATGCTAACATTAATTTATTAATTAATTGATATGTCACAAGCTACACTTCTATATCATCATTACTGACACTTTCACGGTACAGGCTCTCAAATCTTCTTCTTTTCACTGAAAAGTTTAATCGTGGCGCATTTAGCTTTTGGGCAAAAATTAAACTAATATTTTGCATCAAATAATTCGAGCATTACCACAGTAACAGACAGAAAAAGTGTATTTCTGGCAGAGGCATTAGAGTTTTTCGAATCTTCTTCTCAGCCTCGTGTCCCCTTCGTCTTCTTTGTCGGATTCAGCAAATCAGCAACAAATGACTACTCACTCTGCGAAGCACAAAAGAACCTCAAATTCTTAAGGATCGAATCAATGAAGCTACACTTACGTGTTCTTGTTGAGAAAAGCTTGTAAATGAACACAAGTACTTTTCAAAGCCATCTTTAAATGTATCCGACAAGTTAGAAATCAACATGTAAGAAATTGGGTTGTAACTTACCAGGAGCGATTAATTTGGTACAAGTAGGCTTTTCGGACTGCTTAATGAAAAACCTGGCAACCTGGAAGAAAAAATTGTTTGTAGGTAATCATATTTCTTCTACATACTCCAGAAGATTTAAACCACTTATTGAAGATATAAAAGGAAAAGAATTTTTCCGAAAAATTTGTAGTAATGTTACCCTTAATTCTGTGCAGCCTCAATTTTTTTGCTTTTCAGCTGCCGCCAGCTCTTTAATTAATTTACATAAAAGGTATAAAAAGCAGAACCGGTAGGAAAATCAGTGAAGTTTTTGAAGTTGTTTCTGCACATTATAAAGTTAGTGAAAAAAAATAAAATTTTGATACACTACATTGGTCAAGTGATCAATTTTTTATGGTTAATGCAGATACAACAGCACCGTCCGTAGAGTATACGTTCCAATTTTTGTGTATTTGTCTGCTGTAAATTAAGAGTAATGAACAACAAATCAATTTTTTATTCCTCTTAAAGAACAGAGGTGTTCTCAGTTTGCGTGGTATTGTGGGCATGTCTTTCGAGAAATTCAGCCAGTTTTCAATATCAAATTTGCAGTCGATTGCTTGAGTTTTGCGACCAGGATGTTTACAACAGACATTAAACAGACGTACAGACAGACATGCTTAAATCGATTTAGGATTTGATGTTGATCAAGAATAGATACACTTTGTGAGATCTTTGAAGCTGCCTTTTAGGTGTTACTAAAGTTTTGACAAAATGAACATACCCCTCATTGTTCGATGATGGGTATAAAAAAATTCAAGTATTCGAATCACGACACTATTAATAATTGAAAGGAAGAAAGAATTTAGTAATTTGGTGTTACATAAAGTCGAGTTTATCTAGACGTAGAAGTTGCTGTAAGAGATAACACGTTGAAGTTGTACTGGAAAGAGACCAATCGGGTAGAGATTATCTTTAAGTTCACGACTTGAGTAATTTCAATGCAGTAAAAGTACATTGAAGGATAGGTCGATAAGTAGCGTTCAAAACCATGCTGTAAATCTGTCAACGCTCGAAATAATCTATAGGTTCTTCAACAAAAATACTATGCAACGTAACATAATCCGGCATAATACAATGCAATATAAGGCAATCCAATCGAATCTAAGCTAATCTAACGCTTGATCAGTCAGGCCCATGAAGTTACCATTAATAAGGAAGACTCTACTATTCGCATACATCGTAGATGCTTTACTGCCGCAACCTTATCCCAAATAAAGATTTTGCTTTGCCCCCCCAACGCCTCCATTGTGAAACTGTGACTAAAATGCACTCGAGATAAAAGCAGCAGGCGTATCGTAAAATTTTCTTAAAACATACTTTGGCTTAAAGTAACCGGGTATGTGCGAACATTTAAACAAATCGAAGCAAGTTTTTTTTGCAGTGTACTTGTCTTTATATGCATATGTATAATTAACTATTATTTATTTACTTAATATGTATGTCAGTATGTATTTACATGAAACTTACATACTTAGCATTCTTATTTAACAACAAGTGCTAGCTAGCCTCGGTGTAGATATATTGCTTATATACGTGCGTGTTGTTTTCTTCTTCAAATGCCTGTCAGTGTGTTATGTTGTTTTATGTTTTCTACGTGTAAGCAATCTCTCTCGAGCTTTATATACTCAAATTGTGCAAAAACATAGCAACGATAACTCACTTGGAAAACAAGCACAAACAACAAATAATGAAACTCTTGACTGCGGTTACAAATTTTCATTTAGTCATTACACGACTTAGTTTAGTATTGGTTTTGCATACAATGGAATGTAAAGCGAAGAAAGCGGATGCCTTATGAGTGCGTGTCTGTATCAAAAGTTTTCGGGAAATTAAGAAAGTGTTGTTTATTCGATGCGCTTTTTATATTACAAAAAAAAAAACTAATAAATCAAAATATATAACAAGATAATAGAGGCCAATGCCCTTTAACAACAATATAAATATATAAATGCATATGTGCCGGCTTAACAGTTATTATAATAGTTGTGTTCATGTTTACGTTGATCTAAATACAAAAATATTTGTTATATTTTCTATTCTCCAAGTCTTATTATACATTTTATATCCGTCATGTTCAGAAGAAATTCTAAAAGCAATCAAAAATACAAATTCGATATAAATCTTTTATTTGCCGATGATCAGTGAGTAAATAAAAAAAAAAATGAAATAAAGAAAATGTCATGAAAATTCTCAGCTGCATAAGAATAATCCAACCATTTGTTGCAGAAGTAAATTAGCAATTGTTGCTTAAACCTGTAAACGTTCATTAAATTACTATAGCAATGAAATATTGCTCAATGTTAAGTGGTAGCAGCAATAGCAGCAGGCATTCCCAAGAGAAACCGGTTGCTATTGCATTTTTCAATTCAGTTCACTTTGTTTTGCAATAGCTTCAAATTCGTTTACCAAATGCACTGCAGCACAAGCGCAGGGAAAATTACATTCACTTTTTAAGAGGAAATTAATTAATGAAAATTTTGCACTTATTGGCTACAATAGGGGTGTCATAAGGGTTTGCCGATATCTAGCGATCGAATAACAAAGGCACATGGAGTACCTCCTGCTGGGGTTACATCAGTTGTCGTTTTTTTTTTTTGCGCAGGAGCGTGTAAATCAAGACATGCTCGAAAATGGCCGGTTATGAAAAAAATCCGGGTTAAAACTTGTTTGCGCGATAAACCAGTTATTATCTTATAACGATTTTATAAGGGCGTGTTATCAAGAGGGATGGTTTATAGGACAATCTGTTTGGACTACTAGGATGAATGATGCGCCTGAAATTTAGCCACCGCTTGACAAACTAGAAACACAAAATAATTCAGTCTCTTGCCCGCAATTTCAAACGAGCAAAACCATTGCATTTACTACATCGGTTCGCTTAATGCGTTTATTCATGCAACGACTTTTCAAAATAAGGCGTTACGAAGGAAGTGCTCGGAAAAGCGGTTCCGAAACATTTTCAGCTGTATTCATCGTTAGACCAGAACGCGTCAGCGTACCAAATTCCATCAAATTACCTCAAAAATTGCACGCGTACAAAGAGAACGTAATTCTGAATAGTTCGGTGTACTACTACAAGGTTCGTCTATTTCATACATCCACATATACTTAACATACTCTTGTACCACAAGTAGTGCAAGGTGTAAAAAATAAAACTATCGTTATTTATCGTTATCGTAAATGAAACCACGTTTCCACGTTCACTTATCATGCAAGGTAAAAACCAAAAACTACCCAAAATAAACTTTTAACAGATATGTAAATATGCAACCGGAATTTTCACATACTTTTCCAAATACTTGCAATACTTGCAACTACTTTTTCTAACACTGAAAATGTCACGCTCTAGAGACGAAAATTCGATTTATTTTGAGAATACCAAGCGTAAAAATCACGAGTAGGCCCTGACGTACCACCCCTATCAATTGGTAGACTGAAGCGCTTTCGCACAAAGACGACAAAACTTTTGCAAAAAGGAAAAATATTTGCAAAAGCTTAAAAGAAAAAGTTCGTGGCGTTCTTTCGTTAAAATTCAAACATAATATTCTTATATATTAGGTCGACTTTATTAAGCCAAATAAATGCCGTTTTCATCGATACCCTCCTTTTGCCATTTTGTTGGTGAAACCTTCACTGCCGAACTTTTAAAATCTCTGTGACCAAAAACTAAACCAGGTGACTTTCACATACCTGAGGAGTCCTGCATCAATTTCGTATTAAGCTCGAATACTAGCGTAATCAATAAACAACATCGCTAATAAGACAAACAAAATTTTTGATAAAATTATTCCGAACAACCAGGTTTCTTGACCAGTTCCAAGCAGTTGTTTGTTTACCATTCAAGCTCTTCATTCGACGCAAATCACTTACCCCAGTTTCTCCCATTCACTGCATTCTGCATTTTCCGTATGTTTGATAGTTTTGACTACGCTTCTTTATTAGATTTGTTTACTTTTATGAGTTTGCACACTTGACTTATATGTCAACTGTGCTTTTGTAAATATGCCATCATTTCACACAATCACATCATTTCGATTTTTAGGACGCATAAATGCCTTTTTAGTGTAACTTACTTACAAGCAATACATTTTTTTCTTCTTAATCTTGCTGCTCATATGAATATGTGTAAGATGTACGTGGGCATGACATTACACAAGCGATTGTGCGGAAGCATTTCTATTCAATTGCTTCTATTGCATTTGTTATTAGTACGAAAAAAGACTTAAGTTAATTACTAGTTGTGATAAAATAAAATTGTGAAAACAAAAAAATTTTACAAATCAGGAAGTACTAATATAAAGAGTGAGTGAATATGTTGGTTGCGATTAGGAAAGAAGTCAAATGAAATGAAGCGATGAGGAAAAATTTTGAGAAAAAATTAGCGATAAAGATGGAGTTCTATAGAGAAGAGAAGCAAGACATTCTCATGTTTGAAAACATGGTGAGAAATATTTTCGCGGAATTGTTGCGGATATTTGCTAAAACCTCGGAATTATGCATTGATAGCATTATCATATGTAAGAGTATCTGTCAGTCTACGCTAAATCCAAAGACGGCAACCATCAATTTGCCAGCTTCATTGTGTTGCGAAATTTTGCGAAGAAAAATCTTAATAAAACTAAAGAAATGATTAGACGAATGCCTAAATCCATTTAGAATTGTGCTCTAATAGTAAACGTCACATTCTCCTTACACCTGTTGCAGTATGAAAACCCACACATCTCATCTTAAAAAACAAAACAAGTAAGAAAATCATATTCGGCTGTGGCCGAAACGTCTATTCCAAACATTTTTATCTTAAAAAGAAAATAAGTAAATGAATAAAAGAGAAGAAATCAAACAAGTAAGAAAATTATATTCGGTCGCGAGCGCGTCTTTCATACCCATCACCGAAAAAAGACAAAAGAAATAAAAGAACAACATTTTCATGCGGTTTTTCTCGTATAGATATACGGACGTTGTCGACGTGTCCTTTGAAAAGTTTAGGTCACTTCCAAATTCTTTTGCAAATTTTTGGGCGATATCTTCATTTTCGCTAACGGGAGAATATTTGCCACAGACGTGTATTTCGATCGGTTTGGCCCACTTTCAATACCTGCGCAAGGGCCTGCGTGCAAGTATTTCCAATATTTCTGCAAGATTTGAAGTCGATTGCTTCACTTTTCCGACCAGGAGCATGTTTACAACAGACATTGCACAGACGGACGCATGGACGGACGGACATGCTTAAATCGATTTAGTTTTTGATGCTGGGCAAGATTATCTATACTATGTAGGATCTCCGATGCTTCTCTCTGCGCGTTGCAAAATTTGTCAGTTTATAGCAGGCTGTTTACACGGTATATAAATTTTCGATTTGTCTTATTAAGATGATGTATTTACTTTACGTTCATGAGCTCAGCGGAAAGCAGCTATCACTTTAACTATAACCGCATTTCCTTATAAGTTTTTACAAATAAGGGTTAAGGCGGTTATAAGTATAACCCAGCCCAATGAACCGATTCTACAATACCTGAACAAAAATGGAGAAATCGTCCGCGCCCACCCAGTATGATAATATATCAAAATGTTTTTTTTTTTTGTCAAAATCTTCGTAATGTTCACAAAGAAGCTTCGAGGGTCCAATAAAGTATATATGCATACGGATTCGATTCAAGTATGCTTTGGACTCAATTGCAAAGCATTGGAATTTGTTGCGCGCAGTTTGGTATTCAAAATGAAAGAAATCAGTCAAAAGGCACACCAAAAGCGCATTATGAATTGAAAAGATTTCTGGTTTCGAAACCAAAATAAGTGTGTTTTTGCTCGTCACTACACTTGTACACTTATTTATTTATTTATTTATTTACCCATGAAAATCAGCTAAAATAAATTAACATTCGAATTCAGTTGACTCGTAGAAGTAAATCTTGTACTAATTACTGTTAAAAACTAATACAAAGCATGTAACGAGAAAGAAATAATAAAGATGACGAAAGTATAAAAAGAGAAGAATAAATTCGTCTATAAATAAATTGGAGAGAAAAAAAGGAAAAAAAGCATGTATACATCTAGCACAAAGGCACACTCACGGCCGGTACAGATCTGAGTTTAGAGAGAACTCGTAAGCCATAGCAAACATGCGGAAGCTTGGCAATCGATAACACCAGTTAATTCTCGAATCATATTAAGATGTTAAGATTTCAAGTTGGTCTAAATACGACATAGACGAATCGCGGATATTTGTTTTGGTAGAATTTAAAGAGTCCGATATTGAGCTTAATTGATAGATGTCGTTTAGCTTTTAGCGTAATTATGTGTACATTGAGTAAGCTTTACGAAATAAAAATTACTAGAGAAGCGAATCGGAACATTAAAGTTTATCTCACAGGTAATATGGACGAACCGATGGTACCTTTTATTAACTTAGTTAAGCAGAAAACACTAACAATAAATCTACGTTTCTCAAGTAATGGTAAGGTTAACAGAAGCAATCTATTTTCGTAAGGAGGCAGAGGGACAAGGGGGTCCCAGCCCAAGTTCCTAAGGTCAAACAGCAAGAATTGCTTTTAAAAGGATTCTATTGAATCTACACAACATCTGTAGAAAGGAGACTACACAACAGGGCCATAATCAAGTATGTCTATGCTCATGCATAGCCTTTTTGTAAAATAAGGATCAATAAACTCTCAGGACCACAGCCTTTGGTCGAATTCAAGCTCTAAATCGATGATCGAATCAACGTTTTCCGGCTTGTGCGAATCAATGAAATACTCAGTATTGAATGACTTCCTCCATGAGAAAGAGAGCTTCTTGCATTTGTTAAGATTTCATTTCATAATATTTCGCGAGCACCATGTAACCAAATCGTTTAAGCCGATTTCCAGCTGATGCGATTGCGATTCTAAGAAGAAGGAGGAAGACCGTTTAACACGCTCAGCGTACATTAAGATACGGCTGGATTTAGTCACCGAGGGGAGATCATTAATATATAGAAGTGGTTGCCTTGCCGGATGTCACACTTCGCGGGAAATTCACCTGAGGTGATGAAGTTAAACAGAACCCCGAACGATCTGTTATGAAGATCCATTTCACTAAGTACTGTGGCCATCAGTCGCAAGATCCATAAGTTATGGTTAACTTAGCCAAACGCTTTGCGAAAATCAGCATATACGACGACCGTGCGACGATCGCCTAAGAGATTCGTAACAGCTGATATTCATTTTAGAAAGCAATTATACCGCGACATACACTATAGGTGATCCTACTGTACAAAGTTGGGAGAATATCGGTCACGCCCATCGAAGATGATACATTACCGAAATTTCATCCTTTTTTTGTGTTGGATTTTTGGTAGTGGATACAAAAAGTTCGGCCACAGCTGAATATAATTTTCTTACCCATTATTTATGTTTTCTGATACGAAACTGTTCTCACCTTTTAGGAAATGCAATAAATCCAAATTCTTTTTTAATTGCTGATATGCTTTAGCCAATAATGATTGTTACTATATCACCAATAAATTCTTATCTTCTTATGATATCATTAGAAAGTGGTTTATTAGGTGGAGACAAACGCCTTTGCTTTTATCAAATCTCTCTCTCTCTCTCTCTCTGTCTCTGTCCCTCTCCACAACCTTTTCTTACTCTTCTTTATAAACAAAGAACAACTTTGCCATATAAAATTTCTCAAATATATTAGTTCTGAAAATTAGTAAATGACGTAAATTTATTTCCGACTCGTTTAAATAGATTATTCTCTCTCAGAGGATTCGACTTACCTTTGGTTATTTAGCGCCAAATTACGGAAATTGTTCTTTAACAAGTCACATTTTTTTTATCGTGCACTTCAGAACAACTGAGGGAATAGCAGATAAAAAACCAAGCACATCGACCGTGTTACTGAAATTTTAAACAAATAAGAAACTTACAATAAATAGCTTTCCTGATATATACCAGGGATGGGCAATAAGGGTAATCAAGAAATTTTAGTCATACAATGCACCAATTTTTTTCACATTTTCATACAAACTGAATGTAACGAACGGAAGCACAGCTGATCACAGGCGAAACATGTCTCCCCAAGCTCCAAAAAAATAAAAAATTATTTTGCAAGTACTTGGCGACACGACATGTGCATGTAGGGTAATACCTCGAGACGGGACTATAATATAAAGAAAACAACAATCAAAAAACACAAAAAAAGTAGCGAATTTATAACACACAATATATAAGAAAACATGGATTTGAATAAAGCTAATACAGAAATGTAAAGAAAATGTTTTAAGAAAAATACACCCCAGCCGAAACTATGCTTTTACTTTATTAGGTTTCAGAGAAAGAGTTTCGTGTTTACCGTGAACCTTTCTCCTTTCACCAGTCGAACCATCGATTGTTGATTCGTTGAGTTTTTAGAAGCATAACAAGATAGCGTTACTCAATACGATACAATATTAGTTCGGCTGTCTTTTTGTCAAATTGAAAAGGGCTACCTCATGCGGTCTCTATAAACTTTATATTCAGCAAAAAAAATCATTTTTTTTTTTTGGTTACACCCCCCTTGGTAACTGTCTAGTCAAATAATCATTAGGATTTTGGAAAGTTATATAGAAAAACAAGTAAGAAATCTACACTGAGACGTAGCCCACCACCAAAAACGTTACATCACTTTGTTTGATACCGTTTTTCACACAAAAACTTTTCAAAACAAAGCCTTGTATTGGAAGAGCTCGTAACTGCGGCTTCTGGGGCCAAAACATGTCGGTGTACCAAATTTCATTAAAATATTTCGAAAATTGCAACCAGTGGATTGAACACAGGAAACAAGACGGACGGACGGACAAGATTAGATTGATTCAGAAAGTGCCCTGAATTGATCGGTACAATAAAAGGGCGGTCTATCTTAAGTTGCACGCATACGCACAAATATAGTACACCACGTACGGTGTAGGGTTTGACAAAATGAGTGATGAGTGTGTCGTTACAAGAATTGTTAGCAAAGGTTTGCGAATTCAGAAAATTCGTTCGTTCATTATTAAAGAAAGAAAATAGGAAAGCATCGTCAACTTGTTGTAGGATCTCCATGTTATCATTGTCTCTTTTAAGTTTATGTGACTTTTCTTGCATTTTCTTTAAAAAAATTATTGTAATTAATTTTCCCATTTTTTTTGTTCTTAAATTTCGGTAATGCGGCCAATATAGTTGCCCATCCCTGCTTTATATGATTTAATGTTTTCTGGTTTGATAAGATTTTTGTGCTAATCATCCATTTCTTTCCTAAATATTGAAAAAAAAAATAAATAAATAAAAAAGAAACAAAACAATAAAAAAAAAATTCCAAAGTTCACACTTATCACGTATTATTATAATTGATATTAAGTTAAATAACAAACTGCACTACTATTAAACATTATTATTTTCATTAAAAGTGTATGTCCGTATGCGACAGAACTTGAATACGAGTTGGTTTTGAATTATTTGAGAAACAAAACAAAACTTGTTCCATTTTTGAGTCATTTAAGCTATTTACAAGCGATCTTCTCATCTATACGTGTGTATATGTGCAAGTAATTAGGTATAACGGAATAATGAAACATCAAAGTACTACAGCTCAGCAAAGAGAAGGTCTGTCTACAACTCGTTTTGAAACAAGGAATGCATTAATCAAAAATGCGATGCAATCATTAAACCAGCTGAACCGCAATACCGTATGTCCGCTTTTATTAAGAATTTCGAATTTTGAAAGGAATGTATTTTATTAGCTCAGAGCGAATCCTGTGTTACCTTTCGCTTGACAATATTTTGTATTTTTATTTCACAGTATTAAGAAAGCGTTTTCCTGCTCGTCATAACATCGAAGGCAATGAAAATCCCCTAGAGAAGAACACTCAAACACATATATAATTCCCACGGTCTTATCAAATATAGCTCAATGTAGATTAATTTTGAATGAAAAAGAAAAAGAAGAATTTAGGGTCTATTTCAATATACGCATGGATTCATTTCGAAAAGCGCACAAAAATTATTGTATTATGCTGAACAAAAATATCGACAGTGTTGAATGCCCGAGGAATATGTCGAGGCTTTGCAAAGCATCCTTACAAAATTTACTAAGGATAATTTCCTCTATAGTCAAATATGACTTCTACCCCTGAAATGATTTTTATTATACAGTCGATCTGCATTTCTAACCTAGGAATAGCTTATATAACTTTAAAGCTTTCCTTACATATTACCTTGAAGGGCAAGCAACGGGTGCAATTAATGCAATAGACACGAATATAAATTGCTACCGTTATGAAGAATATGTTCTCGGCCCTTTTTTTGTTGTTCTTGATATTACAAAGGGTACATGAAAATTAGTATATTTCCATAATGCCGTAGAGCATACAAAAAAAGTGCAACAAAAAACATTTCACCTTGACAGTGAACCTTAACTCTATAAGACTGCTCACAGACAATTGGCGTAAGTGAAGAAAAGATACTTGAAGCAGATTCTTGAGGACGAGTCACAGATAAAACGCCTGGAAGTTTATTTACAGTGCAATTAGGTTTGATGAAAAGTTCTGTCGTTTAAAATGCCTAACGTCACCCAAATATTTGCTACTTTACTCACCTGAATAATAAAAACTAAAAAATGAACCCTAAAGGTTTTTAAGACAATTTCATCCTTCTCGCTTTGCTTATACAGCCCTTATTAAGATTCATTCAACTAGAGTAGTAACAATGAGCACAGAATTAGCAGCAAATCTTTTTGTGGTCACTACCAGCCTAGTTTTGTTTCTCGTTGTAAAAAATACTATTTATCGAAGGTACCATGTTCAGAAAAGTTGATATGGAGTCTGATGTCCACATTTTGATCAACATCGCAGAGACATCACAAGCAGAAAAGTATTTTTGTTTGCCTGCTTTCCGTGACTTAACAAACCTGTCTTATAATAGAACTGATGTTGGGGCGTTTTGATTTTGCTACGATAGAGTTTAGACAGCAACATATTTAACCTTTTAAAAAGTAATATGGATACTCGAAGAAGAGAATACACAGCAATACAGTGAACACTAAGCAAGCTGTTTCCAGTACCCAATAACTCGTATTCGGAGAGTCTAAATCTATGGATTTATCTATTTTGAAAATATCTGGAGAAAGTAGCGTATTTACATTTACGGGAATGACTAGACTAACCATCTAGCTTACTGTTTCTGAAAATTAGAGCCGACAGTTTGAGTTGCTGGCGCTTATCCTACTTCAATCCTGCAATTTATTTCTTTAATCCAAGCATAATAAAAATAAATTTAAAGAAGTTTTAATATTTGTTTGCAGTTTGGCGCCAGTTTTCCATTTTACCTTATAAAGGTAAAAAGGATGAGTTTGAAATCATGGGTAACGTACTTTGAGTGCCGCATTGTCAACGAACACTTCAACTTACGTCGATTCATTTTCTTTCGAGTTAATAAAAACTGCATGTAAATTATAAAGTCTTCGTATCTAACGTATTCTCTGGAATTGATATTAAAAACCAGAACTTCTCCCCCAGCCCCTAATAAACGATCAAAGTTCGATTTCCCCTATAAAAAAAAAAAGAATTAAAAATTAAAACCACAACGACAGCCTTCTAACGAAATAATCAATGAATTAATTAATTTATAAATACACAAAGAAATAAACAACAATGTTATCAGCAATCGAAAGTTTAATGTTTTTAACATTGCGCTCTCACAAAACTAATAAGAACTACGAAACAAAGGGAGAGAGAAATTGTAATGAGTACAATGAGGAAACTGATAGAGCAGTGCATTGGCGTAATTGCCTCCACATTTACGCTAAAGGTCGATTTACTTACACAACATACTGTGTCGTATTTTCCCTTTTTTTTGGTTTCGATATAAAAAAAAAAAAAACTTCTTTACATTTACTAATCTTCAAAGGGAAAGCTAAGAAGCTGAACGATAGGTCGTTGCTAAGTCCACCCTTAAAGGGTACATAAAAATGCAGTTACAACTTGTCTACAGTGAGACTTCGAAAAAACTTGAAACCGATAATTTGTAAGTAGAAGCACGACGATCGTGAAACATTTCCAATTTTCAAAGAAAGTTTGAAAGCAAAGTTTCTAATCGCATCGTCACCGAAACGTATCTTAAAGTTGCCCAACGTTTCTTGTTGAACAAGTTTTATGAGGGCTAGTTTATGCTAATTAGCCACTTAGGATGGTGAAGAAGAAAGACGAAAGAAGAAAGGCAGTTTTTTAAAAATTTTAACAGAGCGCGATTTATGGTTTACTATATAAAACTCATTGATGGTGCTGGTTAACGAAAATTCAACGCCAAAGCAATCGCGCACCATCAACCCACAATGTGGTCGTATCGTTTCTGTCTTTCGTGTCATGCGATAGCATGAAAACGAAAAGCATAAACAGGCCCCGGTAGGGACAAAATTAAGTTGAAATTATGAATATTTGTTGATCCAGCTAGAGCCCTTTCTGACTAAAATTCTTATTGAAAATTTTAATCATCAGCTAATGAAAAAATTGATATGTCAATGTATTTTCAAAGTTCCTTTCGAAATCTCTTAAAAAGACATCATAAACAATTACCTAAGCGTTGAAATATACTGAACGGCTTTTCAAATTCGTCGGATAGCTGAAATAACTGAACTAAACTGAGCTAAGCTTTTACTTTCTGGTTGGAGTGAGATGTCTTTGGCGTGATTTGCATTACGCTTTCTCAACTCAAAACCCAATATCCACTCTTTAGTCCCTACATTCCACTTCACATGTCGTACTTTACTGACAGAAAAAGAAGTATATATAAAGTATATATAAATTGGTTGAAAGTGTTCTACAAAACATAGGAATCTGCAGTTATTGGGACAATTGTTATGCTCATAGTATCGGGAGGATAACGTACGGAAACTTGCTTTGATTTCGAAGGTGAATTTTAATAAAACGCGGCTTGTTGCTTGATAAACAGAACATGATGTGTTTTATACATGATCTATGGAACTGATCCGAGATAATATTGGATTCGCGAATTTATTCTCTAGCTCTCCTTACACGTAGACAGAGTTGCAAGTGTTTCAACAGAGACCGGTTTTAGGCTCTCGATATCGAGTAGACTCGGTCGTGGTTTCAATACTTTACTCCATACCAAATTTCGCGATCAAGGAATTTTTCATTCGATAATAAGTGAAATTTCAAAGTTTCACGATTAAATGAAAGATCTGCTGGCAAACTAAAACTGAAACGAAAGAAATTAAAAAATCTCTCGCATTTCATAAGTATTTACCAAAAAAAGAAAAACAAAAAGTTATGTTAATTTTGTTAAATTTCTATAATCAACGCTTTAAATATATTCACACATCTCTTTCTCTTTGAAGTGACTGACTGAGTGCTGAAATTTTGCTTTAGATTGATACGAGGGCAGCAGCAAAGCGATTATTCTTTCTTTCTTTCTTTTTCTGTTATTGTTTTATTTAAGTTCTAAAGCCGCAGCGAGACGGTATGGTTTGTTAAATTCATTTTACTCTTGAACAGTTTGAATAGGAATTAGTTGCGATCGTATTGTGAACGCGGGTAGTTATACAGTCTTCTTTTGAATTTAACGCTTTCTGGTGTAAAAGGGTGACTAATTTGCACGGAGTAAAAAATAAATAAATGAGTAAAAGTGTAAAAATTTTACTTAACTGCAGCGAAAACAGATACAAAGTTTTATAAAAATATTTAGTTAAAAACATATTTTCCATTGGAAAATTTTTGTTTTTTTCTTCGGTTTCGGATTCTTATGTGGCTGTGAATTTGAATTGATTGAAGAAAAATATCAAAATGGTAGAAAACGATAATAAGAATCTTTTAAACGACAACAGGCATGGAAATGCAAAAATACAGATCGTACCCGTTCAAACCAAAACTCTTCAGCATTTACCGAAACGCCCGGCTGTCGATCTCGCTTTTCATGATTTGACTTACCGTGTCAGGGAAGGCGGTCGCAACAGTAAGTATTAATTAGCTTAGTTTCAACTATAGAAATTATTTTTTTTCTATTTTAAGTTTTTTCTATTTTGATTTTTTTTTTTTTTTGTTTATATATGAACGTTTTATTAATGTTGACTCCTTTACGAAGCCTTAGAAAATTAGGGATATGTCGATTTTATCATCCCATATATTACGTGTCAATAGGTCCGGTTAGGATTGAAAATTGTACTTTTATCTTCTTCTCCATTCCATTGTTAGTATGGTGTTTGAAAATTGGCGCAAAGTAGTGGCAAATGCTTCCGAAATTATTAAAACTTGAAAGACCTAAATTCCCATGAAATTGCTAAGTTCGAACAATTATATTCTCCATTACTAATTTATAATGAAATCAATACAACAAATCAATCAACAAGCATATGTCGTAATGTGTACATAAATCAGAAATAGAAATCTAGGGAGAACAAAAAATGTACGTAGTTCAGTAAAAACCGTTAAGTTTTTTTTAGAAAGAAGAACTTACATAGCTTCACCTACTTCTGGCAATTCCGTATGATGCTAGCCACGTCATAAGCAATACCATAGCAAGACTCAAGACTCCTCATGGGAAAGGCTTACTAGAAAGTGAAGAAAAGAAAGAAAATTGAAGAATAAAAATTAAAAAACATGGGCCGCGGCCCACCATTAAATACGCTTCACTACCCTGCAGTTATCCATATAACGACTTTTCAGAACTAGGCTGTATGTGGGAAGTGGTCCAAGAAGTAGTGTGATCCGAATCATCTTCAATAGTGTTCGTCTTTAGTCCAAAGCACGTCAGTCACCAAATTTCATCAAAATGTCTCCAAAGTTGTGGACAGACGGAGATACACAAAACAAGCTTTGGTCGATTGTGAAAGAGATCCTGAATCAATCGGTAGGAGAGTCTATCCCAACTCCCCCTGGGTGTTGTACCACAAATTATGTACGCCATAATAGCCATACAAACCTTAATGATTTGGCCAAAGAAAACTTTGAATGCCAAACAGGAAAAACCATATGACAATTACGAAATGTATTTTTAGCATGTGTAGGCAAACATTTGAGACTAACATCTAGGACTTTAGGATATTTATATCAAAATATTGTGTGCGTAGCCGAAGGCCTAGGAAATAATGATACAGTAAATGATCCGAACTAAGGGAGGATAAGCTAGCTTATAAAATTTTGTCTTTATGTATTATATGCAGCACAAGTATTGAATATACAAGACGCAAACAAAGATGAATAAAGTTTTAACGCCTCTTTCGTTTCTTGTCCCCAATTTAATGATTTCTCTTTTATGGTAATTTCTGTTTTCCTACCATGCACTTGAGTTTATCGCGATACCTTTCTGTTTATTTTCTCTTCTTTTATATGTTTTTTTTATATCTTTGAATGACTTTCCCTTGTTCTATTCACACAGAATGCTTTTTATTTTTTTATTTTTTTTCTTTGCATTTTGTTTTAGTAATTACACATTCTTTCCACCGGTATGTTGTTATATATTTTTTGGCTTAACTGCGCAGGGATATGTTTAATAAATGTGATAATAAACAAGTACTTTAACTTTGCGAAGGTATATGCGAGAGTGGTAGCGTAAGACAAGTCGTAGAAGCCATTAAAACATATGCCTGGGACCGAGCAGATGCGTAATTGTCCTAAGTGGCAAGATGCGGTTGTGAAATAATTTCACTAACACCCTTAGCTAAGTTGAAATAGAAAACCTCGCAGCAGTAAACTAGAGCAGCATGGGGAACGTACCACAAATAGGTATTTTTTAGGAATTATAAAACACAAGAAAGCTTTGTTCCCAATACAAAGTCTCTTAATTGATGCGTATTTCTTGCTTCTTATACTCAACACCACTTGTACTACAAGAGTATATTAAGTGAATGCCAATGCATGCAACACCCAACTGAGGGTGAACAGGACTGAAAAGGACTATTTAATTATATTGACCGATGCGGATTCACTTCTGTCCCTCTGTCTGTGTCATGTCTGTCCATGCTAGCTTGCGTTCAACCTACATCGGCATATTTTGGCCATAACTTACAACTTTTGATGAGAAAGCCACAATATTTAGTTGGCATATACATCGTTATGTAAAGGATCTTGACAAAGTTCCTTGATTAACTGAATATTACGTGCATAGAGAACTCAGTCGTTATGTAATGTGTCCTTTAAACCTTTCACTAACTCATGATTCATACTTGAGCTTATTAGTCTTAATAAGGCGAGCTTCAAATAATCTCAGAAAAGTATGAACAGACGATTAATTCTGTTGAAAACTAAAACAGATTCTCTAATCAAAAATAGTTATTAATTAAAATCAGCAACATATGCAATAAAAACGTGAATAGTCGTTTTGTAAAGTATATAGTTTGTGACCACGAAATATAATAATAATAATATAATAAAATTCATCTTTGTCAAAAGAACAGCTAATCGTAAAAGCCGTTATATTTATAACTAGCTGTAGCCGGCCATGTTTTGCTGTGGTCCAATCTATAGCGAGTGTAAAAAGAGGAAAAGCTACCCATTTAAGCATCTTCCTATAATAAAGCACGGCTCTGCTTCCCTTTTGCCAAAATAAATTTATTAATACGGTTTTTGTACCTGATATCATCTCAGACATGCATTTCTGCGAATACGAAGTCAGTGCTCGCAGATTCAAATTTCAAATGCAGTAGATTTTACTTCCGATCGGAGCTATAGTGAAGGCTTATTCGCTAAAGGCAATTGCCGATTAGGCACACGCCCACTAGGCTGCCAGCACTATCCTTCTAGATCTCTTTTTCCCACCCCACTTTTTTCCGGCCATCATGGTGTTACAGGAATCATGGACATCCCCTGAGTTATTGGTCAATATCAGGAAAAACAAAAAAAAATGCAAACCTTAAGCTGGAGTTTGTGCTATAATTTTAGTTCCTATTCCATTTCTAGTAGAATGCGATATTGTGTGCAAATTTCGAAGTGATCGATGAAGAACACCAAGGAAATTGCAAAGTAATGACATTACATACATTAGCTATTTGTTTTTTATTTTAAGATTCTGCCAATTTTTGGAAACCGTTTGCATCGCGGTTATCGTGCACTTCCCAACATCAAACCTATATCCCTATATAACCTAAAGTGTGCATAAGTTATAATGACTCGGATGCGCACGCCTGGTCTTCTTCAAAATTCACAAAATCGCAAAAACGTACGCAGAAAACTTAGTGTCGTATATTTGTTGTTCTTTGTTCTGATGCACCTAAAAATTTCACAATATTTAGTGATCTAGCGCAGATGCTGTGACATTTCAACCTTCCTTTTAATTTCCTTAAGCCTGCAGTATATTTTGATAAGAAATTGTCATTTATCAGAAATCCACAAGAGTTTTATAGCCCATGTAACGAGTTTAGAAACACCACCGAAAGATTAGAACGATGCGATTATTCTACGGGTAACTGAAACTACGCATTTGAGGCTCCACAATACTTGTATGTGATGCCTCGCTCAATAAGTTCGTAGGATGATATAAGGATGTAGGATAACTCT
This sequence comes from Glossina pallidipes, assembly GCA_000688715.1. NCBI lineage: Eukaryota > Metazoa > Arthropoda > Insecta > Diptera > Glossinidae > Glossina > Glossina pallidipes. The sequence goes on along the minus strand of KK499765.1, from coordinate 2,426,453 downwards.
TGACGAATTCATATGAATTTTAGAGAGTACCAACACTCACAAGGAAATGTGTCAAATTTCTTGGCAATCTTTTTGACAATTACCTTACATATTATTGTTGTTTTCGTGACACTACTTTTTGGATTTGTGAAACAATAAAAAATCTGAATTTCCCATTTACACTGATAACCAGAAAGTATAAATATTGACCAGCACGAGACCGATCATGTGATTGTGTTCTTTTTCCCTTCCTTTCTGGGCTCATGTAATTCTTAAAGTCCCCATTCTTGACCTAATTTCATCGATAAAATTCTCATATGGATGTGATTTATTTTCAAATACATCTAACATTCGAAAAAGACTCAATAACTTAAAGTAGAAAAGAAGAAATAATTGCTATGTCACCATTGTGCGCGATGCAATATGAAGCTTAAATACGTTCGTTCCATGTATCGATGTTATATCGCATCGTGAATATCGTATATGTTTCAATTCGCATACGAGTGGGTAACGGTAATTATGGGTAACTGTACATCGATATGTGATTTTTTTACAATTGACTCAGTTTAGCTGGTTTTTAAACTTGGCAACACTTTAAATTTAAGAGGAGCTTTATAATTTCTAGATATAACCTCTACAAAGAATTTATTATCAGTGCCACATATAAATTTTAATATATTTTGACAACTACCAGAACGAAGTGCGTGTGTTTCATTATTTATTTTATGAAGTATGCAGATACACTTGTAAATAGAAAGGACGCATGAAAAAGACCAATTTAAATGGGGTCTTAAAAGTGGTTACGTCATTCCAATCAGATGTCGGGCATTTACAAATTCGATTTAAATTTCCGTAAAGATGTCACATATACTTCGCCTGGGCGCAAAAATTAATCTTCGCACCGTTCTTACTCACGCCTCTTATAAGAAAGCCAGTATAAAACTTCATCGTTCTTGTGATTCGCAAACTTTGTTTCCAGTTTTTTAAGGAAAATGCGATAGATCGAATTCGTTTCGAGCGCAAAGCTTTTCAGCGAACGTTAACATATGGAAACAATCGTTTTTAATGGGAATGCACATATGGAAAATATGGAAAATATGGAAAATTATTGCCCCTGTTTCCTGAAATTGTGTTTAGACGATTAAGAAAAGTTCGGCTCATGTCAGGGCCTATGTCTCCATAATGATGATAATGATTTAAAATCTTGACACAAAGACATGCGGATTTCCATATGTACAGTTCAGAAAAGGCGGAATCAACTAACTTCGCAAGCCTGTTGCTTGCGCATTCAAGAGATACATTTAAATTTCTTTATTATTAGAAGCAATAATAACTTAGTACAAAAGTCCAGCTTGGCTGTTGTGTTTGAGCATTTGAAAATTATTAAAAAAAGAAAAAAATAAAAAAAAAATAATAATAATAATAAAAACAACAACAAATAATTTCATTTTAAAACGGAAAATTACTCATTAGTAAAGTAAATGCGAAATTTTTGTAACATTTCGCGTATTTAAACATACACACTTGGCGAGATGTGAAATATTATTATTGTTGTTATAATTTCTGCTTTTTTTAATTACACCATACACAATAGTAACTATATGACTGTAAAAATGCAAACATATAATAATTAAAAATGAAATAAAAAAGAATAAGTAAAAATATTTTTGATTAACTTTAACAAACTAAACCTTCAAACATACGTAAACGTTTATACGTTCACACTAACATTTTCCTGCAAGCAAAAAATGTGAATCTTTCAACATAAAATTAATGCAATTTTCACAGTAAAGGAATTGAAGTCCATTTTGAGCCCGTTCTATAATAGGACTGATAAGGTTTCCCATCAACTGCGCACTTAATATTTATAACAAATGCAAACAATGATTTCATTTCAATAAACATTTCGATATAGGTCTAACATACTCACACTATTAAGATTGCCCCAGGATTACCTCATCTAGCGTACGGACGACAGCTGTTGTTTTCCTTTGTTAACCTTTCAAAAATTGTCAACCTTTGCAATTCGCTTACGCTACGTTGTTTGATATTTATTTCACAGCCACCCGTAGCGTGAGTACTTTCAGTTAATTTGACAATTGTTCATCGTTACATAATACATTCACTCGAAAGCTTTCAGTCCAAGTCGAGCTCCAATATCACAGCTGATCTCGTCTCTCTTGAGCTAAAATGACCTTTGACTGAGAGTGGGAAAGCTAGCAGAGCTAGCAGCGGAGCAGCTTTTTAAGAAGATGCTATGAAAATATGAGGAAATGAGAAAGCTCTAGGCAAGATAGACGCGTCTCTACAACAAACGACAAGAACAACGTCTTAAGGCTGTTCCCGTCAAACGACGATTTTTCACAGCAATGAAGTTAAAGGCCGCTAACTATATCGAATAAATTGGATAACTATCGATTATCGGTACGCTGTAATGAGTAGAGAATGGACAGGTGCCGTAAAACTATGCACTTTTCTTGCTAGCGAAAGAAAAGTCTTTCGAACTTAAAATTCCTGCCGTGTAACATATTCAAACTACGAGTTTATAGGTATAGGCAGCTAAAACCGGCCCTCGGCTTTCGAGTACATGCGTGATCATAAACGAGTTGCCTTCACTACCTCACGCAAAGGCCACGGCATCACTTTGTTATGACGCGGTGTACGTAATGCAAAACGCTTAAGCAATAAAGAAAAAACGATAGCATTTCACGGAAAAGGATGAAGGCAATCCACCAATTTACACCAAGATAACCGATTCAAGGATTTAAAGTTCAAACCTCTTCCTTAAGCAGGAATCGCTTCACCACATCTTCTTCTTGCAATCTATTTTCTCTTGCCAAACTTGAAATGTTTGTGAACAGTGATTGGTGGAGTCTGTCTGGAAAAGTTTTTAAACTGTACTGACACTTTCCTTCTATTTTTAGGTCTCCTTTGTAAGTTCTCCTACCATGGCATGTTATGTAAATTGAAGTACTCGTAACTCGTTACGAGTTGCTATATGTAATTATGTCTCTTGTAAAGCAACTAAGAATAAATGGCCTTGAAATCCTATCATAGTCGATTCTTTTTTACTTCTTAAGGAAATTATATAAGTTTCGAAAGCAATTTCATTTATAAAATTGTTAGAAGTATATTAACCGATGAACTTGGAAACGGAAACACTTTGCAAGTAGTTAAAAAAAAGAATTTAAACGATAATTGTAGTTACAAAGTTGCTATAAACGGTTTATAAATCACATGAATTATAATTGGATAGAAACCGAGTGCATTAAAGTTAAATACTTCACCTTTCGTAATGCATACAAAGTACGCTTGCCCGAAGGATTTCATATTTTAGAAGTCATTTCAATAAGCGTACGTACACTTTATCAGTTTATTTTTGGCAATCGCGATTTCCGATTTTTTGTAGAAAAACGATCGGTGAACCAAATGTTGTTTATACTTTCATTACCATTACATATGGATTAGATAACGCTTTCTGTCCTGTATGTTTCTTCCTGGCCACTTCTATCGTCTTCTGCGAGAACTTTTCTACTCACCAATGAAACGTGGAACACCGATTAAATAATAAAAAACAAACAACAACAACCAAACCTGGAATAAAGAAAACTGGCATAATTCACAACTTTCAACAAACTCCGGATCGAAACTCTTCACACTTCAAGGACAAAATGGGCGTGGAATGTTTTACAATTGTAATACTCTGGTTTGATGTAATAGACATCGAAGATTCTCACGTCGTTCCCACTTATTGCTCACTATTTATATGCGCATCAAACACAATTCTCTTATTTGTTACACAGCAATAAATATTGGTGTGAAATGTGTCAGGTCAAAGGTTATGTGGTTCTTGCAAGTATATCAACTTTGTAAATGTGAAATATGTATATATATATATATATAAGTATATTTTTATTTGCGTTTCTGCTCAGAAAAGTGCACCATCTGGGGGATAATCACGTAGCAGAAAAATAATTTTCACTTTAGCTGGAGCTAAATTTTTGATACGTTTTGCGTGTTTTGGGTTTGGTGAATTTTTAAAGAAGAAGAAGACCGCATTTTTATTCAATGAACAAGCATACTGGCAGCAACGTTTTGTATTTGGATTTTATGTCAAACAGAGATAAACAGAAAAAACAGTTTGCTTTGTGCATTGAATCTTTGCCGATAACGGATAGGAAAGTGCACGGTACCCATGAAAACTTATTCTTCGGCAATCGGGGAAAGGTAAGCAAATTTCATCTCCACTAATGGGCCGACGCTTACCTCGTTGTAGGTGTATATCAAAACGAAAACAACAAGGCCCCTAAACCAAACATGCTGCCGTGGGCGAAAAAAATCTCAACAACGACGACCAGCAGCAGATATCAATAGCTATAATTGAATCGGGCTGTGCGGGAGTTGAATTTAATCAAAAGGAAAGAAAAGGTTTCAGAGCGCTGTGAAGAGCCGGAAATTCAATATTCTTCAACAAAGATAGCAGACAGTTTATATATTTGCATAAGGTATGAAAGCGACGGGAGCTAATTCCACGGCTCCAAATCCCGATGCGGTAAAGCATAGAAAAATTTAAGAAATATTTGTAAACAAATTGGACAGCGGCAGTGCGCACCTGAGCGGAATATGGATTCATAAAAAATGTTGGAAATAGTATTGAATGTTGATGTGATAGCTAAGAGTAAACCGGCAGAAAGACCCTGACGATTACTTTTCTATGTGTAACAGACAACCTATAAACTGTCTGATACATTTTCTAGTTTGGCCGCACTAGAGTTCCAAATTTGGGTATTTTTCCATATCCATTTTTTGCTCACATACCAAATATCAAAAAATTGTTACAAATAGTTCCTATAAGCAGAATGAGTGGAACTTGTCAAAGTCTTAGCATCGACCTCAGAACCGAATATCTATTGTTCCAAGCTCCTGCTCAATACTTGGTATAATCAGAAGAGAGTAATACATTACGATTTCTGCGACTGCAAGGAAATATCACAGAGAGATATTGTAGACGTACAGACTGACTCGACCACAAAGCATAATTTCAATATGTCCTTGATATGCAGCATGACAGAAACTCTAAATTAACTCTAATGACTGTAGAGCCTCAAAACCCAAATCGAACATCTTGTAAATTTTATAATGAATTGCCCTGGTGAGGATAAAATTTGCAGGCCGGCTGTCTAGTCAATTATTATGCGAAGTGTACTGTTAGTCAACTATAAAAAATATAACGCCAGCTGCCAACCTGTCTACACGCACGCTTAGCACAGTTAAAGAATGAATTAAGTTCGCAAGAAACGGGTTTTAAGTTTCAAAGTTTTAATGAGTAAAACGTAACACTGATTGTAATATCGCAAAACCCAAGCTTTGGCGTTTGTCTTATTTCCTATAAATTATGTTCTTAGAAATTAAATTATGTTCTAAGTATTTAATTAATTAGTTTACTTTCCTTTATTTTTAATCATTTTCTTATAAATTTAAGTATTTTCGCTTTAAGCAGGTTCCCTGATATCGGATTGGGTTTATATTCACGTTCAATCATTTGCATCTAAAATAATATAATAAATGATCTCAGCTTTAACATTAATTAATAAAGATATGTGATATATTTGTACGCTTCCTTGAAATGCTAGATATTCTTGATTTAATCCATGACGGAGATGGCGTTGTTGCTGGTTATTTTACGTCACTCGATGTTCTCGTGCATGCGATTAACTCGTAACAGTCGTACGATAGGAATAATGGCTTTGATACCTGTGATTGACATATATATGCATAATTTATATCGGAAATTCGTAATGATCTGCTTATATTAAAGTCCATTCGTTAATTCATATACACTATGAACGAAATAAAAATAATAAATAAAAATAATTTCCATCGAATAAGAAAATTTCATTAGAATTTTAAAATAACGATTCAAATACAATTGAATTTAATTGTAGGAACTCCTTAGGCAACATAATGAATAATAAAATCTTAATAAAATATATCTTCTGCTTAAGAAGAGGTTTTTCCTGTCTGGTCCCCATTCACTACTTCTCCACAGATTCCATTTTTATTTTATCTCATGCTACAAATGTACTCGATCGTTGAAATATCTTCGTCAACTGCTTACATTAACTAAAAATTGCAAAACTTCATACTAAATAATCATTAAAAAAATTAAAAGAAGAAAAAAAAATAATACCTTAATATGTTAATACCCCATACCTCATGTTCACTGAAGGCAATAAGGGACCCAATAAACAAATTCATTTTTTTTTTTTTGTATTGTATTAAAAAACAATTTTGTTAGTAAACAAAATGCATGAAACCATAAGCACGCAAATATTATATACCGGCTGAGTTAGAAACTGGTTTAGATTCAACAACACACAAACCGATTTAAAAAGCTTATTTTGAAGTGTTTTTTGTTGTTGTTGTTGTTGTTTGGTATCTTTGACTTTTAACCATGAAAGCACCTCAACGTCATTATAATCATTATTACCGCCGTCAATACGTACATTGAAAGCATAATAACTATGGAAAACAATGCTTCCGCACTATCAGTGCTATGACAACAATAGACATCGTCTCTCGCACGTGAGGATATACAAATTATTGGCTATTGAATTTTCAATAATAATTATTTATTATTGATTTCATTTTTAACGGATATTGAACTTTGATCAATTTTAAAAGTTATGCATTGCTTGGGCAGAGTCAACAAAAAAGGCTTGTTGCTAATAATTATGTCAGCCATCGAAGTCGCTATTGCGAGAACAACATCGTCTACAAAGTCGAGCAAATGTCCGTGCGCAATTGCCTACTTGTGGTTTTTATGCTAAGCGAGCATTTCAAGAATAAAGCAAAGATGAGATTGAGGGTAAATTTCCAATTCATACGATAATAGCAAGTCGTATGAAGTTGTCACGGGTATAACTGTTGTAACATAGAATACACTTTTCCAGCACTTCAGCATCGCGCTTTCTAACTCACAAGTTTCCAATGAAATCAAATCCTTAATTTCTTGCTCTTTGACCAACACCGTGTTACAGATATAGGCGGCATACCTGGAGCGGTCGGTCACATTAAGAAAAAAAAAGGAAAAACAATCTCTACAATGTAACGCTAGGTGAAGGCTCCATTTATTTCCATGACTTGATCTGTGGAACCCATGAAGACATGAAGCCAAAAGTGTATCTGCTTCAGCTTTCTACTGTAGTAATGTATGTGAGCATGAAACAGGCAAGAACAATTACAGAGACATGATTAAATCAACTCGGAATGTTACGCCCTTCAAGTAAATATTTGTTGCGATATTCGCCTTCTCTTTAGCAGAATGAGTATAAAAGTAAATCGAATAATATCCACATTTCCAAGTTAAATTTTCGTCATTTCATTGCTGACAATGTCTGATTCTAAATGAAAAAAGCAAAGACCGCTAATTAAATATTACAAGCATGTCTGCCAAGTCATTCTCATTGACCTAAAACGATTGCATAATAAACATTTCTGTCTACATTATCATTATTTCAAAATGTAGCAGCATTGTTGGTCTTATGTACAATCTAGGACACCCACCGCAACATGTGCATGTCTAAACTGATCTAATAAAAGTAAATTCAGGCGGACAAATTCGAAGAAATCATTCATTTGAGTACATTTTAGACATATAATATAATATAATTTTTTATACGCTACACCACTTGCGGTACAAGGTTGTGTTAATTTTGTGCGAATGAATGCAGCACACGAAACGACTTGAAACAGACCTACCTACCTTTTAATATACCAGACGATCCAGTGTCACTTTTCGAATCGATTTAAGATAGTCTGTCCGTCTGTCCGTCTGTCGGTCTTGTTTTTTTCTATTCATTGTAAAAGTTACAATTTACGAGATATTTCGGCGAAATTTGGTCAACCGATATATTTTGCCTCAAGGACAAACTCTATTGAAAATACTTCCGATTGGACCACTTTCTCGACCACTTCCCATAACGCATTATTTTGAAAAGCCGTAATATAAATAAGTGTATTAAACGAAGTGGTGTACGGCATTTAATGAATGGTTTTTTGTGTATTAAGTTGATCATAACTCGCTGGGAAAGTTGCTCTCTCTATGACTGTTTCAGTGTGTTTTTTAATAGCCAATTTTATATGCTCAATCTTCTTACATCCCGAATTTCGAACACTTCTATTGCGTCGGTGAGATGATTTTATAAACTGATTTCGTGTTCTGAGTCAATGCGTCGTACACTAAGTATGGAGCTTCCAAAACTTAACGGGAAGATATATGTATAAATTTATCCGCTCAGTTCCTAGATTTATAAAAACAATCAGTCCGTGTCGAATTTTGTGTGTTAGATGTGCTTCACACATTTTAATACACACCACGAAAAATGCTGCTTCTTACATTTTTATATTCATTTTCACTATCGTTGAGTAGAACATTAGCTAATAAAAACAACATAATCTTATAAAGAGATGCAAATTAGTTGAGTTATACCGAATAGAGAATAAAGTTAACACATCTCTCAGTAAGTTCGTAGGATGATGTACAGATGTCGCCATTATTGATGATTCCATAGGATTCCCAGCCATTAATTTACAAGGTACAGTTGTTTTTGTAAAAAAATGAAAAAAAACATCTCAATAAGTTCGCAGGATGACGTGCAAATATAGCATGACGATCGACAAATGCATACGATCTTTACAGAGTACCAACCTTCAAATGAAATGTTTCAATACACGAAAATAGATCGACGGTTGGTTTGCCTCAAGAGAGCAGTCGCGCCATTCGCAAATTGCCTGGGAGATGGAAAGAATGTATAGCTAGCGAGAGGCAGTGCAGGGTGTAATGTTTTTATAGTTCGTTTGTTTTATACAATGCAACAATCACGTACCTCATCAATTGTTATAAAGTTACGTTAAGTATCTTTTGAATTTATAAGCGATATTTTCAAGTTTACCTTTCAAATGAAAAAATGTATCAAAATTTATGGTGGAGCAAATTTAGGCTTCAAGAGAAAACATTATTTTGCTTTAAAGAAATGAAATGAAAATGAATGAATGAATGGATCCATTAAAAGCAATACCTTGAACTACATGAACATTTCTCTCTTTTTTCATGTTCATACAATAAACGTTTATTTTCAGTTTCACATGTACCCACCCGGACAAATAGATTAATAAACACATATATCATTTCATTTATGAAATTTCCAGAATTATGCAGCAAAGCTACAGTGTTCCTGGGAAATAAAACTTTCTTTGGAAAGACAATAATGTTTTTTTTTAGTTATATTACAAATGATTTGACGAATTTATTATATTTCTCTGTAGCCTAAACTCTGTGGTTTAAACTTTGATGACGCGTAGGAAAAAATCGGAGAATCGACAGAAGCGTACAGAATATTTAATAAGTTTTTTTTTTATAAACGTATATTTCATGTCGTCAGTCACGTCACGAATTTTGCATAGCACACTACCCTTAGAATAGAGAGAGAATTCGATATTTCTCTGTATCTAACTTACATATAACACTTAGAGACAGTGATTATTGAATTGCATGAACAATAACATATATTTATTTATTTACATAATAATTTAATAAATAGTTTCAATTGAAGGCATATATATACGTATATATGTGTTCTTTTTTTTTTGTTTTTGTTTTTAATTTTGCAATCAATAGTTTGATTGTTATCATTGTCAGTTCAAAGGCCGTTGACCGGCCACTGTAAATTTATTATTTTGAAAATTTAAGTCGTCGATAATTGTACGACTCAGTGTCAGTCGATTTTATATTTGCGTTATAACAACTGAGCCATTTTGAAAATATATATTCTAGTGTTTTTTACTTCTTTCATTTCGGACGCCAAACCTGTCTACCGAATACATCTATCCATCACTGGCAAAAATTTGCCTTCGAGTTTCGCAAAACGTTTAACCCAAATTAATATTCTCTAAATGTATCGGCTTACCATAGTTACTAAAATTAAGAAACGTATTTCACTTAACTCTTAGCTGGTTCAAACCAGTTCTTTGCCATATAATTATTTGACCTTTTTACAAAACAAAGTTAGTCTACAATTGTTGCTAACATTCTGTTTTAATACAACGTAAATTTTTCAATTAGCGTCTTAATAACGGTTGTCACCCATAGATACCTGACCTTATAAGAGTGTTACGTTCTCTTTATTATTCGTTCAGTTACCAAATTTGAATATAAACGGATAGCTGCCGATGCAGTCATAGCGGATAACGGACATACAAAGCTCAAAAATGTTTACAAGGATTTAGAGTTTTTGTGCTTAGCTCGTTTTTCTCACTTTCTTTTTGCAACATTGTATAGTATATTCGAGGGGATAAGATTTGCGACTGCCGGATCAAAATACGCGGATTCCAATACCGGTGCGATAAACCATAAGCAGTAACTGTATGTAATAGTTCGTTAGATTTATGTTCGCTTTTTGCTACTTTCCATTGCATTTTTCTGTTGCTCCTGATCGAAGTTCTTCGCCATAACGCCATAGTTGTAAATCTTTAGAAAAACTGTTGTACGGAGACTACATTTTGCTTTATTTGTTTGAAAGAGAGAACGCAACTACCAACTAGAAGCCATGCAGCTGAATCACAATTAATATTTTCATACAATTGATGCCATAAACTTAGAATAATATTTCATTAATTTCACTACTGAGCTAATAAAAAACAGTCACTCACAGCTGCCAAAGAAGTTAAAAGCTACCTATAAAAAAAAAGAACTGTGAATGCATGACATACGGAACGAACCCAAAGAAGAAGAGCAAATGAAAATATGCTTTAATATATTTACAAGCAATTCATAGTTGAAGTCGTAAAAATAATAAATTCTTGGTGTTATAAATTAGTACGTTAGTCGGGTTTTATTAGGTTTTACGCCATAACCAACGCGCAGGGAGGTCCATACATATGAATGTATTATATAAAGAAATAAGTAAAAACATTAAAGTTGAGCATCATTACAAACCCTACAGCACTTAAATTAATGCGGTCATACCTGCAAGCACTTTTAAAAACAAGACATGATAAGGGAACTGGGCCGATTCCTCCTATTTTCAATAACATTCGTCCTTGAGCCAAGACACATCGATAGAACAAATTTCAGCAAAATATCTCGGAAAGTGCGACCTGTAGATTGAGCACAAAAATATGTACAGACCAGCAGAAAAGCTTGAATCTATTCAGAAGTTGATTCTGAGTCGATCTGTATAAAAAAACGTATTCAATTCCTTCTGGGTGTTATATACATGCCCGCAACTTTAATCCATCCAAACTTAGGCCATCATTGAACGAATACAAGTCCATGAAAAAACTTTCAAGAGCAGCATGTAATGGTCTTGACAACGCGAGGGTGCAAAAGAGATATCGCCTTACAATCATACATCTTCTCTCTTATGGCCGCTCTTACTCATGACAACTATACTTAGTTTCTCACGATATGGAGAAACCTCATCAAGACAAAATATATCGTGTGATATGCTGGCCAACCCGAACGTTGCATAATTTTGAAAAGTATATCACTTTCTCGTAAAGCTGAAAATGAAAATCTTGTGTTATAATTTTGTGAAGAAAACTGTGCAAATTTTACATCTAAACAAGTAAAAACACTGTAGTTGGCCGTGGCCCACCATTAAATATCATACAACACCCTACAGCTATTGGTATAGCGATTTTTCAACATAAGGCGTGTCGAGAAACAATTCCGATTCGAAGCATTTTCAATAGCGTCAGTCCTTGGACCAAAATATATCAGCGAACGAAATTTCACAGAAATATCTCAAAGATTGCAGACTGTAGGTCGCACACAAGACAACAAGTCGAACAGACAGACGGACATGCTTAGATCTGAATCGATCGGTACAGTGCAAGGTGTCTCTATTTCAAGTCTTTCTGGGTGTTCCGTACGTCCACATAGACTTAGTATGTTCTTGTACGACAACTGGCACAATAAGGTACAATAATACATCATGCGACCTTTGCTCTCTGAAGGCTCTGTCAAAAATATCTGAATTTTCAATGTCAACATAATCCTGATCGAACAATTGACACCTCAATAAGAAATCTAAAATTTCATTCATCTTCTGAACAAATTGCTTGAGTTAATGAATATTTTTAGTTGTTACTTTGTATTTCCTTTTACCAAGTCTTAAGGCGACACGGCTCATTTAGTTTTTTTTTTGTTTTTTTTCAATAAACCTAAAATTAAATTCAAATTCTCTTTACTTGTATTATTTATATTTACTGTTTTTTTGCATAGAGTTGTCAGTTAGCTTTAAAATCAATAATGCAATGTTTAATTACTTGAATCTTGACAGATAAGTGGCAATTAGTAAATATTTTATGAAACTCTCGACATGTTAAAAAGCCATAAAATAATAAAAATATTTACTAAAAGCTTTTAAGTACACCTTGTATTTGGTGAGTTTATATAAAGACAAAAACAAAAAAAAACAGAAGTGAAATTGAAAATTTGTTTTATTTATTTTTAGATGCCAAGACTATACTCAAAGGCGTCAGTGGGCGCCTACGATCAGGTGAGCTTACTGCCATCATGGGACCATCAGGTGCGGGTAAAAGCACTTTACTTAATATACTTTCTGGTTACAAGTAAGTAAATGCCTTTTGGTATAATTTTTAAGCAAAGGAAAAAAGTGTATTTTGTGTTGTACTCTCAAATTTGACTTTCAAGCCAGGCATTCTCTGCACTAATTGGCCAACTTGTTGTGAACAGATTAATAGTGCCATCGTTCCGTATACTCAGAACAAATATTTTCTATTATCAATTGCGGCAAATGCCAAGCAACACCTCGCTCCTGTTAATCAATATAAACATGTTTTCAAATCTAATCTTTTAATAAAAAGAAATTATTTCAGAATATTTTTTTTGTCATATTTCTCAATAGGCTTTATCAATAATTCGATTATCAATACGTAGGGTTTATTAAACTTTCCTCACGATTGACCTTCAGTTATATTAAGAAAATGCAACAAAATCAAAGCACACATCAGCCATCAAAACTTTTCTGAATAATCTATTAACACTGTCAAGGAAAGCTATTGGAAAGTCTCGTACAAGTACGTTGGCTCGAAAACGTACGGCTTCACTAACCAGATTCATTGTCATTTTCTTATCAAAACAGTTTGCGGTATGTCCATCCGTTCTTTCCCAAATCAATTTGTTTAAATGACATTGCTAATCCTATCGCAATGCCACTGCTTCAAAAAGAAAAGTATGTCAATAGTTTAGAATAACAAAAACAATATATGCACATATAAATATATATATACGTCGTACTATTTTAGATAGCCGAAGCTGGTGACAATGGCACGAATAATCAATCGGCTTTATAATTAAGAATAGGAAATATTTTATAGGCCTAGCACTAATGCTGGCGCTGCCATCATGCAGCATTTCTGCTATTCCATGCTATTTTGTTTAAATTGGAAAAAACTGCAATGGGAAGCTAGTAAGCTATGAGGCAGCGTGATTTGGGGTGACAAATTTTAGCCTTGAGGACGATGAACGTTCGGTGGCTTCGCGAGAGGTGGTGTAGGAAGAAATTGACAATTTACAGGACAGACAAAAACTCAAAAAGCACCTGCTGAGTAGTTAGGAATAAGTTAACGAGGAATTCCACTTCGATTGCTTATAGTGGGAAAGATACAAAAGAACGGGAATCGAGAGCTTACCGAAAAGAACAACGACTGTAAAGTTAATATCTGCTTAAGTAAAGTCGTTCGAGAAGCAATGTTTATCTTCTTAACATTATATCCGGCAATGAAAAATGGGTTCTCTGGGACGATTTTAAAATTTTACCTTTGCATCCATTCCATTGTGAAAATATCAAAAGTGAAGTTTATACAACCACAATCTCGGGACCTTTCAAATCACAAAGTACTCCATAATAAATATTTTGCTAAATATCGTAGGGGAACTAATCGCTTTATCTAGAGTGCGTGCTCAATTGCACGAATAACGTTGACTATATAACATTAGTAGATTGATCAAGAACTACCGAGACTACACAAACCGCTCATATTTAAAAAAAAACGGATATTGTTGTTAGAAAGCATCATCCATCGACGAAAGCTTCGTCCTCCATTTTTTTACAAGTTGTAAGTATTTTAGTGACGCTATTTCGCTTTTCGCTATTTTCGAAGCCATTAAAGAATCTGAATTTCGCGTTTTTGTATAAACATTACTTTTAACCGGGAAAATATACCGTTCTAACTAAACATTGATGTCAAAACCCTTCTCTGGCGCAGACAACAATTTGTGAATTATTCTCTGATTATAAACCAGTTCGTACGACGCCTGAAGGAATTGGTGACACCAGAAAAACTCAACAAAATCCTTCAATTTATTCTCGCTATTCGAAATTGAAGAGTGACAAGAGACAGCCCACATTCTGAAAATATCTAACGACAATATTTATAGACTATTTTGCATGAAAAATTGACTATGAGAAAGCTATGTTTCAAGCGGGTAGCGTGCACGTATTCGAATTGCGGAAGCATGTCTCGCATTCTCCAGATTTCATATCTGGTGATTACTCTCTGTTCGCAAACCTTAAAAAGATAGGGAAGGGAAGAAAATTTGAATCAAGAGAAATATCAATCGTTTGAATCAAATGATGAGGTTCTTGTGGATGAGTGGAATATATTTTGAATTTCTCGACAAATCATTCCTCAAAATTTCTCTAAAATATCAGAAAAGCATTGAGCTGATTTTATTGCTCTTGAAGAGGGCTATGTTGATAATTAAAAATAATAAAAAAAATTGTTTCTTAGTCCCGGAAATCATTGATCGATTTATCAAACAAACACATCTTCCTACTTAGGCTTAGTTGATTTGCTTACATATCGGCGAAACTTGTTTTCTTTTAATTAATAACTCTGGTGATTAATTTAAAATTATTAGTTTTATTACTAGAGGAAGATATTTGCAAAAATTTCCACTTAAATTTAGTTTACATATAATTTTGTTTTTTTAATTGTTTTAATTCTATTCATTCTTTCAGAACTACGAATATCGAGGGAGTTGTGACAATGAATGGTCATGAGCGTAATTTAAGCGCATTTCGCAAATTATCCGCTTACATAATGCAAGACAATCAACTGCATAGTAACTTAACCGTCCAAGAAGCCATGACAGTGGCCACAAACTTAAAATTAAGCAGAAAATTCACTAAAGCACAAAAAAATTCAATGGTAAGTGTGGAAATAAAGAGGAATAAAAAGTACGGTGCAAAGAAGTAATCTTTTCCTGGTGTTATGCATTTGAAATTCAATATTAATTGTTATTCCATAGCGACAAACGTAGAAAAGCTAAAAAAAATAGTAACAATCGTACAGCGACGAACTTTCTAACACCTTTCAATAGTATACGGTTCAATTAGGGTAGGGTGCAAGGTATTTGGCTACAAAATAGAACGAAATTACTATTGTTCCACACCTTGGCCGTATATCGCATCGCATATATCGTACGCTGCGTTAATTTGAAATCACATTCTTATAAGTGCTTCCACATACTCCGCTTTAGTTATATGCGATTTCTTTGCAAATTTTATCAATAAACAAGTTAAGATCGAACATAAATGCTCAAACTACAGGTCAAAATATATAAATAATCATCTTATTGGTAATATGGAGACGGAGGTATAGGCCTTTTTATCTGATTCGACAGTAGGAGCTTGATAGGAGGTTTGTTTTTCTTGACAGCATTCGTGCCAACAATGTATTCGTCTTTACGTTACAAGGCTGTCGCAATATCAATATAGCCACTGAGGTAGATATGAACTTTGTTATTGACGTCAAACTGAACGTCGATTATAAAAATTGCAAACGAAATCACGTGAACTCTAGCGACAGTACATGTGACAGAGATGGGTGCAAAGGCTTCATCTACATCTACATCTACATCATTGCCATCACTGTCACGTGTAAGATAGATAATTGTGTTGATTTACCATGACTGAAACATATTTCCAAATCGTTAGTGAAACCTGTTTAAACAGTCATTGACTTCACAGAGTTAGCGATGCATCTATTGTGTTTAAAACATTTCCTTGAAATCAAGGGAAATAAGTATAATTTTTATGATTATGTACATCTATCGTGAATGTTTTCTCTATGAGGTCTTTCACCGAAACAAAGTAAATGCAACTGTAAACTGAATAATGAAACATTCGAATGTCTTTAAAGGAACTATTAGAGCAAACCATGCTCAATTTGTGATTATTATAAACACTTACTAATACCTAGTCCTTCTTTCTAATATTACAGTTTAATGTTTTTTCCTTTAAGACAACATCGCAGAAGATGCGACCCTAACTGTTTTACTTAACACACGTTTCATAAAAGTTTGACGAATCTCAACAGACAGACAGACAGACAAACAAGCTTAAATCGATTCAGAGAGTGATTCTGAATCGATCGGTATAATAAAATAGGGATCTATCTAAAATCCTTCTGGGTGTTGCGTACATCCGCACATATATAACATACACTTGCGGCGCAAATTGAGTAGTGTAGCCAAAATAATTTGTGTATAAAACCTTACCCAACAAGACGTTTCCAAAGGACTTTTAATTTGATTAAACGCTCTCTTAAAAATTTCCCATTGGCGTTTTGAGAAGGACATTTGAAACTGTGTTTACGACTATAGCTTCGAATATCGCATATTAACAAGTGGAGTTGATATATTTTTTTTGCTTTTCTGGACCTTTGAATATTATATTTCATGTGTGGGCAATTGAAAATCTACATTTAAAAAAAAAAAGGCAAAAAATTTGTATTAACTTTATTGTTGTTGTTATTTTTATCCATTTATACCAAAAAAATTATATAACCAAAGAAGTAATTGAGCAAAGAAAATTATGCATGTAGTAAGAGCAATCGCCAGGGGATGAAAATTGGAAAAAAAAATTCTGCCTGCAACAATATTAACGTAGATCACAATAATACTTAAAAATTGACCAATTCTTTCTCATATTGTTTCTTATGGCATCCCAAGTTGTCTATTGATGCTTGACAGCCACGATCCAAGGCTTTTACCAAACTTCTTTCTCGCGTCATCTTCATAATAAAATGTCCATGTCGCGATGAGCTTTGTTTTTCAGGAGTGCAATGAATTCCTCACTAGCGTTTGTGACAAGAATACAAATAAATTTTGGCACACGAAATTGTAGTATCTCTCTCCAAAATGATGTGTTCACTTTTTGATCTGCTTTTATAAAATCCGTTTTACGGATTATAATCTTCCTAAGGGTGTGAAGTTATATTTAAATATAACTAGCAAAGACACAAACCAAAATTTCTTTACAGAGCTCTGTTAAGGCCTTAACAGAATTCTATAAAACGAAGTCTCGGAAGGATTTAAGTCAAAATTCAGTTAAAATAAAACTTTTGGAAAATTTTTTTACAAAATATAATAA